>JAMBLF010000071.1:0-477599 GCA_030578115.1 Leucoptera coffeella | reverse complement strand
ACAGGGCCTTATTGAATTCTAGCCCCTTTTTCACCACATATTCCGCCATCGCATCCAGAAGACCTTCATGGTAAAACTCCATATGCCTATCAATGATGCGTTGCTTCATCCTACGCAGCACTGACGCCACATTTTCATAATACAAATCATTGATATCCTCCATCAACGCTTTGAAACATCTCTGTAACAGTTCTGCTCTATTCGGGTACACATCTCTTGTACAATTAAGATTGGAAATAGACCAGAATATAGAATTAGCCATTTCCACATCATATTCATCGTCACGGTGAACTAAAGCTGATACTATTAGGTCTACAGACTGATCTTTGACCTTATGGCTACATGCAAACATGAGCATATCTCGGAGAAGCGGCAGATCTTCGACATCCAGCTCTAGAGGCAGGTGCATTTCAAAAACTATTGGTAAGGCAGTCTTCAACGCTGTTACTAAATGGGTATTGTCCCCTGGTATCTTATTTAAAATGAAGTCGAGGAATATAAGTTGTGGTATATTGACTAAATTGATATTTAGGCGCACTACTTCTAAGAAGGTTTGTAGTATAACTGAATCAGGAGGTACTTGGAGGTAGTTCAGGACTTTTATAGCATCTATAGCCTCGCCTACAGTGAAACCTCTTGCTTCCTTCTTGAGTTTCTCGCAAAAGGATATGAAGCCTGGGTTAGTACAAAGGTTCACTATGACACCACCGTTTCGCCTGTAAAATGTATAACAATATTATATAAATATCCAGCAGCACATACACTTTTATTTTCATTAATTTTGAACAAATAATATAGATATTAATATTTATTAGATAATTTTAAGAGATTTGCAATTTATACTCATTATTAATAACTAACTGACTATCTGCCCGTGACCTAGAATACTGCAACGTAGCAAAACGTCGGGTTAATAATAAAGGTAACTTAATTATAAGAAAACTTATGTGATAAGTCCCCTTAGTTATTAATCATAAATAATGTAGAATTTATAAATTTCAATTCGTCCGATACTAGGCAGTAAATAATATCCTAACTACATAGGTCCCATTCTTTTATGACACATTATAGTTTTAAGAGATTCGCGATTTATACTCATGATTAATAACAAACGGGACTTATCGCGTATATTTTTAAATAATAAAGTTTACCTTTATTAACCCGACGTTTCGGCTACGTTACAGCAGCCATGGTCACGGGCAGACTGACGACGCATATTTCTTCGCCTCCAACGCAGCGCCCTGTCAGATTCTTCTCCGACTACCCTCACTGCTTCGTTTTTATTAAACACACGCGACCTACACACTACACTCACAGTATCTTGTGGCTTCACACGATCATGCTGAACCGAATGTCCATCTATCACGGTATTCCACGCCGAAGACAGTTTGTAACCTCCTTCACGATTGAATGTACTGTGCTTTTTTATTTCAATCGCCTCGCGTACAATTCTACTGTAGTATCGGCGTTCATTAGAGAGCACAGTGGGTTTATGAAGCTCAATCCAATGATTTGAACCCTCGTTTAGTAGATGTTCGGCTATTGCTGACCTATTGGTATCCAATTTCTTGACCGCTGCAATGTGTTCCTTCACTCTGTCCGCTATAGACCGTTTGGTCTGTCCGACGTAAGATTTCCCACAGCTGCAGTCAATCTTATACACACCCGGTGTTTGGTACGGGATTACATCTTTAGGTGTTCTCAGAAAGTCTGTTACCTTCGAAGATGGAACGAAAATAGGCTTGATCGAGTAGTTCTTCAAGACTGTTCCAACTTTGTCTGTAACACCCTTCACATAAGGCAGGAACACCGGCACGCGATCCACACACGGGGGTTTCTCTCTTTTGGATATACGGTTTACCAACTTAGTACCTACGTAATGACCATTTCTCCTAAGTACATCCCGAACATACTGCAGCTCCTCGTCCATATGCTCAGGGTCGCACAAATCCCTAGCCCTGCTTGTGAGAGACGTCGCCACAGAAACCATGTGTTTCGGATGATGATGTGAGGATCCATGGAGGTACCGATCTGTGTGTGTAGGTTTTCTGTAGATAGTATGTGAAAGTGTGCCATCAGGTCTCACCATAACCTTAACGTCAAGGAATGCAAGTGATCTATCAATTTCCATCTCACAAGTGAACCTTATATTCGGATGAATAGCATTCAGGTATATCAACCACTTATCTACTTCTTGTGCGCCTCCTTTCAATATACAAAAGATATCATCGACATATCTTAACCACAGTTTAATATTCTGAGCTCCACTATTCAAAGCCTTCTGCTCAAAATGCTCCATCCAAATATTGGCCATCACTGGGGCCACAGGACTACCCATAGCTACGCCATCAATTTGAAAAAAGAACTGTCCTTGGTATATGAAGTAATTCCCAGCCACACAATTTTCAAGCAAGTCAGCATAATGGATAGGAAGATCATGACTCACAAGCAACGTTCTAACAACATCAAGACAATCCCTCACTGGAACGTTGGTAAATAATGACTCGACATCAAAACTCACCATAATTTCATCCGGTTCCAACTTCAGATTATCAATAATGGCGACGAAATGGCGAGAATCCTTCACAAAAGATGGAGTTTTACCCACTAGTGATTGCAATACAGATGCAACGTGCTTTGCCAAGTAATACGTAGGTGAATCAATTTGACTCACAATAGGACGTAGTGGCATATTCGTTTTATGCACCTTCGGCAATCCGTATAACTTAGGTGGTTGAGTTATCCTGGGTCGTGAAAGTGTTTTAAACTCATCCTCCGTAAAGACATTCTGATGGCACTTCAAAAGTTCACGTATTCGCTTATTTACTCTCGCTGTGGGGTTATACGACACCGACTTATATACACTCGTGTCCGACAACAACTGACCTATTTTAGCGTTATATTCTTCTACATTCATTATTACAGTGGCATTCCCTTTATCAGCTTTGAGAACTAAAACGTCTTTGTTTTTTCTAAGGTTCATCAATGCTTTTCGCTCACCTGCAGTAACGTTTGACTTAGGCAATTTTGATTTTCGCAAGATAACGGCCACATCTTGTCGTAAAATGTCCGCCTCCTTCGAGGGTATTCTGTTTATTGAAATGGCCTCCTCTATGCTACAAATTATCCAGGATAATTTGTAGCATAGAGGAGGCCATTTCAATAAACAGCAAGATAACGGCCACATCTTGTCGTAAAATGTCCGCCTCCTTCGAGGGTATTCTGTTTATTGAAATGGCCTCCTCTATGCTACAAATTATCCAGGATAATTTGTAGCATAGAGGAGGCCATTTCAATAAACAGAATACCCTCGAAGGAGGCGGACATTTTACGACAAGATGTGGCCGTTATCTTGCGAAAATCAAAATTGCCTAAGTCAAACGTTACTGCAGGTGAGCGAAAAGCATTGATGAACCTTAGAAAAAACAAAGACGTTTTAGTTCTCAAAGCTGATAAAGGGAATGCCACTGTAATAATGAATGTAGAAGAATATAACGCTAAAATAGGTCAGTTGTTGTCGGACACGAGTGTATATAAGTCGGTGTCGTATAACCCCACAGCGAGAGTAAATAAGCGAATACGTGAACTTTTGAAGTGCCATCAGAATGTCTTTACGGAGGATGAGTTTAAAACACTTTCACGACCCAGGATAACTCAACCACCTAAGTTATACGGATTGCCGAAGGTGCATAAAACGAATATGCCACTACGTCCTATTGTGAGTCAAATTGATTCACCTACGTATTACTTGGCAAAGCACGTTGCATCTGTATTGCAATCACTAGTGGGTAAAACTCCATCTTTTGTGAAGGATTCTCGCCATTTCGTCGCCATTATTGATAATCTGAAGTTGGAACCGGATGAAATTATGGTGAGTTTTGATGTCGAGTCATTATTTACCAACGTTCCAGTGAGGGATTGTCTTGATGTTGTTAGAACGTTGCTTGTGAGTCATGATCTTCCTATCCATTATGCTGACTTGCTTGAAAATTGTGTGGCTGGGAATTACTTCATATACCAAGGACAGTTCTTTTTTCAAATTGATGGCGTAGCTATGGGTAGTCCTGTGGCCCCAGTGATGGCCAATATTTGGATGGAGCATTTTGAGCAGAAGGCTTTGAATAGTGGAGCTCAGAATATTAAACTGTGGTTAAGATATGTCGATGATATCTTTTGTATATTGAAAGGAGGCGCACAAGAAGTAGATAAGTGGTTGATATACCTGAATGCTATTCATCCGAATATAAGGTTCACTTGTGAGATGGAAATTGATAGATCACTTGCATTCCTTGACGTTAAGGTTATGGTGAGACCTGATGGCACACTTTCACATACTATCTACAGAAAACCTACACACACAGATCGGTACCTCCATGGATCCTCACATCATCATCCGAAACACATGGTTTCTGTGGCGACGTCTCTCACAAGCAGGGCTAGGGATTTGTGCGACCCTGAGCATATGGACGAGGAGCTGCAGTATGTTCGGGATGTACTTAGGAGAAATGGTCATTACGTAGGTACTAAGTTGGTAAACCGTATATCCAAAAGAGAGAAACCCCCGTGTGTGGATCGCGTGCCGGTGTTCCTGCCTTATGTGAAGGGTGTTACAGACAAAGTTGGAACAGTCTTGAAGAACTACTCGATCAAGCCTATTTTCGTTCCATCTTCGAAGGTAACAGACTTTCTGAGAACACCTAAAGATGTAATCCCGTACCAAACACCGGGTGTGTATAAGATTGACTGCAGCTGTGGGAAATCTTACGTCGGACAGACCAAACGGTCTATAGCGGACAGAGTGAAGGAACACATTGCAGCGGTCAAGAAATTGGATACCAATAGGTCAGCAATAGCCGAACATCTACTAAACGAGGGTTCAAATCATTGGATTGAGCTTCATAAACCCACTGTGCTCTCTAATGAACGCCGATACTACAGTAGAATTGTACGCGAGGCGATTGAAATAAAAAAGCACAGTACATTCAATCGTGAAGGAGGTTACAAACTGTCTTCGGCGTGGAATACCGTGATAGATGGACATTCGGTTCAGCATGATCGTGTGAAGCCACAAGATACTGTGAGTGTAGTGTGTAGGTCGCGTGTGTTTAATAAAAACGAAGCAGTGAGGGTAGTCGGAGAAGAATCTGACAGGGCGCTGCGTTGGAGGCGAAGAAATATGCGTCGTCAGTCTGCCCGTGACCATGGCTGCTGTAACGTAGCCGAAACGTCGGGTTAATAAAGGTAAACTTTATTATTTAAAAATATACGCGATAAGTCCCGTTTGTTATTAATCATTTATGACACATTGTTGGAAACGAGTAAGGGTTTAGGGATCTTTGAAACCCATTGGGTGACATGTTAGTCATCAATGATCTAATGACATTACTAGCACTAAAGATGACAAAGGAGTTATAATATCTCCAAGGTTCTCTCTACCCTGAAAAGGACTAACGTATTTGAATGTATATACATACATACATACGCTTCACGACTTGTGTACACACACACCCTTTTTTATTATTGAGGGGTAGTCAG
This sequence comes from Leucoptera coffeella, assembly GCA_030578115.1. Lineage (NCBI taxonomy): Eukaryota > Metazoa > Arthropoda > Insecta > Lepidoptera > Lyonetiidae > Leucoptera > Leucoptera coffeella. The sequence goes on along the minus strand of JAMBLF010000071.1, from coordinate 472,064 downwards.
AGGCTTGAATTCCCATCTTCGAAATTTCTAAGGCGTGTTAGGTATGGGTCATTCGAAGCTCGCGTATCACTAGATAGACAGCACCCAACGTGATAGGTAGTGAACCGTAACGCCGTATATAGGCACTGACTATTACCTATCCTGAGGGATAGGCAGGTTTCCTCACGATGTTTTCCCGCACTGTTAGCGACTGTAAATTATGTACGTAAATGAAAAACACATTTAAATTTCATTCATTGGTACATGCCAGAGTCGGGATTTGAACCTAGGACCTTTCTCATACGAAGTCCAAGGTCTTATCCACTGGGCTACAGCTGCTACTTTGAATGTATATGTTTATAGTTTAATGTATATGTTTATAGTTTAAGCTACATACACAGAAGCTTTCTGGGTCTGATGCAGCAAGCACAGGGCATGCATCATGTGCTTCGGTGTTACCACATTTATGTTCTGGTCCACTTCTTCCAGAATATTCACACAGGTGGATGCACTGCTTATTTTCTCTAAAATTGGATCTTTTGCTGGCTGTACTTGACCTAGAAAATTTTAATAATTGCTTAGAATCTACTTTTGAATGAGGTATTGGCTTGAATGGATAGGATTTGTTGCTTAATGGGAAGTGAATTATATGCCTTAAGTTGCTAGGTATATTCATAAGATGTATGTGAAGTGATTAAAGTTATCTTTTTGTATAAAATGGGTTCTAATTTATAGTGAAATTGGGTCAGTGATCCAACTAAGTAATGATTCAATAATTTATTATGTGATATAACATTATACTGTATAGTATTATATTATCTGTGCTTGTATTATTATTTTTTCTTACCTGAAGTAACAGCCCTTGATAGTCTGAAATAACTCTGATATCTAGTGTGCAAAGTTATCCCAATTCTTTTAAGGCTGAAAGCCATTTTCTCTAGACTATCTGAAACAGAAAATTATAATAAAACTAAGATTAGCAGCTGTGGTATGAGTGACACTTAAATCAGAAACACTTAAGAATTATCAAGAAATTGAAGGAAATTAACCTTTTATTTTCTATTGCAAGTAATCACTAACTATAAGCTAGCATAGGTCAGTACCACCATAGCCAAAAACTTGTGTCATACATATGAGACCAGGCACTGGTAGTTCATGTTTGTAACCAAAACAAATACATAACCTATAATATATTAGGGTAATATAAATTTTCAGACCTTAAAATCTGAGTGGAAAAATGGCAAGAGCATTGAATAATTTATTAAACCTGATGATTTATAAAGGTCCCATTAAAAAATAATGAATATAACAAAAGCAATGTTATTTTTACCTAATTCTTGGTTTGTTTTATAAAACTTACCGAAGTACAATGATGAATTAAATTGTTAAGTCCAATTAAAGAAACTTTATTTATTATTCAATAACAATATCAAAACACGAAAACGTACGAAGTCAATTTAAATCTCTATTAATTCTATTATTCTAAATCTTACATGAGAATGACTGAGAGGTTACTTCAACTTTTTTTTCGTTTGTTTGGTTATATATTATAATTATTCGTATACAAGTTAAAAGTCTGTTGACTTGACTTTTTCTAAATCAAATACTATAAACTTTAGTTAAAAGTTATGTTATTACTCGTTCATTATACCTGCGCAAATCAAGCAATAACTCAATATACTTTTATTCCAGGTAATTTATTATGAAAAGTGATTAGTAATCTCCAAAATTAACCAAAGATAACTTGCTGAATATTTTTTTCAATCATGTTGAGTTCTCGTATAATAACCATTAATTTAGATCCCAAAATGACAGTATAAATTTTCATATATTAACTATTATTAGTAAAATTATTTATATTTTTCACTGGGAAATTGAATTGACATATTTATTTGTATTGATATTGAAGTAAATTCAACTTTAACTGTTTACAAGAATATAGGCTTATTTAAATTCGTTTATACCTTACTATACTTACATTCGGATCTCTAAAGATCCACCTGTTTCTCAGTGTTATATATCGTGAAAGAGTAAAGATACAATACAAAAAATGGCACAAGAAATCATAGTGAGTTCACGACCGGATCGAGAAATAACCAAAAAGTTGGTTACCGCTGGTGATTGTGATTCCGTTCCTTTCGAAGATTCTAGATGCAAAATAGCGCTATCCAAAATACGGTGTTTCAACGAATCGGGAGACTGTCCTTTGGAGCCTGGGAGTCGAATATTTAGTTCTTCATTCGACGGTTTAGTTCTTATCGGGGATTCTGACCATTTTGTTGACAAAGATTTCGAATTAATATTACAGCAAATGTGTTGCGGGGAAGTTTGTGAGGCTAGGATAGTGTATAGAGATGGCGAAAATAAGCTCGTTAAAGAAATCAATTGTACAATCCACCTTAAAGAAGTCACAGAAGAGCAGTTGATCAGTGATTGGGGATGGGAAAGGCTGTTAGAACTCTCAACTCATCACAAGGAAAGAGGGGTTGAGTTAGTAAAGACTAAACATATAACAGAAGCCTTTAGAAGATTTAATAAGGCATTTAAACTTCTAGTTGCTATTGAACCTGTTGATCCAGAGCTAGTACCAGAGGAAATGATCAATAACTTAATTTCAATGAAGGTAATAATTTCAAGCATCTATGCCAATGGCTAGCACTTCCTTAGAATTCCTTATTTGCTTGGGTAAAGTGAACAATTAGATATGGCAAATATATAATACAGCAAAACTTTGTGTTGCTCCCTTACCATATTATATTACTCCAACTTTTTACCAAGTATTAAATTTCTTATGACTCTTGATAGTATTTCTGTCCAGCCAATCCCTCAAGACTGCTCTGGCAATGCTAGATTATCCTCTTGTAATGATGCTAGTCCAGCTAGGTTGTAGGATGCTAGAATAGTCATTATAGTTGATAGTATAATACAATTTAAAATATTTAGATTTTCTTTTCCAGGTAAAGCTACTAAACAATATGGCACACTGTCAATTACAATATGATGAATTTGAGGCAGCTCTAGACCTATGTAACCGAGCCTTAACCTATGATGATGAAAATGCAAAATCGCTATACAGGCGTTGTCTAGCATATACTGGGCTAGGACAATACGAAGAAGCCTGGAAAGATATTCAGAAGGTTCTAGAAAAAGATCCGGGAGACAAAGCGGCTCAACAAAAAGCTAATCTGCTGAAACCTAAAATAGAAGGGATAATAAAAGACTATAAAAGTGTTATTAAAAAAATGTTTCACTGATTTCCAAAAGTGTTTTTTTTTGTTTTGGCTTAACTACTAACCGTTTATGTATATAGCGTTGTACTAACTATAGTTAGTTAGGTAGAAGACTTGTGTTAACTGGGACTTTTATAGAAAGGTAGCAGCTGTCTTATTCCTGGTATATTGTTAAAGAAGTCTGATGGTCTAGAGCAGGGCTGTCCTAACCACCGCATGCGGCCCGCGGTTTAGATTACTGCGGCCCATTGAACCTTTTTAACCGACTTAAAAAAAAAGTTCGGTTTAGGTACACCGACTACAAAGAGATCTGTACCCACTGCATATAATAATACGGCCCACCAATGTATTTAGTCTTTTTATTGGCCCTGGGTCCCATCTAGTTTGGACACCCCTGGTCTAGAGCATTTCTTAATTTACTGATGATAGCTACTATCACCAATGAGTCTAAATATATCCTTGACTGCAGGACTAATGTGTCGAAAATCATTTATTTGACACATTTGTCCTGTCTTTTCTGCCAACCCCTTCAATGAGTGTAGGATGGTAATATATCTTTAGATGAACTTCAAATTCTAATCGACGAAAACTTGGAAAGCTGTCAGTTATTTAGAAAATTATGTTTACTATAATCTGATATGTCTGCCTAGTCTCTGATGTAAATAGAATGTTGCTTTTCTTCCCAGCATGTCGTTGTAAGAGGGTGTCGTAAGAAGTGAACCATTGGGAATCTATTTCAAGTTTTCTATGCTATTACTGTAGTATTTTATTATCTGTGGTATGGTATTCTTAGTATCTCTATGGTTCTGTCCACTCACAAAGCGATTGAAGAACCTAAAGAAAATGAAACCATATTATTAGTGTACCAAACACACCAAAGAGAAAGGCAAATTACAATTGAGTTGTTGAAAACTTTATGGAGCTTCTGGCGGTTTCCGATAGGTGACAAACAACTGAAGCCATATAGAAATTCAGAAAACAAACTTCTCGGTTTATTGATAAAAAATACATTGACATGCGCGCTTCAAGAATAACGTGATTAAGGTGACCAAAACGTGACCTTTGAAACGATGTTGACTGTAGGTTTCCGTTCCTATTAAGACTATGGATATTTTAAATAATTAGTAAGTAGTTGAGTAACTTTTCAAGTTCGTTATTAGTCATTATTTAAGATAACAATAGTAAAAAATTTGAATTTGAAAAGTATAGGTAATACAAAAAGACAACTGTTAAACAACATACATACACATCACGGCTGTTTCCCTTCAAAGGGTTAGGCAGAGAGCACGAATTGCTATTTGTCTCACACGTAACAGACAAACCACTTTCGTTTCATTATCCGTACAATTCATATAGACTTATAAAACAAAACAAATATAGTTGCTACACAGAGGGATATTATCTCTTTTCGGCTACTCAAGTCCACGTAAGGAGATAGTCCCTATCCAATGTAATGAACCACCCACATAAATAACAGATGGTGACTCTATCGCCATTCAAAGACATATTTTTTTGTGCAATCATAGTCAATGTTTATTTTATGCGTAATTAAATAAACAGAATTTAATGTCTTGTTTTATTTATAGACTGTGATTAAGATGCGACATGTTGTGTCATAAAGGCATATTTACGTCCACAAATACCGAAAGGATAAACAGAAGAAATATCCAGAAATACAGCTGAAAAATCTTTAAGCCTTTGCGTATGATTATATTTGAATGGATGATTTGTAAAAGGGCATATGTCACATTAGTATTTAATAGTAACATGTGCTCTTTTACAAATTATTTATTCGATTAGAGCTGGTTAAATCATGCAAGTACTTAAAGGATTTTTATGCTTTATGATGATATGAGTGAAGCAAGAGAAATTCATCAGGATCGTTCAAGATGGCGATCGATAGACTCTCCACTCTCTACATTAGAAGAAGAGGCGTAAATATATGTATGTTTGTACGTTTTAATCAGTGTGACTGCGACAGTCTCAAATGTAAACCGATACAAGATCAGCGGATTACGTGTTCGGATGACATCACTTGACCTTAAGCAGACACTGTCCGAGTCATCGAATAAATTAACGCGAAACTTAGTTTAAAATACATTTTCACACTTTGTTTCAATCCATAGCTATTTTACACGAAATTAAACATACATACATATACATTCACGACCTCCAAACCTTTTTGAGTTGGAACAGAACTTCGGATACATGAAAATATCTCCTTGGCCACCGATTAGCATGAATATTAGGACTTTGATGTCACTTGGAACGATGGTAACAGCTCATCGCCTATTAGATTCAATTTACTCTAGTTCTTTAGTCATCTCCTATGACGTGCAGGGAAGAATGGCACTTAGTTAGCATTCATTTTAGGTCCCACAACAAAACAAGGCTGGCACGACACAACATAAATATATTTATTTTTATATTAAGCTCTGCCAATGATACCATTCATTTGCTTTTCCTATACCTCAGGTCAAAACTTATAGTGCTCTCTTGCTAAACACTGCGACGCATTGATGCTGAACCTAAAACCTATTCTAGATCCAGTAGCGAATAGTGATCATTTAGGTCAATCGTTGCACACCAAGGTTCACAGGTTCAATTCCAATACAGGCATTAAGTTTAGAGTTTTCATCTCATCCTCGAATTTTCAATTTATTTCAAGTGTAATCAATTCTTCATTTATTCTTGTCTAAGTACTACTATTTTATATGTTTAAATTTATTTGTTCGCTAAGATTTTCAGTGAAGCGGAAGTGGTATACTTAGACTCTGGCCACCGTCTCCACATAAAGAATAACGTGATATTCATTGTATTATATTCTATGAAAATGCATTTTGTAGCCTTTATTAGCATTATATTATATTCGCATGTTTAAATTGGAGCAACAAGAAGTTTTCAGCACAAAAGAGTTCGCGTATTCAACCTCATTTCCCACTGACCTTACGCAAGAGCCAGTTCTCGTCATCATAATAAACAAACTACACCGCAGTTCATTATTAACTGCATGGACAAGCAGACGTGCGTTCATCAAAAATAGGACTTCATGCGAGTTTCAAAACTATGTTTGGACACTTATAAATCGATATATTATAAAGTGATAGTGTAATCTTTCCAATAATGTCGTGTGAGTGTTGTTTTTGTGATTATTTAATTGGTTTTAATGTGTTTCTGATCATATGTTCGTGCTATTTGTCGTAAAACTAATTTTAGACAATTATGTCAGTTTTGTTGTTTGTATGATTCAGTTAATATGGAATGTTTGAAATTAACGTGTTGAGCCTTTTGGTAAAATTAAGTAGAGATATACACAAATATACATAACGTATGTTATATGTATATTTACGGTATTCTAAGCTAAAGGGGCACTAGAATACTATACTCAGCTAGGTTCATGACTCAGCTATCATTCTATCCAGCAAGTACTAAGTTGCGCTCTGTGATGTAAATATTTATTATTTACTACATGTCTATGTTCACTATCTGACACGTTGAGTGCTGTCTATCTAGTGAAACGGGGGTTTTAAGTGGTTATACCTAACATGTCTTCGAAATTACGGAGTTGGGCACACAAGGCTCTGACTACCCCACTGCAATAAAAAAGGGAGTGTGTATACACATGTCGTGAAGCATATGTTATGTTTAGTTTATTTACTAGATAACTACCTATCACTAATTACTATAGGATTAATTTTTAATAAAATTGCTATAACTATGATGCCTCAAGTTATTTGCCGCAGTGACTGAGATATGTTATGAGGATTGTAGAGCTATTATCAATTATTTAAAAACACGATGCGGATGTAGTGGGCTGTAGACCTCTGGCGACTTATTAGAAAGGCTAGGTTCGAATTCCGGTCAGGTTAGCATACACCAATGAAGAAATTAAAAAAAGTGTTTTGCCTTTACGTACATAATTTGCAGTCGCTAACCTACCTATCCCTTGGAATAGGTCAGTGCCTGCATACCGCGATTCAGATTCACTACCTATCACGTTCGGTACTGTCTATCAAGTGAAACACGGGCTTCGATTGATTTAACATGCCTTCGAAATTTGGGAGATTGACAGTTAAACTCTGACTACCCCGGCACAATAAAAAAGGGAGTGTGTAAATACAAATCGAGAAGCGAATGATATAAATAAAAACATAGAATCAGTAATATTTTATATTTATTACGTCCTATAACTATACAAAAACTGTGTTAAGTTTTATAACATTATAAAAATATTTTTAAGGGTTACAAAGGATTTCTTCAATACATTGAATTGATTATTTAGAATAGTAAAATAGTCACACCCACTTTCTAGTATTTTCTTTTTTTGATTTGTGCTTTGTATTTTACGATGTATTTTCATTGTCCATCTGTAATCAGTATTGAGTGAACTTAATAAGAAGTTGGTTGCCTTTGTGATAATACCTTATTATAAAACAAGTAGCGTGTTTCAATACAAGTAATGAGTAAGAAAAATAATGTATTTGTTAGGTTTAAAGAGACTGCCAAGAAGATTATTATGTCCCCGCGTAAATTATGTTTCAAAAAGATTTTAAATGAACACGCTACCGTTTTAGGTAATTTATATCCGCTGTAGAAACAGTTAAATTTTGTAATTAATAATCACTAAATTGACTACTTTGACAAACGTGACCATTAACCCTTGTGGTGTAGTTAGAGGTGCAATATTTTTATATTGAATGACTATCATAGACCAGACCATTTAACCGGTTAGTCAGCAACTATTGAAACAGCTCGTAATCAATGTAAACATTTACAAGTACTACCAATCAGAGATATATTCGTTATTTTCTATGACTGTAATTGGTGGATTTCGTAAAGGAAAATTTTCGTAGAATGCTAAAATTTTTTTAGTTTTTTAGCATTCTACGAAAATACTACGGTATTTTTAGTGATTCATTTAGGCGTGGATTGAACCTTGACCATACCAATTCAGAGGCAAATAAATTAAATTAATTGATCACATTTTTATCAATACACTACATTTACTTCTTTCCTTGATCGCCTCTAACTATCTAGCAGGAAGAAATACAGCTAGTAACCTCGAGTATTTAATCGTACTATAAACGATTAGTCTTCAGTATAAAATTATCAGTTTAAATGTACTTATATACATATTCCCTCATATAAAATGAACTTACACCAATATCAATATGCTGAATTTTGTTATTATTTGGAAGGGCACACTTTCATTTAGTGCAAGTTTATTAGTTTTAAGCATAATTCACTATTTTGAAACCATATAAAATGCTCCAATTTAATATTGCGTTTCAGTGAAAACAGATGGCGTTCTATCCGGCCATGGAGTCCAAGTGGTGACTCCAGGGCCCGAGCACTCTTTCCTCTTGGATGAGGAGGCCCTGAGTTCCATCTTACTCAGGGAGGAAGTTCGGGAGAAACCTGTGGTGGTCATATCAGTGGCTGGTGCCTTTCGCAAGGGCAAATCGTTCTTGCTCGATTTCTTCCTTCGCTATATGAAGCATAAGGTAAGGGTTATAAATTAGTGCTAGATGGTACGTTGATGGATCGTTAGTAGATGTGATTGTTTTTAATGTGTTGTAATTATAATATATGAAAACATCGTAAGGAAACCTGCCTATCCTTCGGGTTAGATTATAGTCACTACCTATCAAGTTGGGAGATGTTCTATCTCGTAAATATTACTTATACCTAACATGCCTTCGAAATTTCGGAGGTGGTCATCAAGCCCTTTTATACCGCGCCACAAAAAAGCGATTGTGTAGACACAAGTCGTGAAGCATGTGTTTATGTGTAGAGCTGTTGAAACGAATCGGTAATTGGCTATGGCAGTCTCCCTTATAGCCGCAGCAGCTAATGGATATTTCTATTTTCAGACCAAACATTTCTCCTCGTTTCAATAGCTTTATGTTATACTATAATACCTAAGGTAATAGGTACCTCAGGTAATTCTATAATAGGTGGTAATCAATGTCTACTACTACTTATTCGTACTTATAATATGGATTTAAGTTGTCAATTATACAAAAAAAACCTCTTTATTCACAAAGACACAAGACCAACGACGACAGAAACAAAACGGAAAAAAACAATTTGAGAAGCGCTGTATGCTGGCCCCGGGCCCCTGCGAAAGGGATCCGTCTCAGTTGCTAGCAGAAAGGGTAGCCCAATCTGCCAGCACTGATATTATGACAGACCCCGACACGTCACGCAAACGGATTGCTTTTACAAAGAAACATACATATACATACACGCATTCACGGGCATACTCGTACATATATTTTAGGTCTAGACGAAAAATAGGAATTCTTTCTCAATCTAGTAATACCAACTTATCAGAAGATCTCTGTATCATACGGTAAATGCGAAGTCATAACTCCGTTTCTTATACAATGAGCGTTTATCGATAAGCGTACAATGTGGGAGATAAATAAAAATGCCCTTATTATATTGACACATGCTGCATTATTGCTATTTTACTGTAATTGTCCTTCAGTTGTATTCACAGCGAGCAAAAGATTATTCCTTTTAAGTACACCTTTTAAAAAGGTCTCAACCTAAGCAGAGAGCAACAGTAAACACACGATCCTGGCCGTTATTTTAAATTTGACGAATGATGCGAATGAATTAATTCACTGATTCGTACATAATAATAATAATATGATTAAAGCTGCCACAAATGTAATTATAGGTGTTCCTGAGACACATATTTTTATGATCCCATTACCACAAAACTACTCTTTAAAGTAGGTAACCAATGATACTCAGTCTCAGAGGTACTATGCACCTCAAAAACGATCAAATAACAATGTCAAAAAGGAATATGTATGTATATTACTGAATAAATATGTCGGGAACACGTATTTACTATTATTTTTATTTAATTATCGCTTCCCCGTGTTGCCCCACCAATGAACGTCTAAAATACATATGTTATTTACTGATTCACATTTTTCCCTTATCTAGTACACCGTTGGACAGCCGGGGGATTGGCTGGGGTCTCCAGATGAGCCCCTCAAAGGGTTTCCGTGGCGAGGAGGATCTGAGAGGGACACCACTGGACTACTGCTCTGGTCCTACCCTTTCATAGCTACGTTGGAGAGCGGGGAAAAGGTAGGTGTTCATAAAGTACTGTAAAGTATCAATAACGTTTAAGATTCTTTTACCTCGGAGTATATATTTTTTTAAGTTGCAAGAATATTATTATTATGCGTGTCGTGCGGTTGAGAAAGATGCAATGTTCCATATTATAACAAATTGTGGGCTCAACCATATTAGACGAATTACAATTAGGTTATTGAAAATCAACTATTAAGAAAATCGTGCTAATTGAATGAATAATGTGAATTGAATAATTGATACTGAATGGACTATTACCGAGTAATTTAATATACGGATATGTATATATACTCTATAACGATTTTGACTTTTCCAGGTCGTAGTCCTGTTGATGGACACGCAAGGTACATTTGACAGTGAATCTACTGTGAAAGACTGTGCCACAATATTCGCCCTCTCCACCATGCTGTCCTCAGTGCAGATCTACAACCTCTCGCAGAACATTGAGGAGGATGACTTGCAGCATTTACAGGTAATTGTTACTTAAAACATCTTTTTAACACGGTGGCTGACCATAGAATTAGAGATATCGAAGTTTTGGAGTGAAAGTTCGTGTGTAATGGAGGTAGCTAGTTTAAATTATACTTATTGTTTGTTATAATGTATGGCTTTGCAATGATCCTAAAAGATTTATTTACTATAAACGATAAGATACAAGTAGTATATTTAAACTTTAAAAAATTGTAACGTTATGATGGTTTCTACGAAGCCAAACTAACTCTTTGTTCATGAGAGGGACAATACTGACGATTACCTGTTCTGGGAGTTCTTTTGGATAATTTCCTTCACCGTAGTATATGGGATTTCCTCAGTTGTTTTTCGTCATTCTTAAATGACGACATGTCTTAAAAACGCTTAAATACTGAAGTACTTATTCATTGTATCATTGCAGCTTTTCACGGAATACGGTCGTCTCGCGCAGCAGGGCAATGCTGGAAAGCCATTCCAGAAGTTGCAGCTGTTGGTGCGGGACTGGAGCTTCCCTTACGAGTACGAATTCGGGTACAAAGGAGGGAAGAGGCTGCTTGATAAACGGCTTGAGGTAGGACTTATTAGTTCTCATACCTTACTTAGAAAATTGCCGATAGAAGCAACGACGAAGAGCTTTATGCAATTTTAATTGTACTGGGCTGGGTTTCTAAAAATGTGAAAATGTATAAACAATAATCGTTAAATGCTATGCTTATTTTTATTTATGTGTCGTTAAAGTTGATATTAACTTGTTGGGGTCGGTCGAAATAACAGCGCTAGCAAAAAGAACTGAGACATTTTCCATTTCTGCTGTCGCTGGGTTGACTTGCAGTAAGTGATTTTCAGAAGTTAGTTTCAAGTTATTCTTAACTGTGTTGTGCTATAGTTTTACTCAGCGTCAACCGTGAATGTTTGAGTGCTGAATGCAAATGATAATATCTAATCAGTCAATAACAGCTTGTATGTCTTAGCAATAGTTTTATAATCTTAGTTCTGCTTATCTTCATAGGTCCACGATGGCCAACACGAGGAGTTGCAGGCGCTGCGTCACCACATAGCCTCATGCTTCGAGCAGCTGTCCTGCTTCCTCATGCCACATCCTGGGCTCAAGGTGGCCACTAACCCTGATTTCGATGGGAAAATATCGGGTAGGTAGTTACGGTTCGAAAGCTATGAGTAGCTCAATCGTTCTGACTCTGAATTCAGTATTCAAATTGACTGTTAACTATTCGCTGACGTGGGTTATGGTGACCTAACTCCGCAGTTTTGTTTATGGACATAAAAACCTCTCACTAGCCTGCAAGAATAATGGTTCCGAATGTTTATTAAATTGAAACTGAAACTATATCTTTTCCCACCAGACATAAGTCCAGAATTTCGCGAGTCCCTCCGAGAGCTGGTCCCAGAGCTCTTGTCACCAGAAAACCTGGTGATAAAGACCATTCAGGGAGAACAGGTGAAGGCCAAGGACCTGCTCATATACTTTAAGGCCTACTTGAACATCTTCAATGGGACCGAGCTGCCTGAACCCAAAACTATTCTGGAGGTACTAACCTGTAATATATGTACGAACGTAATTTATGAGTATACGAGATGTAGTCATATAGGGTGACCATATTGCATGATCACGTGATGTAATTTCAATACGTAAATATGTTATGTATGTTTGGTTTTAGTTATTTCTCTAGTGCGTAATGGAATACCTTTTATTATACTAGTACTAATACAAAAATAACATAAACATAAAGAGTGGAGGTTAAAACAAAACATTTTATTTAATTGGAAAAATACTAACAACGAATACTGAAGTTTCAACGTCCATTTGTAAAAATAAATTTAAAATCGATATAGGTAATAAATTTCCAACCATATCAAATTTACCTTACCATATCTATCTTATGCATCCAGGCCACAGCTCAAGCGAACAATATATCAGCAGTATTAGAAGCCAAAGAGCTATACGAGAAGTTGATGGACGAGATTTGTGGAGGCACCAAGCCTTACATGGAACCTAGGAAGCTGGAGCTCGAACACCGGAGGGTTCTAAACAAAGCCATCCACGCTTTTCACAGCAAGAGGAAAATGGGCGGTGACGAACTAGAAGATAAGTATGCTGAGGAACTGGCTAAGGTTTGTTATGGTTATATTTACATAATACATATGCGTTATTTACGTAGGGACCGGCACAATAAAACATATGACAGTCGGATAGACGCCATATTGAGTAAGGATGACGTTAAAAGTACCTATAACCGCCGAGTGCGTATGAGGAGGTGTATGAGTGTCAGTAAAGGGAAAGTGATCTGTCGGGATTGGTGATGAATGGGGACAAATGGGGATCCGTGATCTCTGCCTAATCCTTTACAAGGAATCAGGCGTGATGTGTATGCGTATTCCGTACCAATACCACCACGACTTCCATTTCGATCACTTCACGACTGTTATGTCTTGCAGGATACATAGGCTCATCCACAATTGCATACATTTTTTATAACCTATAATAAAACTATTTTTCCCATATTTTCCAGGACCTACAAGAGTTTTTCGAGCAGCTTCGTCAGCACAATGAAGGCAAGAACATCTTCAAGTTGGCAGGCACCCCATTAGTGTTGGCCACAGTGGCTTTAGTGGCGTATATCATCAGCATAGCCGGTTACTCTGTGGGCTTGCAGTCTGTGGTCGCCATTGCACAGATCTGCGCGTTCGCTGCTTGTTTCTTACTTCTGTTTTGGTGTTATTCGAGGTAATTTACGTCTAGCCTAGCATGGGAATTTTCTTACGACAGTTGCGCCAGTATAAGATACCTTATTAGTCATAAACTTGACTAGATTTATCCTTAATTTGCCAGAACGCAATTCGTCATTAGTTTGTCGTTTTTTATATTTGTCAAATTGGAAATTGATTAGTGCCTGTACAATCAGCCCAAAATTAATTTTGTTTGTTAACAACTTTATCATTCGGAGAAAATTACTTCCTAGATTCCTTAGATAGGCAAAAATAAACATTAATCTATCTTGAATTAATTAGCTGTCTATAGCCATGTTCTATTTTAATGTAGCAATTACTATAACCAACGTAGAGAAATGTAGAGTATGACATATGAATTCAATAATCATTTCAGGTTTACGGGTAACATGAGAGAAACAGCAATACAGATAGACGAGACGGCAGACAAAATAAAAAATTACGTAAGTTACCGTTTATATATTCTAAATCAAATTCTTGATGTATGTGATCAAATTTTTAAGACCACTGACAGCATGATCCCAAATATTGTAAACCTACACCTGCTACATAGCTCAGAAGCAGGGGCACACATCCTTTGATTATGCTGCTCGTTTGTTTGAGGTTAAATTTTTATAATGCGGATGAGTCGTCACATTAATTGCAAACTGGGAATACCGAAGACAACCAACAAAGTAAATGAGACCGTTATTTTATGAACAAAAAAGATAAAGACATTCACGACGATTAACCCTTGCGGGGTTCAGGTTTCCAGCTCCGCAATTGCGGAGATAGTAATTCTATGGCCACCTTGAACCCACGTGCTGACCAGATAGTAAGTAATCGATGTGACAGGTGGTAAGCAAAGTCGCCATTTACAAGCACAAACTATCGCCTGTTCGGGGAACAGGGTGTTTTACTCACGATGTTTTCCCTCTCCGTAATATTCGGTGCATTTCGCAAATGTATTTTATACTACATCGCATATAGTCGAAAAAGTATATTTACTTGTTCATCCAGAGGTTTAAGTCCAGTAATGCATTTTGCAAATCAATGGTCTGATGTTATTTGTGGAGTAGCAACTGTCAAATTCTACCATTGATGGCATCAAAGTTCCACCATCCAATTACGAAATTTGACTCTTTTGCTACTTCACTTACAACTTAACACCATTACTGAAGTACGATTCCACCAAGATTTGCAAAAACTCATTTCTGAATTAAGGCTCTAGCTCCCTTGAATTATATAAGATCGTGTAGGCATGTATTTTAATGGGATATTCTTGTTTCAGACTGTCAACCAAATATGGGATAATTACAATAACAGAATGGCAGCCGCTGCGACCGGCTTCAAAGCCGAGAAGAGATATAAGACATCATAAATTTGTTACACTTATATTATATATGATGTTATTATATCTATGAATAGTGTGCGAAATGTCTTATATCGAAACTGGGAAAGTTTTATTAGAGTATTTCTAATAAAATAATTTCACATAGAGCTATTTACTCTAAATTAGAGTACTTTTCACTTGTTAACTCATGCATTCAATTGAATATGTTATATTGAAGGCGCCTTGACGAATCTCTGTAAAGATAAAACCATTTACGGCGTTAAAATATTGCCAAAGCATTTTTGTGCAATATTACTTTCGTTTAAATACTATGACAATAACGTTGATAAGAATTAGTGAATGAAAAATGCTCTGGTTAAGACATACATACTTAAGTGATGTTATAAGGTAGTGTAATAACATTATTTTCTATTATTTAGTAACAATTTTGCGACACTATTCAAGATAAAAATAAATATAATTCCAGTCACAATCAACTATTTATTGTTAAGAATGATTTGTATATTCTTTATTAAAAAATACTAAATATAAATATTGTTTTCTTTTTAATAACTTCCCCGTGTTTATCAATGAAGTGAATCGTATGGTTACGTAGGGATCGGCGCAATAAGACATATGACAGTCAGATATACGACATATTGAAAAAGGGTAACGTTAGAAGTACTTAGAACTGCCGAGTGTGTATGAGTGTCAATGAAGCAAAAGTGCTTTGTCAGGATCGGTACAGATGAGCACCTGAGATCTATGACTACCCCTCTACAGGAAGATAAGTGTGATGTGCATTGTATGCATGTCCAATAACAACATATTTTTCGTTTATCAACTTAAAGGCTTCGCGAACATATCTTCTTACATACATATACATCACGTCCTTAAATATCAATGAAGCAAAACTAGTAAATAAAAATAAAACCACAAACGTATAAAAAATAGGACCTTTATTGTTACATCGTTACAATTACATCCATTACAACCTAAACCGAAACCAATTTACAAACAGTTACGTGACATCAATAAAATCATTACATACACATAACGCTGATGCTGTTCGCCGTCCCACTCCAACCTCTAGAGAAAGACAAGGAGAGGTGTAGCAACGTGGGACCGAAGTGACCTCGCTCTTGTCACTATTAGCGACATCTGTCAAAGGTCATGGGAAGGTTTTTGGTGCGGCGAAGCAGGTCTTTGAAAACCGACTCGCAGTCGAATCACTTATGGCACTAAATAGACAACACAAAAAACAATCCTTCAAACCGCGAACACGCACTTTAGCGGCGAGAAACATCATCTAAAGGATTACATGATAAAATCGCGGACGTCGTTAAGTCGACACGACGCGAGGCCGCTCAACTCGTTAACACATTAAATCTAATTACAACACAACATCAAACAAACACTAATAAAATATTTTCTCTTTAAAACAATACAACAAAAATATATATCGTAAATAAATAGTGTAAAATTGAGCATTTAGCCGTGTCGCGAATGATGCATTGATAATCGGCAAGTCTTGTCACAAAACGCATGCATTTCCTAGAACATGATTATTCGAACGATTGAATCTATATCTAATTTAAGAAAACGTTACTGGTAACACTGACTTCTATTTACAATTATTGAAAATTGAATTTTTAAGCTGGTTCACAAGTTTTATCATTATTTTGGCACAATGAAGAGGGATGCCCGATAATTATTCACAATTTCACATTATTTCAAATTTTCTACGGTCCTGTAGGCACTTACGGCGTTTATTTACAATTTTACATACTGCGTTAAGAGTGCAAAACATTGTATTAAATTGTGGAGTAAATTAAAACTGAATAAGAAGGTAAACATTTTGTCATGTATTCAGGACTAATATTAAACAAATAAATCGATATATCAATAGCGACTTTTAGATCCTTTTCGAAAATTCGATATAGAAGGCATTTTACAATAACAATTTTAATGGCAGTGTCAAATAGTATTTTGTAATAGATACATTCCTGTTGTAATTTTAGAATGGAAATATTTTTCATAGTTTTGAAAAGAATTTTGGTTGCACAAATAAATTTTACATTTATCAAATAAATATGAATATTTATTGAAAATAAACATAAAAACAATTTAAATTTACATCGTGCAGTAACTAACAGGTGAGTCCAAACATAAAATAACATGTTATTTTGTGACAGGTTAAAAATATATTTTTGTATTTTTCTTTTTAATGATATCAACTACTTTTTAATATCTGACTAATTGTCATTCGAATTATCCTACATAATATTTGACATTATACTGTTTTTTATTTATATCTAACAATAATTTAAACTAACTTAAATATACAATTATTTTTCCTACCATATAGATATTACTACGATTTGAAACATCCCTCTGTTAAATTTCTGAGGTTTTTGCTGCAGTGTGTTCTTGAAAAGCTATCATCGGTTCATGGCTGTACATGTGAGGTGTCAGAAAACGATATGTCAAGCAAAAATGGAACATAGTTAACCATATTATGAATTATCTATCGACAAATGTACGCTACAATAATATCTGTACATATTCAAATAAACTTCCGTGGTTAATATTGAATGTTTACAAGCCATCTAAAATAAATAAAATACATTCTCAAATACAGAACCATAGATATTGATATACTGCATTAATAAAAGTTAAAAATAATTGAATTTTGCTCTCTGTTATTGCATTTTTGAATGAATATGCTCACAGTTTTGCAAGTTTGAAACGAATGCAAAAATCGTATGCACCTACGCTATAGACCAGAACGTAATCTAAATACCACACTTTAGGGACTAAATACATTATACCCCTCCCCGTTATTTTACATTTCTCGAAAATTATACACTGTCATAGAATAATATTTGAGAAATCTGATAAATATTCATTATATGACAGTGTTAAACACACTTATTGTACAATCACCGATATTGTTATTTTCGAATTTCAAGTGACATTCTTATTGCTACAGAACCACAGCTAAGAGCCGCGACTTACAGAATAACGTTACAACAAATTGTCACGTGCAAAACACAACCTGCTAAATCTTTTTATGTTACAAAACCGGCTTCACAAAACCAATAGGGCACACGGGGAACCTTTCAACAGAATTGAGATTATAACCACTAATTTATATGAAATCACTTTTACTTTGCTAGATAGTGCTTACTCGTTACATGTATTAGTGTTAGTTAGAGACGATTATATGTAAACGATTGCTTTATTAATTAATATCAGAAATAGTCTTTTCAGTTAACACAAATCCTTCTAGTTTATATTTAGTTTCAATTAACAATTACCTTCGTTTAGCAACGTGTTAGTGGCGCCATCTATGACTCGTTTCCCGGGACGCGTTACCTATGGGGTTTGCGGCGCTCTTTCTTGCTGCCTTTGGGTTGGCATCACAACTGCTTGTGTTTCCCGTTGGCTGTGGGCTGCGGCGTGGGGGGGCCTAGTGCTCGTTCAGCCGCCTTAGCCGCCGCGTGCTCCATACCTTTTTCTATGCATAGCTGGTATGCTGGTTTCATTAGCTGGAAACAGTAGTTAATAACATACATACATACACACACATCACGCCTGATTCCCTGTAGAGGGGTAGGCAGTGATCACGGATCCCCATTTGTCCCGATCCTGACAGACCACTTTCGCTTCATTGATATTCATACATCCTCTCATAGTTAATAACTTAGTCTTAATGTGTTAGATATTGATATTTATTAGTTTATGATGGTGTGTATTGCCGTTATATAGAGGTTTTAATACAATAATAAGATAAATCGGTAAAATATATAGTATTCAAAATCATAACATGTATGGTGTTCGAAAGAGAACATGCTGATAAAGGGTGATTGATATATTCGACGGACTTATAGTTGGCTAGTATTTTCGCGATTATATATTGATTTTATTAAAGTAAAATGTGTTTCACTTCTTGTTTTACACAGGTTAGGTAAGCTTATAATCTAAAATCATATATAATGATTTGATATTGTAGTAAAAAACACTCACATTCTCCCACAAAGTGTTGGCCAATTCGTCTATGGTCACTCCTATTTCACGGAGCTCTCCGCTATACCTGTAATTAAACAATATATTAGTACAAGTCATAGATTACTTTGTACACAATGCATTTTATCGTACGAAACGACTAAATAACTAAAGAAATTATCAGATAATAGAAATTCTTACAATCTTATTGTTTAACGATTATATTTATCAACTACCAATAAGGCATAAATATATGTATGTATTTACATCAAACTATTCCCTATAACACGCCTTACACTAACTATTACCTAAGTAATAGTGTTTGTAAAGGCGACATGGCTTAACACCTGTCACATTAAGTACTACTGCTCAACACGTGGGTTCGAGAAAGCCATAGAATTACTACCTTCGCAATTACGGAAATGGATATCTGAACTACCCAAGGATTAAAGTTCGTGAACGCGTTTGTCATTTACTTATGATTAATACGCTCATTCATGAAAGGGCCTACCAAACAAATTACCTATAAATATGACTAGATAACACCAGAAAGTTCAATCTATATAACACGAAACCGCGTATCATTCACAAAATTCCCCCGCAAGGGAACAAACGTTTATCAAAGTCAAATGTTTTTATTCAACATAAGTACAAGTACAGTACAGTCACTGAAAGTCAAATCATTTGCCTGACACTGGTTGTCTCTTAGCATTGAAATTCTACCGTTGGTTCGGAAGCCCTTGCTCGGAGAAGAACCAACAAGAAACTCCGGCTTTCAGGATTTTTTGCCCAGTGCCAGTTACAAAATCAAATTATAAAGAAACATAATTATCTATGCACATATAGCTTAGATGCACTCATTGCCAACCCTGAGCATCGGCAAGGTAGTCCCCGACCGCGTAGTAAGCGCCCCGGACTAGTCGGCCTCTTTGTCTTTACATCTTACCTAATATAAGCCCACAGCACCAGCGTAAGGAGAGCGATACCCATGAACAAGTTACACAGATTCGCCAGCGAGTAGATGCCGAAGAGGCCAAAGATGCCGCTGTGCACGTAGAACACCATCGCGATGGCGAAGAACACGGAGGGCGTGCGCGCTGCCTTGAAGATGTTCTTGCTCTCGTTGTGGGCTTTGAATTGCTCGAACTGTTCTTCTAGGTCCTGGGGTGTAGAGGGTTATAGTGTGTCAATAGGAGAAAATGTGAGGAAATGCGATAAAATGAAAATTAATTTGATCAGAAAGAACGTGCTTTTGGATAATAGTGTAGTAGATAATGCTAAAAATGTAAGACACTTAATTCAATCTTTCTTGTCCCTTTCGGGGACAAAGCCTTGGAGACAATATACGTCTTCGATCGTCTTAATCCGAGCTATAGGAGGAGTGATAGCACTAGCGTAAAGTAATGCACCCAATTAGCTTAATATTTTCATCCCTGATACCACAGTACAAACAAAAAACGAATATTCAATACATCCACATAACATAACCATACGCTTCACAACTTGTGTGTACACACGACCTTTTTTCATTGTGGCGTGGAAGTTAGAGGCTGAGCTCCTAATTTTCGTTAGCATGTTAGGTATGAGCTACTCAAAGCCCTACTAATAATAATAAAAAGCTTTTATTTACAGCCACAAAAAAATACACAACAGTAACGTTTACAATTCAAACTTACAAACTAGGGGATATAATTTATTTCACATAATACCCGTATATTCGACACGTACCTTTTCCAGCTGCTCACTATAAGACTGGCTAAACTCATCGCCTCCCATTTTCCTCTTACTATGGAAGGCATGCATCGCCTTGTTCTTGACCCTTTTATGCTCTTCCTCCAACAGTAAGGTCTGTAAGTATGGCTTGGCGCCTCCACAGATCTCTTCCATGAGGCTCGTGTATACTTCCTTTGCCTCCGCCACTGCTGTTAAGTTGTTCGCTTCGGCCGTTGCCTGGAAACGGGGATAATAAGTTAAAGCTGGTTTTATGAATAGACAGTTAGGCTGGTAACCCAACAATATACGGATAAATGATTAAAGGGGCTAGGTTTATGAATAGATAGGCTGGTAACTCAACAGCATACGATGTTATATTGGATCTAAATTCTTCAGTAATAATCAGCGTATATAAACGACACTAAAATCAAATGTATTTATACAATATAAGTACAAATACAGTACATTCATTTCAAAACCTGACAATGTTTATCTCTACCGTTTATAATAGGCTCATTATATCTCACGATAAGGTCGGACTAAGGCATGGCACTCAAATCTATAATTACTTCAAAACGAGATTTAAAACATAAATAAAAAAAAGATTTGGGATCTCCTTATTTATCATGCTGATTATTGACTGTTAAATACTATTCTTACACTCTTAAAGGCACGTCGCGATATCGTGCTTGTAAAACTTTTAATCATAATCGCTTTTAAAAGACAAATATTAGTTATATTTACTATAGTCTATTCGCGTTAAGTATATAGTGACGTCATGATATATAGACGTTAAACTGACCAATGAGACGTTAGTAAATGAGAAAACAATTCACATCGACCAATTGCAGACGACAGTTGTCACGTCTCATTGGTCAAATCGTCGGGACATGATGACATCACTATTTTCTTAATGCGAATGTACTATAAGGCACTTACCACAAGCATGCTCTTAGGCTCAGGCAGCTCGTCCCCCTTGTAAATGTTCATGTAGGACTTGAAGTACTGCAGGAGGTCCTTAGCCTTCACCTTCTGCCCGTTGATCAACTTTGGAACCAGATTCTGGGGCGCTAACAACATTGGTACTAGCTGTTGTAGGGCGCGCTTGAACTCTGGCTCAATATCTGGGAGAAAAAGTGGTAGTTATTAATTTAGACAAACGACAAAATGGCTAATGATTTTAAAACCATTATCACTAGTTAGAGTTTAAGTCTTAGGGGCCTTAGTCCACTAATGCGTTTTAGCACTCTCGAAGTTCAATATCACTACAGTAATAATGTCAAGTTGGTAGTGGTATAGCAAAAGGGTAAAATTTCACCATTCTTAACAGTAAAACTTTTTGCCTTAAAAATTGCGTTTTTATGCTATTCCACAAACAACTTCACACTGTTTAGTGACACGGCATTAGTGGACTAGGGCTCCGGAGAGACAGTACTCATTGTCACAGGTGGTAAGAACACACGTAAGATGCAATCTAAAAACACACAGACATCACGCATCTTTCTACAGTAGAGTAGACAGAGATCTTAACTAGATAAACACAGATATCGTAAAGAGATTAACAGTTTATAAACCTACCT
This sequence comes from Leucoptera coffeella, assembly GCA_030578115.1. NCBI lineage: Eukaryota > Metazoa > Arthropoda > Insecta > Lepidoptera > Lyonetiidae > Leucoptera > Leucoptera coffeella. The sequence goes on along the minus strand of JAMBLF010000071.1, from coordinate 449,910 downwards.
TTAAGCCTGCCGTCGAACTTGGGATTAGTGGCGACGTTAAGTCCAGGATGGGGCAGCAGGAAGCAGGCGATCTCTGAGAAGCACGACGTTATGTGCTTACGCAGCGACTGGAGCTCCGAGTGCTGTTTCTCTGATATCTGTTAAAAGTAGAGTTATATTGAAACTGATATACAATACACGCGATAACAATAATATTTGAAGGGTTGTATAGAACATTGAGAATTTGAGACATGTACTTTTGAAATAGATATGATACGAACAGTAGACATAATTATGACAGCATTAATAAATGATAAATAAAAAAAAGAGTTCAATAATAATTAACAACACGCGCAAATACGCGTAATCTAAACTTTAAGCTGGTATACTAGTTCCATATTTTATAATATCCGCTGTCTACAAATTTGTCATTTTAAATACATCGCTTTAATATTTGTCACGATATGGTTATTATAATTGAATTATTTTGTGTATGTTTGTTATTTATTATATCGTCGTTGCGCCTGCCAAAACCGATAAAGACAAAATCGTAACTTTTGAGGAGAGACAAAAAACTGTTTCTTTTGTAACTAAGACCCTTAAGTCAAAAACTGAGTATGCACAAAATTAAAATAAGGTAATATGGATCTGTTGTAATATAATTTGTTTGTTATATGACTTTATTTTAGGACTCAGAATTATATTTCTTTAATTTTGACACATAACTGTTTATTTTTGAGTCGTAAAAATCCGCCATGTGATTTTTCATTACAAAGCGGTTTTTCCAGTGACTTTATAATGCTGAACTAGGAAATATAATGTTCCTACTCTGACACATAGCGGCTTTTCCCCCATAACGGTAGCTCCAAAATTCTCTTTTACATTAGAAGAAATAATGTAAAGTGTTAAGTTAGCTAGTAATTTAACGTACGTATAAGTAAAATTAATCACAGTAATGTCCGTTTTACAGATATCCGTAGTTTAAACTAAGCGGTAATGAAAAAAAACCTAAGATCAAAGGATAGCATGTTTATATATAAAAAAACTTTGGACGGACGGTAAATCTTTTTCCTGGCACCATTTTAAATACTCTTTATGCATTTCAGAATAGGACAGTAGGGCATCATCTACGTAAATCCGTGAACTACTTGAACGACTATAATGACTTGGGACCTTCGCAAGTTCGTTTAGCCATTTATTTACTAAAGCGGATTACAATGGTTTCTTAGCATTGTTTGCTCTGTCACTATAGTTTGCTTTAACATTTTGTTGATATCATTTTTTCTTAGTTTGGATTAGGCCGAAGACTTGAGTCTGTATCAGAGGGTACAGGGTTCAAAACCCGCTTGTACACCGTAACAATGGAAATGAAGTTTCGTAATAAAAACACTTTTATTAAATGCATCGAATACTACGGTGAGGGAAAACATCGCGAGGAAACCTACCTGTTCCCCGAACAGGTAAAAGTTAGTGCCTATAATCTGGAGACTTTATGGGTTACTACCTGTCACATTGAGTACTAACTGTCTGGTCAGCACCTGGATCCGAGGTAGCCATAGAATTACTACCTCCGCGATTGCGGGGATGAATACCTGAACCTCTAACTACCCCGCAAGGGTCGTGAAAGGTCGGGAACGCGTTTGTCGTTTCTCTTTTGTTGCTCTCGGAAAACTTAGTAATGGGAAGGCCCCCGGCGAAGACGGAATTACCCCTGAGCTTCTCAGGGCGGGAGGATCTCCACTCCTGGAGATGCTTGAGGATTTGTTTCATAGCCAATGGGACTACCTCGAGGGCGTAAAGTGGGAGTGTGGTGGCCTTGTTTTTCAAAAAGGGAGACAAGGCCCCATTGAAGAGTTATAGACCAATCGCGCTCCTAAGCCATGTTTACAAGTTGTTTTCGAGGTGCTTAGAAATCCTCTCGCCTTAAGATTTGACGCTACCAGCCACCAGAGCAGGCCGGATTCCAGAAAGGCTATAGTACCGAAGACCACATTCACAATGTGCGGGAGGTTATACAGAAGTCCCATGAGTATAAACGGCCGCTGAGTCGTGCCTTCGTGGACTACGAAAAGGCCTTCGACGCGGTTGAGATCTGGGCTGTTCTGGGATCACTGCAGCGATGCAAGATCGATTGGCAATATGTGCAGGTGCTGAGCAGCCTATATAGTATGGCAACGATATGTTCAAGTTCAAAACCAAAAGATGAGTCCTATACAGTTGCTCAGAGGAGTGAGACAGGGGGATGTTATCTCCCCAAAACTGTTCTCAAACGCACTGGAGGACGTTTTCAAAACTCTGGATTGGACTGAAATGGGTATCAATGTCAATGGCAGATGCCTCACGCACCTTCGCTTCGCTGATGACATAGTTTTAATGGCGGAGTCGCTGCAGGATTTGCAGAGAATGCTGCACAGTTTGAAAGCTGCCTCACGGTCGGTCGGTCTCCGGATGAACTTGGACAAGACTAAGATCATGTTCAATGAACTTGTGGTCCCGGAGCCGATTACGATCAGATGATAGACGCTCGTAGCTGTCCAGGAATATGTCTACCTGGGCCAAGTATTGCAGTTGGGTAAGGACAGTTTCTAACGGGAGATTTCCAGAAAAGTGTAGCTTGGCAGGGCAGTATTCGGTAAGTTGCCTCACATCTTCTCGTATCCACTACCACAGTGCCTGAAAACCAGTGTGTCCCACCCGTAATGACATACGGGGCCGAGACGTGGAACATGACAATCAGGCTAGTCCATCGACTACATGTTGCTCAGCGAGCTATGGAGCGTTCAATGCTGGGTATCTTGTTAAGGGAGATAGTCCTTAACGAGACTATCCGGCAAAGAACCAAAGTGAGTGATAAGTCTAGAAAATAATAAAATAAAGAAAGTCTATCGCTGTTGTAAGCTGAAGTGGCAGTGGCGGTCTATCCCATTCTGCTGTCTGAAGTGTAGTTTGTCCAAAAGATGTTGACAAGGAACACTTTGCATAACTCTTTCAGAGACAATCTTTTTAGTACTTCTTATGTAGAATTTCCCAAATAATTGGAGATTTTGGTTTATCTTTCTTTCTTCGGCCCACTGCCACTTCAGCTTACAACAGCGATAGACTATATCAATCACTTTGGACTCTGTCCCTTAACGAGATACCCAGCATTGAACGCTCCATTGCTCGCTGAGCGATATATAGTCGGTGGGCTAGCCCGACTGTCATGTTCCACGTCTCGGCCCCGTATGTTACTACGGGTAGGACCCACTGGTTATAAACCCTGGTCTTCAGGCACTGCGGTAGTGGCGACGAGAAGATATGACGCAACTTCCCAAATGCTCCCCAGCCAAGCTGCACTCTTCTGGAAATCTCCCGCTTGAAACTGTCCCTACCCAATTGCAATACTTGAACTATGTAGACATATTCCTGGACAGCTTCAAGCGCCTCTCCACTGATCGTAATCGGCTCCGGGACCACAAGTTCATTGAACATGACCTTAGTCTTGTCCAAGTTCATCCGGAGCCCGACTGACCGTGAGGCAGCGTTTAAACTGTGCAGCATTCTCTGCAAATCCTGTAGTGACTCCACCATTGAGACTATGTCATCAGCGAAGCGAAGATGCGTGAGGCATCTGCCATTGACATTGATACCCATCTCAGTCCAATCCAGAGTTTTGAAGACGTCCTCCAGTGCGTTTGAGAACAGTTTTGGGGAGATAACATCCCCTGTCTCACTCATCTGAGCAACTGTATAGGACTCATCTTTTGGTTTTGAACTTGAACAGATATCGTTGCCATACTATATAGGCTCCTCAGCACCTGCACATATCGCCAATCGATCTGGCATCGCTGCAGTGATTCCAGAACAGCCCAGATCTCGACCGAGTCGAAGGCCTTCTCGTAGTCCACGAAGGCAAGACACAGCTTACGGTTAAATTCATGGGACCTAAGATGACCTAAGTGGCACCTATTTCGTTAATTGATCATTATTTTATGTTTCATTACGGACCTATATTGTTTTATGGTAAAGGGATAGAGTGGTTATTCGTAAGTACGAACACAGAGCTACTTTTCAACCAACATGCATTGGGTACAATATAGATCATGTGTAGCTACGTATCAATCTACCTAGACCCCTTTTTATCTATTAAAATCACATTAAGTGAGTACAACAGAACCAACTGATGATATTCCCATGTGGTTTTAAGTTATGTTTAATTATTTAAACTTAAATGCTTATTATAATCAACATACTTACTTCTGCTTTGTGTAATACAGGTGCAACATGTTTTTATCACTTATTACGTAACATTGCTATTCTAAATATTAATTATTTCATGACAAAAACAAACCAAATCATACTGGGCGCAAGATTGATATTCCGCTATGTGCAACCGCGCGCGCAACGCAGCGTGTAAGTACTTCGCAGAGGTCAAAATGGAAAAACCGCTTTGTGTTACTAAAACACAAAGCGGTTTAATACGCGGATTTTTGTTCGAACGATACATAGCGGAAAAAGCTATTTTCTTATTCTTTTGAGATATCGAAAAACGGGTTTCACAGGCATGACGGGCGTATCGAGTTTACTTTAAAAGTGTAAAAAGGTCAATTTTGTTAAAAAAACGTTTATCGGTTTTTCCAGGCGCAACGACGATATGCAGCTTGTGACAGTTTCCGAATCGGGTGCTGCCGGAGGACCAGTGATGTAGCCTAGCTACCATGTTTGTGTTTTTGTATGATAGTGAATAAAGTTTTTTTCTTTCTTTCTTTCAATAACAATAATAATATAAAACATATAATCCACCACATTCGAACCAAAAACTTACATATTACGAGAACAACTTTTAAATATTTAACCCCATACTCTCTAAATTCCATACCATGTCTATCATACAGCCAATTTACCGTAAGCCTTCTCTGCAGTATGGTCTGTCCGCCATCCGCCCCATACGGCGCCTCGTAAGGGAAACTCCAGTCTCTTACTAAGAACTGTAGCCTTTGGAAAGGGGTACGACCGCTGTCCTCTAGTGCTAGGCGACCGTACTCCGTGAATAGCTGGAAATAGTTACAAGGGTTAGGTATTCATGACTTAGCATATCGTAGTTTGGAATGTAATATGGTAAAAGTTTTCGGGTTGGTTTCTCTAAATTTACGTGTAAATAAAAAATAAATAACAGAGTGTAGTTTGTTTAGGATACATTAAACCCACTTTTCAAAAGACGTCAGAAACAATAAACAACTTATTTGTAATATATACAATTAAGAAATGAAATATAGAATAAACATTAAAAATATTGAATATACCCTATATTTCTTTATTAATTTTTAGCAATGTACGTCACCCTAACAAAAGGTTCCCCTTTCGGTCACGTACCAGTTACAAAGTGGCACTCATAATTAAAAGGGTCAAAGTGCCATAGTATATTCGTAACTTATACTACCCATAATACTTTTACCACCAAGATTTCCTCCCGCCCCACCTTTAGACGTTTATTAGCGCGTTCAAACAAACAAACTCTTCAACTTTATAATATTAGTATAGATTACGGCAAAATGTCCGTTGCCAATAAAATATAATAAGACAGGATTCTCCTGGCAGAAAATAACAACTAATAAATTCGTGTTTCCACCGTATTTTCGCAGCCTCATTTTAATTGTTATTTGGGGAAATGTCTACCCATCCCCAAAAGGGCTTTAGGGCAAAGTTCACCTGCAAGTGCTGCAAATCGTCCTCCTGTATGTTCTGCGAGATGTTGTAGATCTGCACCGAAGATAGCATGGTGGAGAGAGCGAACACCGTGGCGCAGTCCCGCACCGTCGACTCGCTGTCGAACGAGCCCTGCGTATCCAGGAGTAGGATCGCCACCTGCAAACAACAGGGGTTTATTAGTATTGTATAATGTCTACCTATCCCTCTACAGGGAATCAGACGTGATGTATAATATTTTGAGTAGACAAAAACCTTGGTAAACATGACGGTGCTCACTCATGCCACAACGCAGAAAGAGTTAAGATAGTCTGTAACACTCTTCCGGTAAAACGTGGGTGACTAAATTTATCTCCACATTTTTATGATCAATATCCTTTAATGGGCGGAATTAAACCGGTTTCATATTTTTTTGATCATTTGATTGTATATTCCCATAGCATCGTATATTCAAGCCGTTGTCCAAAAGAGAAGCATGCAAGTATATCGTGTGGAAAAGACTATCAATAAAAATATATTTGTAAAATGCATCAATTATTTTTAGGAAAGATAATGTGAGGTACCTATTTCTCTGAACGTGCAATATACAGTGTTTATAAGACAGAGCTTATTACCTGTCACATTAGTTACTGACAACCTGGGCCCTTACTCCACTAATTCATATTGGCCACAATATTACTTCAGTGTCGACATTGTGGCACTTCAATGGCCGTAATTTGACACTTTTCGCACTCCACTAACAAATTTTGGCCACTGAAGTGCTATCGAAATACTTCTGCGTCTGACGTACAAAAAAGTTACTCCACTAATCAAACGTGCCTCAATATTAGTTTAATAGCCTTCATTTTGGTACTCTACTATTGTTTTGACAGCTTTCTTTGTCTATGGTCAATATCTAATGTACACTCACACACTCAGTTAGTAGTTTTAGTTTCAATTAAAAACATAAAATATTTTTTCAGTTACGTTTTTAGTTACGTTTACGTTATAAACTTAAAACTTTTAACTGCTAAATCAATATGCATTAATTGACATTGCTGCATTGTCAGTGCAAACAGTTTTTTAAATTGTTAAATAATTTCTGTACTTTGAGTGGCCACTGAAGTGCCATTGACTCGCTATTATGGCGCTATTGTGGCTGTCAAAATATTAGCAGAGTGCCACTTTTACGGCCGAGACGCAGATGTATCGCTATAGCGAGGCAGTTGAGTGGCTGTCAAAGTTAATTAGTGGAGTAAGGGCCCTGCTTAATACGTTGGCTCGAGGTGATCATATAAACACTAACACCACAATTGCGGAAACGGACACTCAAACCTCCAACAACAACCTGATCGCAAGGATAAAAAAGACGTAACCATTTATATCTCATGTCTTACCTTCTCCCCGTTATCGAGCGTGGCCTTGAAGATCTCGGACCACATGAGGATGCCGGTGGTGTCCCTCTCGGAGCCCCCTCGCCAGCTGAACCCGTTGAGCGGCTCATTGTCGTCGCCCAGCCAGTCGGCCGACGCGCCTGGGTTGCCGTACTGGAACACAAGGAGATATGCTTTGAGGTTAAGGTTTTTTTGGGTTATGGGATAATGCACTTTTATGTTTCCTAATCGTTCGTTCTTGACATAAAAAGAATGGTACTCAGATCATATATAAGTTGTAAACCAAAGGTTGTAATCGTAAACATGGCACATAAGAACATATAAATTAAAGTTCTTTATTCGTAAATAACAGTAAAGTTTTCTAAACAACTTAATTCACATAGCAAAAAAATACGAATATATGTGATAATAGTTAGTTTAACAAAGCAAACCTACATTACTAGTCTTTTCATTCCTAAAACATGCTAAAAATAAAGTCTTAACATAATATTAAACTAACTCACGGTAAATAACCTTAACACTTCATATAAACCTCACCTTATACGTCAAATATCTGAGGAAGAAATCCAGCAGGAAGGACTTCCCCTTCCGGAAGGCACCAGCCACTGACACCACGACCACAGGCCGCTCCTTGATGTCTTCCCTCAGCAGGAGGGTTGCCAACGCCTCCTCGTCCAGGACGAACGAGTGCTCGGGCCCCGGGGCCACCACTTGCACGCCATGCCCTCCGCCCTTGGGGTTAGGCTTCTCTTTTTCTGGTACTGAGGAAGGGAGAAATGGTTATTAGGTACATATACACGCTCAAGTTTATTATTATGGATGGAAATAAAACTTACGAATAATTTATTCGTTTATAAAGTTGTTGAGGACAAATTATAGATGGTTTTGATCAAGAGTGACAGGTTCTATCTACATGTATTCCCTCAGTAGGGTAGATTTATAACAACATGACAGTTACACGAATGCATAAATAGTTATTTGCAAAATTAATTGCCTTTACATGGCTAGGATAGATTCAAGACCCCTGCCTTATCTGATTCTTTTTTAAAGTTATACAAATTAAACAGTCAAACGCATTATTTAATCACAGTTACCATTATCCATTAAGAGTAACAAAGTATTAATTAACTTTAATCCAAAAGGATTAAACACGCAGTTAAATTTAGAACCAGAGGCTTTAAACCCATCTATCAACAATCATAACAACCTTTATCCTGAAGTGACGCATTCCACGCGTCATCACAACACACAAACTTCACACACTTGAGATCTCAAAAAATGACCTTCAGAACAAGTAGAGACTATCAATTCTCAAATCGCAATAATTAACAATACGTATGCATTCTATTTATAGACTTTAAATATTAGTACAAATAATAGCTACTGTGGGATTTTAATGATGTATCCAGCTGACTTTTTAAGCGGCATGAGATCCATACAATAACGTACACACGTTAAATGTTAGATCTAGTTTAGTACATAATTATTAATAAGTAATGCTATAACAAGTACCTTCAGTGACTGTCATGCTTTTAAGTTTTTACTCAGTTATATTTATTATATGTAGTTATTTGTGATGTTTATTTATTGTATGTACGAGTATTATATTTGCATGGACAATCTTTAAAGATAACTATACTGTCATTTTATTTAGTTATGATACATATGTAAATAATAACCTACATAGGTTTTTACTGAATAAACAGTGTATATAACCAATAGAAATTCATAAAGATAAATTATTTATATCCACATAAGTACAACAAAAGTAAATTCATTTAACGTCGACATATATTTAATTATGTCCATAGTATTGTAGAACAATGTCACATTATGTTTACGTGTCGACACTAATGGATAAACGAGTACTATAACAATTCCAATCACGTCCTTAAACCTAGATGTATAGAAACGAATGAGGTTATAAAATCTTCAGTTACGAATCCGATTAACATTACATGGCTCTAACAATGTTGTTAAAGGTTTATGAAGAAAGAAATTAGAACTATGGAGTTAACATTCTATCATCCAGTATTTTACGTGAGCGCCTGAGACGTAAAAAGAATGATAACGAGTTGCCATTCTTCCCGGCATGTCGTAGAAGGCGATTAAAGGATTAGGGATAAATGGAATCTGTTGGGCAATGGGCTAGCAAACCAAATGTGTTCCAAAATATATGAAACATTATATCTTGTTTTATCCTAATGACGATTTAATCACATATAAAAATATGTCATACAAAAGACAGCTAAATACAGTCCACTCGATTACTATACCACCACGTGACTGAACATACATACACATCAAGTCCGATTCTCTGTAAAGGGTTAGACAGAGATCACGGATGCCCATTTGTCCCAATCCCGACATACCACTTTAGCTTCATAGACACTCATACACACTCGGCAGTTGTGTAACACACAAAACTGTATGTAAGCATAAATCCTTTGTACAAACGTACACATGCGCATGAATTTCAACTTTGCCCTCTCACTATTCGCTGCTTCGTCTTTTGCAAATTAAAATCGTAATACGTTACTAATAATAGTTACTTTCGTATTTTATTGCACAAGGCCTTAATGACTTGTGGAAAGAAAATGATGATTTGCATTATTCCATGCGCGTTATGACATAATGTACACATAAGGCTTTAGAATACATACATTCATGTAACTATAAGTAGTTATAGCTAGAAAATTAAAGTTCGTTCATACACCGGTCAAGATTTTTATATTTGTGATTATTCGTATACACACATACACATCACGCCCGTTTCTATGTAAACGGATGGAAAGTGATCTCGATCTGTCCCGATTCTGACAAATCACTTTCGCTTCATTGACACTCATACATACACGGCGCTTATAGCTACTGATAACGTCACACTTTCAATATGATATGTATATCCTCTATTGTTATTCTTTTTATTATATTCTTTCCATTCTATATCCGTCATATGAATCCAAAACACAGTCTAGTTACAAACAAATAAATATTCTCATTTCGGTGTAACCACGTAACATTTATCATATCACTAGCGACCCGCTCCGGCTTCGCACGGGTATTAAAATATATAGCCTACTCCACTATTTAATGGATGTTATTATACATATAAACCTTCCTCTTGAATCACTTTATCTATTAAAAAAAACCGCATGAAAATCCTTTGCGAAGTTTCAAATATTTAAGCATACAAAGGGACATAGGGACAGAGAAAGCGACTTTGTTTTATACTATGTAGTGGACACGAGAGTACACTATCTAATCCCGTGAAGCAGCTAGCCTAATGATGACTTTCCTATCACGTGGATATTTTTGAGAGCATGACACGATCTATTTTCGTCAAAATGAGTCTTACTTTTGGCAAAAAATAGCTATTGCTTGTATACGCGGGGTAAATTGCACATTTTCGCAATATCGGGAATCGACACGCGAACCTTTGTGTACCGTGCTAGGATTAAAAAAAATTGTTGAAAGTCTGGTGTTCTTTTTCTTCATTCCTTTCGGAGTGGATATCTCCTATGTCACTTTTTAGCATGAATATTCATTCGATGGGGTTGCGATGTTATTTAGAATACTGTTGACAGGTTGCTAACCTATAATTATAACAATTGACTCCATCTACCTCTAGTCCCTTAGTAGCCTCCTACGAAATTCCGGGAAGACCGGTAGCTAATTAGCATTCTTTTTATGTCCCAGAGTAACACGGGAGTTATATCGTAAATTAATCTGTCAAAAACATTCCGACATTGATTATAACACAAATTAAATGTTTTAATTATAACCAGTATTACATACTCATAAATTAAAATTATTTGTAACCTGTCGCTTTCAATGAGTTACGCTGAAGTTTAAACGCCGTTAAAGATAAAAACGCAATAACAATAAGTGAATATTAAATCAACACAATCTTATCGTAAAGTCAGTACGTATTTTCGCTGCATTTCAGATAGAATAAGTGGAGAGGACAATTTTTATTATAGGTTGTAAGTGGAGATAACAATTTTACTAAATATTGCGTATTAGTTAATATAGTATCTTCGTGTTAATGGACCTGTGTTTTTCCACCACTGACGTGTTTTTTTCGACAAAATACCTATTGATTTTAGAAATATGCAATCATATTTGTTGTTATATTAAATATGAGTAGTCTGTGAAGAACTTATACATATCAAATTGGAGACATTTTTCTCAAGGCGGGTGTACGTGGTGTGAAGAGCAAAACGTATGAGAAGGTTAATGAGTATGAGTGAAGCAAGAGATTTATCAGGATCGTTCCAGGTGTCGATAGATAGTCTCTGTATATATGATATATTAACTTCAACTTTTAATCTAAGAACGTGCATTAAGTCCGTTATACATTCCCGAGAACAACAAAAGAACTATTTATTTAAACAGCAATCACTTAATTAAGATATAGCACCCAAATTTCCTCGTTCAATTAATGAATAAACGTGCAAATGATACGAACAAAGCATTTCCCCGTGTGTGTTGACCTTAGGTCTCGCCGAGAACTTGAACGTCAATTACTCAGCAACAATGCATGCAAGTTAATTTAGACCATAATTGTAGGGTAATTGGTTTCAAAACACTGTGCTACATACACGTGTCATATATTATTATCCTCTTCAAAGTTAAGTTGTCTTTTGCTAGTGTGGAGCGTAAATAAATACTAAGTTTCTATTATGCAAGTTCATGCTAAGTTTTATTTTATTAATCTAAATATATACAATAACTATACATATAACATTTAAATAGGCTTGAGACCTATACACTGTGCATTGAACGGAAAAAGAGATTAGATGTTAATGGAATTTATGAGATATGGGCTAACTATATGTTACCAGAATTACATTTTAAGTCCCCCAAAACTCCTATAGTTGTCGTGTAGCAAAGGTAATGCATTGTTTATAGAATATACGCGATAATTTCCGTTTTCTTGTAAAATTAATAAAATACGCAAGTCACTCAAAAATCGGAAGATAATAATAAATTTCTTATATTATAGCACAGTACATGTCACAACTACTAAGTTAAACCATTCTTATTCATATAAACTCCATTGAAATAACAAACCAATTTACAACCCAGATTATTCACACAGCAACTGATAAAATTACTTGTTGCATACCTATCACCATTTGTGTGAAAACTCCCACACATCTGTCACGCTACTTTCACCTACTTTCCCTTGACATCCTGATTATAAAACTGGTTTCACAATTGTGACCAATATTTGGCAAACCTATCATTAGGTCAGGTTAGCTAGTAGTAGTAGCTTAGTAAGTGAATATATATTTGATACTGACTTTATAGGGTTAAACAGACTTTTTGTAAAAAAGTATGGGTTAATGAGGATGTCAAAATGTATATCTGAATGTTTGGCTACTCTGAATCATTTTATTCTGATATACATTTTTATTGATTTGAAGATTAGAAACATGCAAATAGATTTTTGATGGCTATTGCTATATGGATGAAATATCAGAATTAGGGTCAATCTGTGTTTAATATGTCCCTATTAATGAATAAATTCAATTCTCAACAGTATAACTTCTCTTTTTACTAAAAATCCAGAATCAAACTTAGATTTCACCACAGAGCTGACTTAAAATTACCAACTGTGGTTACAATCACACTTTATTACATAACAGATTATGCAGTTGCAGCCATTATGTTATTACAAAATAGCTCTAACAGAAAAACTATGCCAATACACAGACAGTGTATTTTTGTACCAACTGTTCATATTTTACCTATATACGAGTATGTATGTAGTTGTAAATGGCTGGAAATCTTATCAGTAAGGTCCTATGCTCTTAGACTGGGACATAAAAGGATGTTAACTAAAGGCTATTCTGCCTTGCAAGTGGAGGCAATGGAGGCAACTAAGGGAATAAGTGTACAGGATTAGCTACCTATCATACATACATATCACGCCTGATTCCCCGTAGAGGGTTAGGCAGAGTTAACGGATCCACATTTGTCCCGATCCTGACAGACCACTTTCGTTTCATTGACACTCATACATCTTGTCATACACACTTGGCGGTTATAGGTACTCCTAACATCACCAATGTTATATATAACATCACAACCGCAATATTCATGCCAAAAATGACCTATGATATATCTATCTACCTTCCAAGGTTCTATCAACTCTGAAAGAGATTAAAGGAGGAAGATTATTCACATGTACCAAGGAAATTAAATAAGTAAATTAGTCACAGGTGTAAATAATTCCACTAACCAAACTAGAAGCAGCATATTTGAGAGCTGGCAACAGTCCAATGTGTTATTAAAATGGTGTCAATGAACTACTTATAGATTTGAGACAAAATAATTTAATTAACTTTGTAAAGCAAAGTTTAAATGCGTTACTTGGAGATATAAGAATGGACAAGGTGAGAGGGCAAGAAGGGGTCATATGCAATGAAGCATCAATGTCAGAGAAGTTAATGTGATTGTCAAAAGAATAAGGGTCTATGATCTATGCATAACTAAAGAAAAATAGGTGTCATTTTTATAAGTAATATCTAAAGTATTTTATAAGTAACTATCTAAAGTAGAAATACTAAAAATGTGTGTTTGATTAATTACTTTTCATCACCTGTTTTTAATAGATTATTATTAGCTTAGAAAAGATAATAATTCAATTGATAATCTACTGATTATCAAGCAGAAATTTATCTAATTGTTTTGAAATCACCATTTAATTATGAGTAGGCATTATTGGTTTTAGGTTCTTTAGTTACTTGGAAGATAGAAATTGAAAACTAATGAATATGCATGGGTTTGTCCTTAGTGTCTGTCAATTCAGTTTTAGACTCACAGCAGTAGACATATTACACATAGGTATGATGTGTTCCTTTCAATATAGTGTAATTAATATACATGTTGCTAAATACAGAATGATTTGAAGAGTATTGTTATTATGAGGAAAAATATTATTAACAATAATTAAGCCCAGTGTCAATTAGTAGCCAATATAATAAACCAAACTGGACTTCCCCATAAAGTAATTAATGTAATTAATTAAGTAACAAGTCATTAAGAATTGAGAAATGTTTTTTAGTTTGCACTCATTTAATAGATAAACCATACCAAGAAGTCACATTAGGATTTTTTTTAAATTAGTGATTTTTTTTCTTTTAAGCAAAAAGTAAAAGATCCTATACAAACTACTGTACACTTCATCATATAGCATTTATATCAAATTGTACAATAACTAGAATATAAAATATCAAACTGGAAATTCACTATGTTTATTACATGGCCAACAAAACTATGAATTATGCATAACTACCATTCAACCATAACATCTACCTGCACAGTTGAGAAGATTTATTGTATAACACATTCTTTTTAAGTAAAACACCTACAATTTGTCCAGATTTGCAAACACAAAACTCTTGTTTTGTAAATATCACGCAATAATACAATGAGAACTGTAATGTTCTCCAGCGATTGCAAACAAAAACAAAAGGTCTCGCTCACCTGAATGAAGAGATTTGTCCATTCCCCCAGTCATCGTGTAACATGAGTTAATTATACAGAATAGTTGCAATAAGACACAGTATCCTTTTATTCGCTAGTAGGGATTCACAATATCGCTATCGCAGTTAATGAACTCTTAAATTCACAAAATCTCACGAGGTTGACAAGGGAGACGAGCGACACGCCTCCCCGCAGCCTTCCTGATTTGCACTAAGCGCACGCGCGAACGGACAAGTAATGTATCATTAACAAAGCTTTAATTACCTTCTCCTTCACGTGAACTAGGTGTCCCAAGTCCTTTTTTATCGGCCATGTTATTCGACTATTTGTTATTTATCTCCAATTGACGTGAAAGAGCAAGCATAGCGACAATTTTCCAACACGACGACAAAGCAATTTTGACGTACGTAGCTGATGACATTGACAACTGTGACAAATCAACAAATAGATTGCCAGAGAGTAATTTACCATAGTAGAATTAAATTATCGGACTTTCTATAGTTATTCGTAAATAATGCTGAAAAAGCTATATTTATCCAGTATAAAAATAATATCTCCTTAAGAGGTTGCTACTTGATTGGGCGTTTATATTAACATTTTCCTTTAACAATAACATACACAACCCTTATAAGCTATAGTAATTATTAGAGATCCCGCCACATAAGGTGGCAGTTGGAGGCGTCGCCACAGTCGCGTAATTCAGTGTTACCAGTAAACACGCCAAAACTAGCACTCACTGTGCCATACGGCTCGATACATTATAGGTTTCATTTGTAACGGTCTTTGGTTGCAGAGCTATAAACTCAAATAAAACAAATTAATATATCAAAGTCAAAATATGTTTATTAAACTATTTCAAACATGATTAATAATTAACGGGACTTATCCTTCTTATTATATATTACATATATTATGTGTTCCTTCACTCTGTCCGCAATAGACCGTTTAGTGTGTTCGACGTAGGATTTCCCACAGCTGCAATCAATCTTATACACACCCTTATATCTTATATCATGAGTATAAATCGCGAATCTCTTAAAACTATTATTTCAAACATGGCACTGAGCATTGTCTTTACATATTTTTTACCGAGGTTAGATCAGCGGAGACCCTAGCTTGGAGAAGAACTAACAAGAAACTCCGGAAATCAATTTATTATAATCACCCTTAACAAACATAAAAATTACAAAGAGTGGGCAAAAAACACAACGCTGGTAATACTAAATTTACCTTTCATACAAAATAACACGCAATGGCGGTAACGTCAAATTTAGTTCCAAGTTTGGCTACTGCCACCTTATGTGGCGGGATCTCTACAAAATAACACGCAATGGCGGTAGAGTACCCGCCACATAAGGTGGCAGTAGCCAAACTTGGAACTAAATTTGACGTTTCCGCCATTGCGTGTTATTTTGTATGAAAGGTAAATTTAGTATTACCAGCGTTGTGTTTTTTGCCCACTCTTTGTAATTTTTATGTTTGTTAAGGGTGATTATAATAAATTGATTTCTGGAGTTTCTTGTTAGTTCTTCTCCAAGGGTCTCCGCTGAACTTCTTCTTCTCAATCGTTACGCTCTTATCAGAGCGGTCGTGGTCTTCATGACGTGGCATCTTGAGCAGCCGAAATGGTTGGTGAACTAACCTCGGTAAAAATATGTAAAGACAATGCTCAGTGCCATCTTTGAAATAGTTTTTTTACATATATACATACACATCACGCCTGATTCCCTGTAGAGGGGTAGGCAGAGATCATGGATCCCCATTTGTCCCGATCCTGACAGACCACTTTCGCTTTATTGACATTCATACATTCTCTAATACACTCTCGGCGGTTATAGGTACTCCTAACGTCACCTTTTTTCAATATAGCGTCTATCTGACTGTTACATATATGTCTTATTAGGCCGGCCCCTACGTAACCGCCCTTCCTCTTCACTCATATATATTCCTTTTGTCAATATATATATTTTTTAATTTGTACTTAGATCATAAAATAACTTTCAAAGAGAGCTTATGATAGGGCCTATTTTGAATAAAAATATTTTGACTTTTGACTTTGGTATATTAATTTGTTTTATTTGAGTTTATAGCTCTGCAATCAAAGATCGTTACAAATGAAACCTCAATATAATGTATCGAGCCGTATGGCACAGTGAGTGCTAGTTTTGGCGTGTTTACTGGCAACACTGGATTACGCGACTGTGGCGACGCCTCCAACTGCCACCTTATGTGGCGGGTACTCTAACGTCAAATTTAGTTCCAAGTTTGGCTACTGCCACCTTATGTGGCGGGATCTCTAGAGATCCCGCCACATAAGGTGGCAGTTGGAGGCGTCGCCACAGTCGCGTAATTCAGTGTTACCAGTAAACACGCCAAAACTAGCACTCACTGTGCCATACGACTCGATACATTATAGGTTTCATTTGTAACGGCCTTTGGTTGCAGAGCTATAAACTCAAATAAAACAAATTAATATATCAAAGTCAAAATATGTTTATTAAACTATTTCAAACATGATTAATAATTAACGGGACTTATCCTTCTTATTATATATTACATATATTATGTGTTCCTTCACTCTGTCCGCAATAGACCGTTTAGTGTGTTCGACGTAGGATTTCCCACAGCTGCAATCAATCTTATACACACCCTTATATCTTATATCATGAGTATAAATCGCGAATCTCTTAAAACTATTATTTCAAACATGGCACTGAGCATTGTCTTTACATATTTTTTACCGAGGTTAGATCAGCGGAGACCCTAGCTTGGAGAAGAACTAACAAGAAACTCCGGAAATCAATTTATTATAATCACCCTTAACAAACATAAAAATTACAAAGAGTGGGCAAAAAACACAACGCTGGTAATACTAAATTTACCTTTCATACAAAATAACACGCAATGGCGGTAACGTCAAATTTAGTTCCAAGTTTGGCTACTGCCACCTTATGTGGCGGGATCTCTAACCATATTTTTAGTTCATAAGACTCGTTGCTATAAATAAAATTAGTAAAAAAATCTCAAAAAGTTTTATATAATTGTATGAAACATTGATCAATTTGCTTTTTTTATTAATTGATCAACAAATTGAATTGAATTAGTGTTGTTTTGGTTTTGGATCCGTGAAAACTGTTTGATGCGCTATTTGTATTTAATTTAATTTCCAAGATGTTCCCTGTTAGTTAAACTAATGGTTTTTTAGTTTAGGTTAACTTTAAAAGAAGTTTAAATTAAGATTTTCCAAATTATTATTAAATGCTGTGATTATGGAGCGGGGTAAAGCTTCATCTACCGGCCGAGGTGGCAAGAGCAAGGCTCCTCAGCACCCTCAGGATATCTTTGCATTAGGCAGTAAATCTGCTGTGGTTGGCTCGAGAGATCCTGAGAAGAGAAACATCCATAAACCTTCTACCAGTGGTTTGTATACAAACATAACCTGTAACTATATTACAATTTTATTTTTTACTCTATTATGTGTTATAATTGCTACTTTTTCATAGCTGTTGTTCCTTGTTAAATGTTTTAGTTAAATATAATATTCAAAGAACATACATCAAGATATATTTGCTTACTAATCGGTATGTGAATAAATTCACAGGTGTAGAAAGGAAAAGAGAGGCCTCAGCCTTTGGAGCTCCCCCACCGGGGAAAAGGTCCCGTATTGGGTCCCCGGCAGAGTCTGTCAGTGGAGCTTCTTTGGAAATTGATCCAGTGGACCTTGTTCCTAATGTTTTACAAGCACTTGACACACATAATTCTGATAAGTTGGTAAGTAACAAATGAAATAGTATTACCTTTATGGCCAAGGCTTTACTAATTACCATATAGTGAATATGAACATGAATATGAACAACAAAGATAGTGTTTTATGTCACCGCAACATAAGGGATACGGTTTCTTTTCCAATTGTTGAGCAATTTAGGATTTATGACACAAAAATTGCTATCCTGTCGTACTACATACATCTGTGTTAAAAAAAGTTCTTACTAACCAAGTTTTGTACTCACTCTGTCTTTTTTTTTCAGCTTGGCCTTCTAACAGGCTCAATACGTCTACTTAAATCACAGAGGAGCAAACCAGACCCAATACTATGCATGAGTATGCTCTACTTAGTGAAGATCAGGCCAAATATGTTTGCCCATGATACAGTGACGCAATCCCTCTGCGGTCTACTTAAGCGGGAGCAGGGAGCAGCTTTTAAGAACAAAGGCAATCCGTCAGTGTTCGTTCTGGCATGTAATATGTTGTACGCTGCTCATAAGGATAATAAGAGTTGGCCGGATGCATTTATCAGAGTAAGTGTTGTTATTGCTTCAGACTTATAATGGTCTTATATCATATTTGAAATGTGTGAATTGTCAATTAAATTGTCTTAGGGTAAAAGCCCTTTTGTTGGTAAATAAATAGAGGAATAGTTCTGCTTATTATTTTGAACTTGTTCAGTGTTAGGTATTGTGTAATTTCCAATGCAACATGTTATGACCTTATATTATTCAGGTGTATAAATTATAACATTCATTACCTTATTATATGCGGATTATACACTCCAACCATTCTCATTTTTTTGATAAACAATTTATGATCAAGATTTCTATAAGCATATGCATTCTCTAAGACTTATGAGTTTTTATATTCTCTTAACCTCCAGGTATACATAGAAGATGCCCTGAACGAGCGCTGGTGGGTGGACTGCAACTGGAGCAAGTGCTTTGTGGAGAACATTGCCACTGCCTTCAACACCAAGGAGCCACCTGCGCACCTCATACCCACGGAGAGTACTCTTGGTGAGATTATGGTGCAATTTAATAAGAATAATTCATATACAAATAACAATTTTTAACCCCGTAACTGTAACCCTTGTAAAGTGTAGTAGCAACTATGACTATTCACATAAATTTACCTTTGGATTTATATACAAAATAATATTATTAAGGATACATGACACATGACATTCATACCACTGTGCGGGCTACAAGAATAATTGCATACAATCATACTTGTTGGCGGCATAGTAAATGTAATGGCTTTACTACAATGCCAGCTATTATTTATCTCATAGTTTAATAGATATATGGTGGCATAGTACCAAAAAATCAAAAAATAATCTGGCATGCAAGGGTTAATAGATTGAATAGTAACCCTGACTGACTTTATAGTCAGAGTATAGTATTCTTGTATTTGTGGTCAGAGTCAGCCCTTTAAAGTTTTATGGTTATGAAGCGTATAAATTATTTTAAGAAATGTAGTAACTGATATGTATGTGATGATCACTTTTTTATTCTTCCAGGAACTATGTCTCCGTCTGGCTCTGGATCACCGTTGCTGGTGACAGGCGATGATGATGTAGACAGCTCTGAACTAGAATTTGCAGTATATCCAAGGTATAAGGTTTAATTTTTTTAAATTACAATTTACAAAATATATACTGTATTTGTTAATGACTCATATGCACTGTAGCAAGAGCTATTTACAAGCTAAAGGGTATAATTTATATTATCAGATTATAGACTGAAAATTCTTGACCTTTTCCTGATATTCTATGCTCACCTAATTTCTCCCTAAATATAACTAAGGATTCTTTATGTCCCATTCTCATTCACGTCATTATGCTATGATATTCTGGTATGCTATAAGATATTAACAGATATAGCTATATTCTTCTTTTACAGATACTCAGGAACATACGAGGTAGTAGAGGGCATGGTGTTAGAGGCGATTAAGGACCAGATCCACAGACGGGCGGCGCCCCCTGACTCCATCGGCAAAGGATTCTTGAAGCTGCTCTCCGCCACTTGTGGATTCCCAGAGGTATGAATGTCATGTGTCTATGCTACCTATATAATATAGGTGTACCTAGAACAAATGTTATACGTTATATCTGCAGACGTTTCTTGTTATTTAATGTGCTAAGAACATTCTATTCGTTCGTTACTTTATTTTATAACTACATAAGAGTTTATTTATTTGTATCTATCAAAATGATCACCTAACATACCAAACTTTGTTGACTGATTAGAACCGATTTTCAAAAAATACATTCCTGAACATACATTAAGAATCCCGTGCTACTCTGGGATGTAAAAAGAATGCTAACTAGCTGCCGTTCTTCCCAGCATGTCGTAGGAAGTGACTAAGAGACTAGAGGTATATGGAATCTATTAGGCGATAGGCTAACAATCTGTCACCAATATTCCATAGCACAAAATCCCAATATTCATTCTAAGGAGTGACCTAGGAAATATTATATCTCCGAGGTTCTATCCGCCCCAAAAGGGATTAAAGGACATGAATTTATATGTAACTTACATCATCTCAAACTACATGAACACATTAAGAGTATATATATGAGCACACATTAAGAGGATCATTTTAACCATCCCACCCCGTTACTCCCTAGATCCGTATGATAGCGGCCGCTCGGCTGGAGTCGTGGCTGCACTCGGGCAAGCTGTGGCGACCTGCGCAGGTGCTGCTGGCGCATGTATGCTGCAACGTGGAGTCGTCAGGACCCTCGGCGGTGCGGGACCTGGACGTGCTTGGCCAGCTGTCCCGCATGAGGCTCAAGACCAAGCCGCTGCTGGCTGCTTATTTGGCTTGTTTGAAGTGAGTTTGTCAATATAAGGATGGCATAAATATAAGAATATAAGTAATATAGTAGTAATAATAAATATAAGTAATATAATATAAGCATAAATATAGTATAAGAAGTACATAAGTAAACTTGTGTATGTGTAAATTTTGCTAAAGGGGTCGAGATGTTATATCTTCGAAGTCTTGTCCAGACCTAATTAGGTTAAGGGACGTGTAATGTATTTCTATATATGTATGTATAAAACAGCTCATAGGGCTCGTTTCCATATAGAGAGGTGGGTAAAATAGGGAACCAATTTTATCGAATTTGGCAAAGGATTCTCGCTTCCTTGCGCTTCCTTCCTTCAAGTACATAGATCTCATTGGTTGTCCATGTAATGTAAAGTAAATTGACTCTATTTGTCATTTTACTTCCCGTGGGTATACGTGTATAGGTGGGTGGGTACACTAAAAGCTTTTTTCCAATGCCGCCATCTTGTTATTATAAAACTAACTAACGCATTCACGACCATTAACCCTCTCGGGGTAGTCAGAGGTTCAGGTGTCCATCTCCGCAATTGCGAAGGTAGTAATTCTATGGACACCTCGAACCCACGTGTTAACCAGATAGTCAGTACTCAATGTGACAGGTGGTCAGCCATGTCGCCATTTACAAGCACTAACTATTATCTGTTTGACGAACAGGTAGGTTTCCTCACGATGTTTTCCCTCACCGTATAATTCGATGTATTTCGTAAATGTGTTTTTATTACGAAAATGTACATAGAAATTCATTAAAATTCATTTCCATTGGTACATGCTCAAGCGGGATTTGAACCCTGTACCCACAGATACAGAGCCAAGCCCCAAACAACTGAGCTACGTCGAATTATTATAAAACTATGTTCCCTATATTATTTTCTTTCCCCAGAGAAATGGTGCGTCTCCGCCCAGCTCTGGTCCGTAGCGTAGTGACCCTGGCCGTGCAAAGCGACCTCTCGCGGGGGAGCGGTGCGGGTGGCAGTGGCGGCGTGGTGGCCGCGTTGCTGGCGGGCCAGGGTTCGAGGGCGGCCTCGGCACTGGCTTCCACATTCTTGGAAGCGGCGCTCAAACCGGCTGTTGAAGATCCTTTGAGGTAATTTATTGGTTTGATGTACGGTAGCGTGTCTCCTAATACATATACAATGTAATGGAAGTATACATATATAGTTAGTCGGTGGTTTTATTGTTGACTAAAAGGTAATATATTGAAAACTGTATTGACTGCAATGATATACTTACTGAAGCAATGTTCATATATATATAAGGTGTTACGACCACTTTAGGTAATCTGTCTGGTTTTTATTGCTTCTTTTGACTTTCAATAAGTGATTTTATGATCCTTATGTTGTATAAAAAGATTTTCATTTTAAACTTCCATGAGTATAAACAATAGGCAATGGAGATTAAAAACAAGGCAATGGATCAATAATTTGACAGTGATATTATTAGATGCTTTCACATCCCGATAGTACTAAAGACTGAGTATAATATATAATAATACCCATATCATCAACTAATTTTCTTTTTTCTATTACAGGACCTTGCGTGCGTTGGCCAAGGACATTCTAAGAGCTCCCCACGCTTTAGGTTCTTTGGCCACCGTGGCAGCCCATCTCGCCACGGCTCCCTCGCACGAACCACCTGCTGAAGTAAGTATACCAATTTATAACTGAAGCAATTAAAATGTTATGAAAAGAGGCTTGGGTTAATATCCTTACAAATATCTTTAATAGATGTTTTAATTTCTATCATACCTACTAAAATTTGTATTGGTAATGTCTAGTGTTAAGTGAATTAATTTATCACTTTACTTTTTCGAAGTTATAGACCTAACTTTTTACTAAAGATTATTATGTTCGGACCGTGAAGAATAGAACAGCATGTATGAGAATAAAAAGAAAGTATAGAATGTTGATGGGCTTGAGTGAAGCAAGGGAGATTTGTCAGGATCGTTCCAGGTGGTGATCGATAATCTCTGGCTATCCCCTTAGGGTGTGAATATTCGTAAAAGATAATAATCGTGTTCTTTATATAATGTTAAGTTCAGTTTCCAGGGTGTACATAATTATGAAAATGTGTTGTTACAGGTCCGTGATCGAGCGTTCGCCTGCATAGCTGATTTGTACTGCGTGTTCGCTCTGATCGTGGCTTCGCAGAACAAGCATCTGGCTGATTGGCGACAGCAGGTAAGTACAGACATATCTCGCCTGATTCCCCGTAGAGGTAGGCAGAGATCAGGGATCGCTTCATTGACACTCATACATTTCTCAAACACAATCGGCGGTTATAGGTACTTCTAACGTCACCCTTTTTCAATATGGTGTCTATCTGATTGTTATATGACTTATACGTAACAAGTAAGGGTGAAGAATGGCGGATAAAGTCCCGCATGTTCTAGCTCCCAAGTCCACTATTGCTTATTGCAAAACATCAGTTCAATATCACGGCATCGTCAGTGTGAAGTTGTACTGGAATAGCAAAGGAGACAAATTTCGCTATTTTTAAGCCATAGATTGCTGATCCACTTATAACTTCACACTATTACTCAAGTCATATTGAAATACGATTGTGCTAGAAAGCCTTAGTAGACCTGGGACCCTGTTTTCTCCGAAAGTGATTAAACTTGAGTAACTGCAAGTTGTTGGTAGGAACAATTACATCTGCAATTATGTATTTCAGATCGGAGCGATCCAGGCTGCGGCCGTGGGCTGGTTGGCGGATACGGCGATACCCGTGTTCAGGCCTTCCAGACCGGAGTTTCAACACGTACTCAATAAGGTAACTTAGTCAGGCCCTGTGCTAGTATGAGACGCAAAAGAATGCAATCTATAATAATAATAATAATTAGAACAATGGTAGGTTCATTTAAGACTTGTGTTAAGGGTACTAGTCAACGTATATTTAAGAAATATATACATATTTATTAAACATAGATAAATACATATAAATAGTATATATAATCAACAACCAGACTGGAAAGCAGACCCCCAGATCGAACCCGAAACCTCACGATTAACGTTCAGGTGTCTTACCGATCGCGCTACGGAGGTCTTCTAACCAGTGTTCTTCCCAGTATATCGTAGGAGGCGAGTAAGGGATTTGAGGTAAATAGAATTTATTGGGCGATGGGCAACCTGTCACTAATGTTCCATTATGACATCGCTAACCGAATATGCTAAAAAGTGAACTAGTAGATATATCTCTGAGGTTTTGTCCACCCCGAAAGGGATAAAGGATCGTGTATGTGACAAAAACATTTGTAACCACATTAAGTTTTTTTCACAGATAATGTTCGTAGAGTCGGCAGAGACTTACAGCAAAGTGGACAACTGGCCTCCAGAGAGTGAGAGGGCTACAGTTTACAGGCTGTGTTGCGAAGCCCCCTTGCCTCAGAGCACGCTCATGAGAATCATATTTTTGGGACTGTCTAAGGTAAAAAAAACTTTATTGTTTGTCTGTCTTTTTGCCTGAATTATATTTTGGTCCTTCGAATTTCCATTATACTATTTTCAATATAATAAGTACAATACTATTACAAAGTGCATTAGGTGATTTTGACTTTGTTTTTGTTGCTGGCACCATATCATTAATAAATATTTTTAATAGATATAATCTCAACAATGTTTAGAAAAGTAAAGGTAAAGTAAGAAATTTTACGTCTCTGGCCCTACCTTAAACAACATTGAATTAAATAAAATAAAAAGTACATAATTTATTTTATGTCTAAATTTTACTAAGCTTTCTATTTTTAATCATACATTTATTCTATTTTCCCATCGAAATAAACAGACACTATCGAACGCCACTTTTAACTAATGTTACTCCTGTTAGTAATGAACCCAAAAAAATAAAGTACTAATAAATAAATTAATAAAAATACCCCTCCGTCACAGGACGTCCCCGTCTCTCCGGCAGAAGTGCTAGACTTAGTAGAACAGGTGGTGCGCCGCGCATGCGCCCTACCGCCCGAGGAGGCGCCTCTTCAAGTGGACAAGCCGGAGATAGCCGAGTACATATTTCAACTGTGCCAGTTTCATCCGCCTGATAATATTACGTTGCCTCAGGGGTGAGTATATAAGTGATTAATAACTAGCGGGACTTATCGCGTATGTATTTATATAATTTATATAATAACGTTACCTTTATTAACCCTAAATAAAGGTAACTGTATTATATAAAAACATACGCGATAAGTCCAGCTAGTTATTAATCATGAGTATAAATCGCGAATCTCTTAAAACTATGAGTATATAAGTGTATTATGCGTTCACTAAGTGAATGTACAGTCAGCGCTAAAAGTGCAGTCCCAGTAACTTTTTATAAGGTTTAAGTTTATAAGAACAAAAGACAATATTTAAAATTTTATAACTGGCGCCACTATGCATTTTTATGGCCACTATACGTTCACGTGCTTCGAAATGAAAAAAATGTTTTTTGTTCTTAGTTACTGGGACTGCACTTTTAGCGTTGAATGTACGCTTGTAATAACCAAATATGTCAAAATGACATCACAAAATATAGGATCAGTAACGTCACCAAGACGGGGTCGAAATCTTTGCGTAACCCTCTAAAGGGAAATCGGCGTGATGTGTATGTATGTATGTTTACTCTAATAAGGCAGGGTTGTCGCATATAAATGTGGTTACACGAAACTAGGGGTTCAATAAGCGAATCTATAAGAGCTGAATTAGCAACCTGACATCAAAGCTCCGCATTAAATCACAACCCTAATATTCGTACTCAAAGGTGACATAGGAGATATTGTATCTCAGAGGTTCTGTCCAGCCCGAAATTAATTAAGAGTCTAAAATGTATATCCATGTGTATGTAATCATTAATTTTAACTTTGTAGTTGTGTGTATTGGGAAGACTCCCAAATAAAACAAGCACTATTTCACCAGTTCTGTACTTGTTACCATCCATCAGTAGTTCAGTACCATTTAGATTTTTCACGCTGTCATTATTTTTTCTAACGACAACCGTCAATTGTTGTTACTACGGGCGACGACTTAGTAACTACTTAATTTCTTATGTTTGTTTGTTCGCTACATCTTTACTATTTGACAGGTACACTCCACCGCCCCTCGCCATCACATCTCTGTACTGGCGAGCGTGGATCCTGTTAACAATGATCGCCGCCCATAACCCTGCTCGATTGGCTGAAACCTACCCTACATTGCGAGCGCTTATTGAGTGCTGTATTACCAAGTAAGTTTATACTATAGTTTATATCTTCGTTTTAAAGTTCCCAGCCAACAAAGTTAGTCTATCTTGTTCACGGATACATATCGAAAGATTATCTACCTACCGATAGTGCGATAAGTGGGTTTATAGATAAAGACAAACGCTTTTACGACGAACCTTTGTATACTCAGAGGCTCGGATCTCCGCTATAGTAATTCTATGGTCACCTCGAATCCACGTATTGACCAGGTAGTCAGTACCTAATTACTAAGATCTCTTAAGATATACTAGGACCTTAATTCATGTGATGTCCCTTAGATTTTATAAATTGCCTGATGACTGGAAAAAATACTCCTCTATAAGTTTCACACGTTTGAGTATATATATTTTATGTTATAGGTTAAGTTGATATTAGATAGCAATGTCTGTAGTATTATATTATCTGTGGCAATGTTATATTTTTGTTATGCGTTTATTTTTTAAAAAATGTGTTACTCTACCGCATTAGGGTTATCCTGTAATGGTAGGGCTTAACTTAATAATAATAAATAAATAAGGATAATTTATTTATACAGTAGGTGCATATTAAACCACATTTATATCTAAGGCCTTAAAGTCCATTTTCCCCTACCAGCAAGCCAAGCATAGAGTGGGTGGCTCCTTCAGCGGCGGAAACAGAAGCAGAGAGGGCTGCAGTGCTGCAACTGGAGACTCACCTGGCAGCGGCAAGCAGCTCCAAGGTGCCCGTCACTGAGCACAACAGTCGCCTGCTCAGCCAGGTAAAAGGCGGGGGTACTGGGTATAGGAGTCCAAGTGTACAATAGTCTATTCGCGTTAAGTAAATAGTGACGTCATTATATATAGAGGTTAAACTGACCAATAAGATGTTAGTTGATGAGAAAACAATTCACATTGACCAATTGCAGACAACCGTTGTCACGTCTCATTGGTCAAATCGTGGGTACACGATGACGTCACTATTTTCTTAATGCGAATATACTATAATGGGTTTTAGCACAAACGCAGTTCAATATAAGATCTATAATAGTGTGAAGTTGGTAGGGGTTTAGATGAAGTGTCAAATTTCACCATTGATATCAGCTAGTGTCAAATTTGGCTTTAAATATTAGATCAGTAATTCATAGATTGTTCTAAATACAGACTATCCAAATGAATGTTATGCTTCTGTACGGTCTCACTTATCTATCACAATACGACACTTGTCCAATAAATAGCAAAAGTCGGTTTACTGTCTTGTTGAAAATATATCCTTTTTTTCTATATCCGAATTCCAGCTAACAACCTTAGACCCCCTGGGCCCCGCTCGAAAGCCGCCAGCAGGTGTCATGGAAACCCTTCAAACGTTGAACGGGCAGCTCAAGCTAGGGCGGTTGTTATGCCGCCAACCCACATTACTCCTGGGGCTGGTTGAGAGGCACGGGACACGCAGGGCACTACCCTGGCTGCATCAGCTGTTACAGCAGCAGCATTTGGAGCTCAGGTAAGTGGGTGGAGTTTGGTGGATGGAAGTAGATTGATGGTAGCTATGTATGTATGGGTGAGGTACATAATGTATGATTAATGAGCAAAATTCACATTATTAGCACGTGACCACTTAATATCCGATGTACATAAAAAGAAAACAATTTAGCTGAACTGAGTAAAAGTTAGTTCTCAGAAAGGGGAAAAATGTAGAGCATGTATGCTATATACGAGTAAAGAATGATTAGTTAAGTCAGTTTATATGTTAAACATTTAATTATATAAAAAACACTAATATGCTATTATACAACAAGAATCTGCCAAAAAAAACCTTACAAACGTATGCCTTTTTCAAGTTTTATTGTAAGCATTATATTATATCTTTCCCTATACATCACTTCAACGCTTCAAACGATTCCTTCCAGCGTCCTCCCAGTGCAGTGCCTCTGTGAGTTCCTATGCGCCGGCGTGGGCGAGGGAACAGCAGGCGGCGGCCGTACCAGCTCCTTAGCGGCGCACTTGCGGCGTACGGTGTGCGACAGTGCGGCCGGCGCATGCGCAGTTCTACCCTACTACTTGCAGAGACTGAGTCACCCGCACGCCCATACACGGCATATGGCTAATAGGGTAAGAGTGGGAATATAAGGGGGTATAGGCACATAGACTTTATATAGATACATAAGACAATTGATTATTTCACCACACACCATAAGCGCATCTTTATAATTAGCGGTTGTAATTTTGCCTTTTTGTTCTATACGAGTATAGTCACCCAGATAAGCTCCTAAAGTTTGAAAGCACAAAAATCATACGCATTGACAAGCTGTATTTAACGATGTTAATAAATTATTTGTATTGAAATTACAGGGTTTGAAACTAGTACTAACTACGTCTACAGAAGAGGCGACGGACACCGATATCAATGCAGATGTCAATTCTGAGTAAGTTTCAGTTGAAAAAAATCTTAAAAAAGTAACACTAGACGTTTGTAAAAAGAAAATACAAATACAACGAAGTAATATTAAAAATCTAACTCTTTAAAAGGACGACGCTCTGAAAAGTGTACGTTTAGGTGTAGTGTAAGTCACTAATGACAAAGGAGTTTCAACATCACAAAACTTCTTTTCGTTTTTTTGGTACATACGTCCTTAGAGGTAGTGTGTACCTATATTAAGAATGACTATAATTTGTAATGTTAAGCGCTATTTTACAAATGATTAAAATTTTTGAATAATAAACTTTTTCCACCTAAAAAACAAACTTCAATCTGTGCCAAATTTTATTTACACACAACACGAAGACTTTCCCGCTAAATCTAGAACTTTCTTAAAAAAACAACAAACAAACAAACTCATACACGACCATTAACCCTTCCAAGTTTCCATCTCCGCAATTGAAGTGAACTTTCTTATTTTTATTTATTCCAGAGAGTGGCTAAAACTCCTCCCCGAAGTGCCGTTCTGGTCGGCGGTGAGTGGGCAAGCGGTGGCGCTGATAACCTCCGCGTGTTCCGCCGAATGTTCGCCGCCCCGACTGGCTGCGTATCTCGACTTCCTGTCAGAGCATCCATTGAAGACTTCGCAGATACTGGTGAGAAATAATGTTAATTGGTCCCGTTATTCTATTGCTGGGTTGGTAGAAATAAAAACTTGTTACAGTTTATACTGTACTACTAGGTATACAATGATAAAAGTATTATTTTAGAAAAATTATAATGAAATATTGTTAAAATAATAAAATTTCGAAAGCGGGGTTTCCATTGTGAGCTGCAAGGATGTCGTCACACTTTTATTGTATATGAATGCATAAACTAACATAGAGTAGACGCGCATAATGTAAGTTGTGTAAGTATTCAATGTAGTGACTATCTGGTCAACACGTGGGTTCCAAGTGGCCATATAATTACTACCTTCGCGATTTCGGAAATGGATACCTGAACCTCTGACTACTCCGCAAGGGTTAATGGTCGTGAATGCGTTTGTCTTTTTTGTCTATTCAAAGTGCCCTTGCATAAAAGTTTGACACCATACTTGCAAACAAGCACAAGTGGAATGGAAACGCTCTCCATAGAACATACTTTCCTGTGCATTCCAACTAAAATATGTTTAAATTTCGAATCTCAATTTTCTACCAACCTTTCAACCATGTCCCCAGAAATTTTATGAGATAGTTTTAATTGAAAATGTCACCTATTATATATCTTATAGTCCGATTACATACATACCTACCCTACATCCTTTATACCTAGTTGTTTGTCCTCAGGAGCTAAGCCAGGTTCTGATGGAGCGCGTCTCGGTGATGGGCTACGTGCTCCCAGCGGCAGAGGGCGCCCGCGTCAGCGCCCAGCACACGGCGCTCTACCACGTCACTAAGATATTCTTCGACCACATTCAACGCGTGAGTGGAATTATAATAGTTAAAATAATATAAGGCTAACAACACAGGATATTTATATTTTACTCCGATTTTTGACGACCTCCGTGGTGCAGTTAATGATCTGAACGGTAATTGTGAGGTTAGATTCCCATTGGTGTTGAAGGGTTAAGAACTACTCTTTCTTCTGCATTCTATTCTGTATTTATATCTTATTTCCAATAAATATTTGTTTAATATACGTATACGTATACAAGTTAACTTATCAAGGGGTTCAATTGGAGTAACATCATCATCAGCCTGAAGTAATCCACTATTGGA
The DNA here is from genome assembly GCA_030578115.1 of Leucoptera coffeella. Lineage (NCBI taxonomy): Eukaryota > Metazoa > Arthropoda > Insecta > Lepidoptera > Lyonetiidae > Leucoptera > Leucoptera coffeella. Next base: position 419,401 of record JAMBLF010000071.1, on the reverse strand, counting down.
CATAGACCTCCCCCAAATGACGCCACATCTGCCTGTCAGTGGCCGTTCGCATCCATTCGATGCCGGCCATTTTGTGCAGGTCGTCTTCCCACCTTGCCGGGGGGCGCCCCACACTACGTTTAATGAGACGCGGTCTCCACTCTTGGACTTTTTTGCTCCAGCGACCATCAGTCCTTGGAGTAACATTGTCCTAAATATTAATTTTATCATATGTATGTAACGCCACCTTTTCTCCAGGTGTTAAACGGAGTGCAAGAGGACGAAGAGTTGCCAGTGGAGGGTGAGGAGACGGAGGCGCCGGCGTGGGCATCCGGTGAGCAAGTGAGCCTGTCGTGGCGCGGCCGCAGGGTTTCCCTCAACGTCGTTATAGCTCATGCTCACCTCAAGCTGCTCTGCTATGGACCTTCTATGTGTATGTATTAAAGTGTTTTAAAGAAAAATGTTAACGTAATAAGAAAGAATACGGCTGCGATTAAGACAGTCTTTTTCATTCTGTTATTTAATAAGTACGAACCACGGCAAATATTAAGTTGGGATTCAGTAGTCTTTTTGTTTCTGTATTATTGCCATAAGGTGTAAATTTGATGTGCGTAGTCGTTTATTTTAATGGAATTAAGTAAATAAATTTATATTAGTAAAAAAAATGTTAAAAGTAAATCCTAATAAATAACACGCTATTAGACGATATGTCTAACATTAGAGTACCCGCCACATAAGGTGGCAGTAGCCAAACTTGGAACTAAATTTGACGTTTCCGCCATTGCGTGTTATTTTGTATGAAAGGTAAATTTAGTATTACCAGCGTTGTGTTTTTTGCTCACTCTTTGTAATTTTTATGTTTGTTAAGGGTGATTATAATAAATTGATTTCTGGAGTTTCTTGTTAGTTCTTCTCCAAGGGTCTCCGCTGAACTTCTTCTTCTCAATCGTTACGCTCTTATCAGAGCGGTCGTGGTCTTCATGACGTGGCATCTTGAGCAGCCGAAATGGTTGGTGAACTAACCTCGGTAAAAATATGTAAAGACAATGCTCAGTGCCATGTTTGAAATAGTTTTTTTACATACATACATACACATCACGCCTGATTCCCTGTAGAGGGGTAGGCAGAGATCACGGATCCCCATTTGTCCCGATCCTGACAGACCACTTTCGCTTCATTGACATTCATCATTCTCTAATACACTCTCGGCGGTTATAGGTACTCCTAACGTCACCTTTTTTCAATATAGCGTCTATCTGACTGTTACATATATGTCTTATTAGGCCGGCCCCTACGTAACCGCCCTTCCACTTCACTCATATATATTCCTTTTGTCAATATATAGTTTTTTTAATTTGTACTTAGATCATAAAATAACTTTCAAAGAGAGCTTATGATAGGGCCTATTTTGAATAAAAATATTTTGACTTTTGACTTTGGTATATTAATTTGTTTTATTTGAGTTTATAGCTCTGCAACCAAAGATCGTTACAAATGAAACCTCAATATAATGTATCGAGCCGTATGGCACAGTGAGTGCTAGTTTTGGCGTGTTTACTGGCAACACTGGATTACGCGACTGTGGCGACGCCTCCAACTGCCACCTTATGTGGCGGGTACTCTACTCGTCAATTATTCATGACATGTTGAGCGCTGACTATAAACTGACATATTGTAAAACTTCAAATGTTTATATTATAACACATTTTAATAAAATCTTCGTTTCCCAGTCGACGAAGACAACATGATGTACAATTTCCTCCTGCATCTCTGGTTAGGAGAGGAAGGGGCGGCCACAGCCTGCGGGCCGGACTCCAGCCTTTTACCGGACTGGCTGAGATTGCATCTGGTGAGGTCTGCCAGGCCTATGCTGCTAGAAGCTGGCTTGAGACAGCTCCCGGCTCAGAAGCTGGCTCTCTTCATACAAACCTTTGGGATGCCGGTGGCTTCTATGACGTAAGTGTTGGTAGTATAGATTTATGAAGGAAATAAAAGATTTGTAGGTGAAGGGTAGTCATCAGTGGTTTGTACATCATAATGTAACTGGGACGTTTTGCATTGATTGAATGATTTATAAGATAGAAAAAAGGTATCTATGGTAGACAATCCATGATGATTTTGCCTGTAGGTTAGTCGTAATATAAATAGTGATTGACATATATGTTTAGAAATCTAAAATCTTGAATTCAATACATTTACTAGATTTTTTTCATTATACAATCTCTATCCTATAATCAGGAAACTATGTTGTGTATAAAGTACAAACCAACCTACTTTTGAAAAAAATAATATGTAGTTCCTTAAATCTTATAACAATATTACTGTTTTACCCTCAGAGCCTTGCTATGCGCGCTCGACCAATGTCCAGCTGGCGCCATCTCGCGTGTGAACTTGGAACGTCCGTACGTGGCGCAGTTGCTGGCCGTGCAGAGGGCGCGGGGGGCGAGGGGAGGGGACGCCTTTGCCGCCGCCCTGCACCTCGTGCTGCCACATTATCCACCTGGTGAGATAATTGTGAACTAAATATGTACAGTCAATGCTAACAGAGCAGTTCCAGCAACTTTTATAAGGTTATAGTTTTAAGAGATTCGCGGTTTATACTCATGATTAATAACTAACGGGACTTATCCCATAAGTTTTTTCTATAATAAAGTTACCTTTATTAACCCGACGTTTCGGCTACGTTGCAGCAGCCATGGTCACGGGCATGTTTTTATAAGGTTTACGTTTATAAGAGCAAAAGACGATATTTTTTATTTCGAAGCACGCGAACGTGTAGTGGCCATGATAATGCATAGTGGTGCCAGTTTAAAAATGTAATAAATTGTTTTTTGTTCTTATAAACTTAAACCTTATAAAAAGTTACCGGGACTGCACTTTTAGCGTTGACTGTACATCAGTGGTAAATGATCAGGGTAGGGACCGATCTATGTACTACATAGGAGTATGTACATCAGTGATAAGTGATAGGGTAGGGACTAATCTATGTTGGACTGAAAGTAGCAATCCAAGATACGTTAGAATTATTTGCATAAAATAAACAATGAATGTATGTGGGTAAAGTGGAAGGACGGTTACGTAGGGGCCAGCCCAATAGGACTTATGACAATCAGATAGATCCCATATTGAAAAAGAGTATCGTTCAAATTACCTATAACCGCCGAGAGTATTGCGGAGGTGTATGAGAGTCAATGAAGCGAAAGTAGTTCGTCAAAATCTGAACAGATTGGGATCCCTGATCTCTATCTACCCCTCTACAAAAAAACGGGCATGATATGTATGTAAAACTTTCATTCCATTCATTTTCAGTTGACACGTTATTCGCCGAAAAAGAGTTACCACCTGAAAGAGACGACGTGTGGAGTTTAAAGGACGCGCCAGTGACGCCGTTAAGTCTGGCTCACGTCACTCCACTATTAGCGACCCTGTTTGGCGGTGGCAGGGCATTTACTGGTGACCTGGATACGGCACTCACGCAGTTGTGCTCGGTAAGTAGAATAGATAGAAAAACATTTACTATCAGTAAATAATTTTAAATTTTAATATAATAAATTTCCCTCGCGATAGCCAGTGCCTATATACGGCGATACGGTTCACTACATATCACGTTGGGTGCTGTCTATCAAGTGAAACGCGGGCTTCGAGTGACCCATACCTAACATGCCTTCGAAATTTCGGAGATGGGCACTGAAGCCTCTGACTACCCCGCCATAATAAAAAAGGGAGTGTGTATACACAAGTCGTGAAGGATATGTTTTATTATGTTATCAGTAAAGTAACAGAGTGCTTGTAATTGTAAACGGCATATCTGATAGGTATCTTTTGCTTGAAAATTAAGTTAGTGTGGAGCTCATCTACGAATCTACTTTATCGAATCGCAATCGATAGTAGTTGTTGAGCGTAAAGTATTTGTCATGGTATTCATATTATTACGTCCTTTTAACTCTTCCGGGACAGAATCTTGAAGCCTAGTTTCTCTTAGGTCTCTTTTTAGCAAAAATATTGAAGTCGTGATGCCATACTTAGCATTCATTTCACAACGGGACTAGAACAGGACCATTCGGTTGTCCCAAACCAAAACCTAGTAAGGAAGTAAAAATTTTACAGGAGAAGCAAAACAAACTCAATTATGTGCCTGTCCAAAAGTATAAATTTTAAAAGCAATAAGTATAACCTTTAGTTCTGAGTGCGTTAGACCAGCTAGTCTTATATCATTAGACGGAGTTTTATAATAAATTTAGAAAGTTCGGAAGAAATTGATTTGAAAACAAAATGGCTCTTACTAGGTTTTGGTTTGGGACCGCCGCATTGTATACAACACTAACTTTTCTATTTCCCTTTGTTAGGTTATCCAAACAGAAGCCAAGGCTCCGAGGCAGCCGTTCACAGACTTAACCCTAGGCTTTTTGTCGTCGAGTGCGCGGGAGGGCTCCCAGCTGGCGGTGGCGTTGGCGCAGAACCTGTCCCACTCCGCGCCCCTGCTCAAGGCACTGGCGCACGCTAAACCTATGGCTGGGGTAAGAATTATATGTAAACTAGAGACCCATGATTAATAAGTAACGGGACTTATCGCGTAAGTTTATATATAATAAAGTTACCTTTATTAATAAAATATAAATCGCGAATCTCTTAAAACTATGACTAGTGAACCGCTCCGGCTTCACACGGGTATAAAATATATAGCCTACTCCACTATTTAATGGATGTTGTTATATATATAAACCTTCCTCTTGAATCACTCTATCTATTAAAAAAAACCGCAACATAATCCGTTGCGTAGTTTCAATGATTTAAGCATACAAAGGGACATAGGGACAGAGAAAGCGACTTTGTTTTTACTATGTAGTGATTAATAACTAACGGGACTTATCGCGTATGTTTTTATATAATAAAGTTACCTTTATTACCCCACGTTTCGGCTACGTTGCAGCAGCCATGGTCATTTATATATAGACTTGTATATTTTTGCAGGAAAATCCCTATATGATCATTTATTTTTATGTAGACTTGTTTGGTTATACAGAAAAATCATAAAGCAATACAATATAACATACATATACATCAAGGTGTATTAAGAATAAGGGATTGATGTAATATTTAGGTTTTTTCCCTTATTCAGTCGTGTAGACATACATTTACGTACTTCAATCCGGTTCGGCGCCGACAGAACCTCGGAGATATAATGTCTTCTAGGTCACTTTTTAACATGAATATTGTGTCACATGGGTTTATATTGTAGTCTAGGACATACTAATTGCATTTCTTCTCGGATGTCGTACGGTATTCCTAAGAGCTAAAATATATGGAATCTATTGGAACCTGTCACCAATATTTTACATCTGTGCCAACACATCGCTGTATATATCTATAAATACATATACTCCCGATCTCTGTATCCCTTTTGGGGTGGTAAACATAATTTTAATATAGGGACACGATACTTAAGAAGAGATATTAATTATATTCGATAAAGGATATATGCTTCGTAATTTCAGATAGCAGACTCCCTGTTGAAGCACTACAAGTGCGCGGTGAGCCCCATAGTGAACGTGCTGCGCGACATCGCGAGAAAGGAACGCACGATGGGCGTCATCAAGTGCGTGAGGGAGACGGACGATGAGGAGATGCCCTACATACCGGCTCGCGCTACCAAGGAACAACTTATTGCTGGTTAGTACTTATAAATTGTCCAGAGATTGTAATTTACTCACATTACTAAGAAATTACGATATGGGCACCCAAGCCTCTGACTACCCCGCCACAATAAAAAGGGAGTGTGTATACACAAGTATGTTTTATGTCATTAGAAAAACTCATGCTTGCCCTCATCTGAATTTCCCAAAGTGTGAATATAACTAACTTCAAGTGAAACGATAAAGTTGAACAGATTTTGTAATACTGGTAAAGATCTAAAAATATGAGTGTTATTAAAAGTTGTCTCTTGGAATATGCTCGAGGAAAAAAGGCAGCGGAGTTATTTGAGAGGCGCTTCACAGGCTAAACCTGAAGTAAATATAAATATACTTAGTTAAATTTACACATTTATTATTTCAATTGGAAACTTTTTGTTAAAAAAACATAGACACAGAGTGACAATATATACATCTGTATTTTTTATTACCAGCCCTAGAATCCGGGACATCGACAACATTGGAGAAGATAGGCAAACACATAATCCAGACACAAGACACGCATCTAGTCGTGGACGTTATCTCCGACATCTTGGAGAAGAATCAAGCTGGTGGCTACGATTTTAATCCGGTAAGGGAACTTATATTAATACTTATTTATTTTTGACTTTCAATGAACGTACTGTACTTGTACTTATGTTGAATAAAAACATTTTACTTTGACTATGATTACTTTACGAACCGTTGTTTCTGTAGAGAAAAAGATCAAGAATAAAAACTATCAATTTCTTGGCACTTGAATTAAACACATATAGTAGTAATTATGATCTCAGTGATGTGAATATTTATGAGGTATAATGTTGTGAATTAATAAGTATAGTCGTTTTATTTCTATTTTAAGCAAAATAGATACATTAATTTAGTTATAGTTTAGTTCACGATTTATACTAATTTTATTAACTATATGAGATGTTATATCACGATAAATTAATAAAGATACTAATTATTAATAAGATTTATATCACCCGACGTTTCGACTCAGTTGCATAGGCCGTGGTCGCCGGAAGACGTTGTCGGTTTATATCTTTAAAAAATTATCGTTATCTGACCATGTCATGGTAAATAAAATGAATATTTTAGTTGTTATTTATATTCAGCAATATGCAAGACAACAAAAAATCACGTATTAATAGAATAACATCCTTATTTGAATTCAATCCATGTCGTCAGGTCAAATCAGAGTCTGGTGAGAGGCTATGCCACATATTCTCGAGCAGCGGCCGAGGTTGTGGACTCCTTCTGGACTGGCTCTGCAATTTACAGCACGAAACTAAGGAAAGACAGGTTAGTATAAGTCCGTATTATAGTAGCCGGGTACAAGATAAGGGTATAGTGTAGAGATTCGCTATCTTATTCTTATTTTACCTGTCGTGTAGTTATGAGTTATGGTAATACTTTGTTTATGAAATAAACGCCATATCTCCCGTGTTTTTGTAGTATATATTATAGTTATTATTATTATAGTCATTATTGTAGTGCCATACTGTATACTTTCCTATTCCGTAGCAAGAATGTCTCTTCAAAATTTCGCTAGTGATAAAGTGAGAGCAATTGTTGTCAGAAGTTATAGTTTTGTGCCAGTAACAAACCCCTGTAAAAAACTTATATACTCGTTTGATAAAAACGAATGGAAAGCCACAGCACAGCATAATATAATACATTTCTACAATCTACATACATACATACACATCACGCCGGATTCCCTGTAGAGGGGTAGGCAGAGATCACGTATCCCCATTTGTCCCGATCCTGACAGACTACTTTCGCTTCATTGAAATTCATACATCTTCTCATACACTCTCGGCGGTTATAGGTACACCTAACGTCACCTTTTCTACAATCTATGTATATACAATGGTTTTGCCTTCAGATGCGACTGATGTTCCACTCGGGACGAGCGGCGTGGCGGCCGCTGCTGGTGACGCACCTCACAGATAGGGCCTCCTGGAAGACCCTGAGTTCCTGTCTGACCTCGTTACTGCAGCCTGATAGGTAAAGTACTACTTGTATTATATTAGTTACATATACCAGTGTGATATATACAGTCTTCAAATTGGACTAAATTTAGTAGTATAAAAGAGTTGAGGTTAAGATTATTTTGTGCATTTATGTGTTGATTATAATATGCCATTGCACATGTAGGATTTAATAACTTACTTAAATAAACTCCTTTTCTCTTTTTTTCTCTTTTTAATTTCCTGTCTGTGTATGTCAATGTGTTTTTATGAATAAAACTTATTTTTATTATGCCATTGTACGAAGTGGTAAAAGGTTGCCACCTTACTATTAGATTAAAACTCTTAAGTTTTTAAATATAATCGAACGAATATAAAATATAAAAAGTTCAAAAAACACAACACAAGAACACCAATAACATTTTCATTCACTCAATATTCTCATTCACTCATTCATTCCACAGTGACTGGAACCCGAGTGCGGTGTTGGACTTCGCGGAGGCCCTGACCAAGAGTCCCCGCGTGTGGCAGGGCAGGGACAAGAGCACGCCTAAGCACCACACGCCGCCCGACCTATTGAAGCTTAGCTACGACCAGGTACATATACATTTAGGGCGGTTCATTTCTTTTAGGACGGCTGGATAATAACCTCATAAAATCTTCTTCATTGTTAAAACTAAGTGTTGTAGTAGATAGCATCAGATAAAAGTCTATTTAAGTCAAGAATACAATCTAGCAGAAGAATCTAGTGCCACTAATTTGTCCAAAATATTTTTTGTATAGCCATCATACAATATTTACGTAAAACAAACACCAATGACAAACTACAAACTCTATTACTTTTACAAGAAAAAGAGACTTATCGAGTTCATTTTAAAAACAACTGTTGACCCGTGACCAAAATCATAGAAAAATGGTCCAATTTTCTTTTAAAAGGAATAAAAATCACTCTAACAATATTACGCCATCTATTGTCAACACTATGTCCTCAAACAGATCGACGTCCTAGTGTCGTACGCCATTCGCGAGGCAGCGCAGAACTCGTCAGAAGTGTCCCTGGCGGGTCGCAGGTTACCTCTTTTATTGCAGTGCTGCCCTGATGAACCCTCCTTATTGTCTGCGGCCCTCGCAGCACTCAAGAGGACCGAGACGGAGCACTCAGTCGCCGCACACACGCTCATGACTATACTGTGTATGAAGGTGAGAGTGGAGTTAAAAGTGCACTCATGTTTGGAACAAAAATATGTTGTTAGATTTTTGTGTTTGGCATGGTTGGGGGTAGCTGTGAAAAACTTGGGAATGTTAATGACAGTGATAATTTTTTATATCAAAAAGGAAAAGGATAAATTTTTCAGGGTCATCTAAGTGATCGATAGTCTCTGCCTATACCGTTAGGGAAGTAGAGACGTGTATATGTGTGTACATATAAGTAATGAAATAGTGCAACAACAATATGCCATATGGAAGAGAACTGGTTACGTTTTTAATTAAGTAATAATAATAATAATAATAATAATAATAATATTTATTTACATTAGGACATCACACCGACGAACACAAAAACCTAAACAATAATACAAAACTTAGAAACTAACATAGAAAAAAAAACAAACTTGAATCTAAATAGGCCTGTGCAAGCCGGTGCAACGCCAAATGTAAAAGGACCTGCCTCAGCTAAAATGCTAGTAACATGGCACAGTTGTCCATGTAACCAGCGCTGTGTTTCAGTCAGGTCCAAAAACATGTCGGCAATCCAAACGCCCACACGAACATAACACATACTCATAACTTACCTACAAAACTACACTAACCTTAACCTACAATATCTAATATTATGCCTAATAAATATTAACCATACATGAGTAAAATTATCGCAGAAATCAATGTATTGTACCCTTCATGAAATTCAATTATATTATGGATTGGGATGGGAATGTTTTTCTCTACTCTAAGTCCCAGGTAGCACGTGACATTCATTTGTATTATTTAATTAAGTTTAGTTTAGAGTGTAAATAAATAATATTTTCTAACTAAGTTATAGAAAAGTAAGCCCCGCAATTCATCTGACTAATTGCTAATTGTAGAATTCAATTTTTCCCTTTCAGCTAGACATGCCAGAAATAAATACACCTTGCTATATTCACGTCCGATCTATGACAATAATAATAAACTATCTCCATTTTTTTTCTAAGGTACCGAAGATAGTCCGTCTTCTCTCAGAGAGCGAGTCGCGGCCTTTAAAGGGCAGGGTGTGGCGAGGCACCCCGGAAAGCCAGAGGGCGGCCGCCGTCTCCACCAGTGCCACGGACCAACTGTCGCATTGCCTGCTCTGCGCCATAGCGGCGGCGCCTTCGAAGGACCACTTTAAGTGAGTAGCATAAGAGGCAAATACAAAAGCGTAATATTTTTCAGTTACTGAACTTTTGTCAGATTGGTAAAAATATATATTGTGATCCGAATCTAGAGAGATGTGGCTTCCCCGCTGTCAATCAGTGTAGAACAGCAAGTAATAAAAGGAAAAGCAAATATTAATTTAACTAATTTATTAACCAGACTTGTTGATTTATAATTATATTCAGTAGACTTATGTAGGCTTCTGCTTGAATAATTTATTTTTGATCGAATAATTTTTGTGACTTATAATGCTCTCCTGACTTTTTATGCATTGGTTAAGTTGTATTATAAGAGTTTATTTGTATTATAAATAAATGTAAGATATTATTTACATATCGGTGTCATTGCAGAGTATCTCGCCTAGAAGCAGGCGTGCGTACGCTATGGGCCAAGTCGACCAATGGCGTGGGACGGAGAGCTCTCCCCCTAGTTTCCGCCTTACTGAAGGGTGCCCCCATACGAGATCCTGCCCTTACCTATCTGCTATCAGCTGTAGAAGTGATTGATGACAATGATCTTTTCCACCCGGAACATACGTAAGTATATTCACTGTACGCTCTGTGCAATATATTCTTTCGAGTGTTTATCTCTACCAAAACAAATGGAATTGCTCTAGACCGTCTAGTCTAAATACCGAGCCACCGAAGAGCCCAAGTCTACAAATGGGATCTACCAGAATCGTAGTTCAATTACACTTTAGTATTAGTGTGAAGTTGTTACTAGAAGAACAAAATTGTCAAATACGATTTTGCAATATGTATACTTAGGCCCGAGAACAGCATGTCATCTCTCTAGATACTAAGTCCAACATTAAATTAGTGATGGTACTGGTGTTTAAATGCTGACACAACCTTCAATGTAACGATAATATTCAGTCTGATATGATTTGCTAAGACATATTCCATTTCCAACTAGACTATAAACCACACCTTCATACACGTAGATATTCTAACACATGTTACAGGAAGGAGACCCAAGACATAATAGAGAGCTTCATAAACATCGTGTGCGAACAGTGGTCGCAGGGCACGCGGGAGAACGCGCTCACGCACCGCTTGGCGGCGCTGCTGAGGCGCTGCTCTGCCAGGCGGCCGCAGCTGCTCGCCAAGCACCGGGACGCCATCTCGTGAGTAGATTGTGAAGCTTCTGTTTTATAATAAGTGAATGTAGAATAATTTACGCACGCATTTAGAATTGAAGTTCAGTGTGGGGTCGTGAGTGGAACAACGTTAAAGCTGTAGTTGGACACATAAGTGTACGTAATTTAATAATTGTGATCGTTTAAAAGAAAGTTACAAAACCTGTCCACCCTTTTGATAGCTTCACTGTTAAAATTATGGGTAAACGATCATAAAACAAATTATTTTAACTCTAAACTAAAAAAAAACCAAATCTACATTATGAAATCAATCCTACAAGTGCTTGGAAGAAGTATACGATATTTGTTCGTAACTATAACTCTATGTCATTCTAGCTCAGTGCCAGCGTTGAGCTGCGTGGCTGCGTTGGGCGGGGAGAGCGCGCCGTCCTCCGCTCTGCCTCCGCCGCACGCCCTCGCTACCCTGCAAAGGAGGGAGAACGTCGACGAACTGCATTGGCCCTTGCAGGTAATGTAATGATTTCATGTAATCAATCAGCCTGTACTAGTCCACTGCTGGACGTAGGCCTCCCCAAGGGTACGCCACAAAAGACGATCTTTCGTGGCCCTCATCCGGCCACTACCAGCAACCTTCTTGAGGTCATCGGTCCACCTGGCAGGGGGGCGTCCTACACTACGTTTGCCGAGACGTGGCTTCCACTCAAGAACCGCAATTCATTGCATATTATATGGATAATATTATGGATATGTAGAAGTCTCTGGCGAAGTTTATACGTAATAATTGAATGTAGACATTTCTGTCTTGTACAGTACTTATTTCCTGTGTTCTGATGTATAGATTGGTCCTTCGAGCCGGTTAATGTAGTTCTTAGTTGTTCGTAGTCTGTGTAGCTGCACTTTGTATTTTTTGTTTATAGTTCTAAGAAGAATTAAAATTGTTACAACCTTGCATAGACCTCCTAACCTGACATTAGATTCAGTATATTAAAAACTAACTTCACAAATACAAAGAAATAAAGTGCATAAGTCATTAATTATATGTATAAGAAATAAGCGCTTCATTCCATACTTTTCGCCACCAGGAAATAGAATCATGGGGTACGAGGCGCGGAGGTGCTTGGGGTGGTCGCGAATGGTCCAAGGCCATACTTGCAGCGGCCGCTCCGTTGCTCAGCTGTTCCAGAGGCAGCGTACGTACTGCTGCCGTGTCACTCTTGGTGAAACTGCTGCCTGCTTGCGAAGATACTACGCCTGGTAAGTTCATTTGGAATAAGATATTCGTGAACTTCTCTTACCCTTCTATAGGGAATCGGGCGTGATGGACATATGAATAAAAAAAAATTAAGATTGTAAAAAAAACAGTTCAAGTGTACGTGACATTTTTCATAAAATTATTGCATTTTTCTTCCGATGTCATATTATTTTTGGATTTTTTTGCTATATAATTACTACTTACTACTTAATAAATTTCTTACATTATACATGAAATCATTATTATGATTATTTATACATATGTATACACTATACACAAAAAATATTTTGTGTTTACATTCATACCTACTAGAAGTATAAATGTGCCAAATATGAGCGATTTTGAAAACCTCACTTTTTTCCTGTCCGCTTCACGTGAAATGCCCCCACTGTCAATCTAATCGATTAATTCTTCAATCTGATTATATTGTTCATGTTTAAATAATTTGAATGCGCCCGTCATGCCAATGAGAATGATTGTACTTTAAATTAATCATTTACTGTTTTTCATAGCGCTGCTGGCAGTCTTGGAGTGTCTGGAATCTGGCAAAGGAGAAGCGGCTCACAACATCCTGGACAATCTGCCAGAACTTATTTGTGGAATGCCAGAACATGCGTCGAGGATCCTGCTCAAAACTTTCGAACTGGGAATGATGTCCAGACTATCGGTAGAGACCGCTTTGACAAAATGTATTTCAACAATAAACTTGCAAAGGGGCTGTTGATATAGTGAAACCATATAAGAACTATTAGTTGTGCAGTTTATGTGTTTCTAATAGACAGTGAATATTCTATTACTTTGATACATCAATACATTAGGTCTAAGTTGATACTTTCTAATAGCCATGCATATAAATTCTATACCAGTACTGGGACCCAAGTATCTTAAGACACTTTTGCCGATTTCCATGGTGAAATTGGACAGTTTTGCTAATCCATTCCCAACTTCACACTATTACTGGTCTGATATTGAACTAATATTTTGCAAAAAGCATTAATGGACTAAGGCCCTGGATATCAACGCAGTACGAATGTCCAAAGTGTTGAGATTTAATTTGCGACACTTTCTTACTGTTTGTAGGCCTGTGGGTACAACTACACTAGTTTAGTTGGCTGGCCACTAACTTACTAATTCCATCGATAGTTAGCAGTAAAATTGGTGTTGTACTATTGGTCCTAGTGTGTATACAGCTTTAGAGATAGGCATGTCAAGTTGATGCGCAAAAAGAAGACGATAATAACAATTTCTTTGTTGTTTTAGAAATAGGTTATTTTGTGTAAAATATAATATTGAAATAAAAAATTGTGACTGTGAACAGACTTTTATTCACTTTTAAAACATACATTTTCATAAATAAGTTAGTACATAAAATAAAATCTCATTTTAATATCAAACAATACTTTTATTTGAAATACTTCACTGTAAGCTTATAGTGCTAAGAAAATTATTGCTTAGATTTACCATTGAAAATCAACTGACTTATAAACAAGGTTGTGACAAATCTTAATTTTCTAAATATATTTATATACCTTTTTAAAGATATTAAGATTAATTTCTAAGAATACTAACATTGTATACATGTAGTAAGTTAGAGTAACATAGTTAATACAAACAATTTTCATATCCATTACTGAACAAATATATTTTAATTATCCTGCACTAAGTACAAAATTATATTCACCTTATCTCATAAATGCATTTAAGACCTTGCCTGTTATATGTTTCATACATATTCTATGTAAGATTCTATTGTATTGTAGGTACAAGCTAGTTTTGGCACATCACCAAAAGGTTCTCTGTTAAAGTGACGAACATTGAAGAAATAAATAAATCTGAGATGTTAAAACCAATTGATTTCCAAAGTTGAACACGATCCGTAAGCACCCAAAGTCTCAACAACTTCTTATGGCTATCACCAATCATTATTGCCAAGGTCTGCAAACAGCTTATCCTGTATCTTGGGCCTGGGGTCTTCTGTGATATTGGTCTCAACAGCACCCACCTTTCCTAAGAGGTACTCCAGTTCTGAAATACAAAATATAGTATTATTATATCATACACTTCACCATCACATTAACATTTGCTATGTAGATAATAGTTGGTTTAAGTATGTGTGCAAGACTGATTAGACCAACTCTAAATATCACTTTGGTTACAATATCATTTCCTAATCTAAAAATTGAGCTTTTCTGATAGAGGATTTGTCTCTTTGAATGGTACTTAGTGGGTTATATAAAAATAAAAATGCATTTGGTGATGAATATGTAACTTGGTTTTGTATTGACGATAAAAGTTATATTACAAAAGGGAACCCTAATTGTACTCAAATGCAATCAACAATGAAATTATGATTACTGTCATGCAAATATAGTAGAACTTACTTACAGGATGTACTATATATTTTATAGCTTAATACCACCAGATCAAACATAATTAGAACTTTTCCTTAAATAAATACAACTACCAAGCAATAACTAATTTCATGTAAACTTACCTTCACATGTAAGTGAAGTTCCTCTCAATTCAAGTGGACCCACAAACTGTTTCTTCATGTCCCCTTCATGGTAAACAAACACACTGGGCAGATTCTTCTCTGGGAAATTGGGTATGCAGGTCTGGGCTACGGCTTTCAAGAATTTTGTGTAGGGATACTTCGCTGCGAGCTGCCGAAAGTGTTGGTTAAGGAGAGCACACTGCTGGATTCTGAAATTTTAGTGAGTAATGAGAAACAACATAAACTTCACCATTGCTTAAGGGTTTCTCATCTCAAAAAACTCTCTTGTCATTAAAAAACAGGCTAAACTCATTTAGTACAAATTATGCCATTCTTCCGTACGAAACCTAGTCATGCACCAGCAATGATATATAAGAATAATAATATTTATTCACATTAAGACATTACACCGACGAACACAAAAACCTAAACAATAATACAAAACTTAGAATCTAACAAAGAAAAAAAACAAATTTTAAACTAAATAGGCCTGTGCAAGCCGGTGCAACGCCAAATGCAAAAAGGACCTGCCTCAGCTAAAATGCTAGTAACATGGCACAGTTGTCCATGTAACCAGCGCTGTGTTTCAGTCAGGTCCAAAAACATGTCGGCAATCCAAACGCCCACACGAACATAACCACTTAAACCTATACATACACTCATAACTCACCTACAAAACTACACTAACCTTAACCTACAATATCTAATATTATGCCTAATAAATATCAACCATATATGAGTAAAATTATCGCAGAAATCAATGTATTGTACCCTTCATGGAAATTAATTATATTATTATGGATTGGGATGGGAATGTTTTCCTCTACTCTGAGGCTATTACACTTTTTACAAGACCATATATGAATCTATCTCTATCCTCGGATCTGAAGTGCCAGCAGATGCTCGTAAATATATCATATTGAATGGTAAAAATTATTTGCATATCAAACAACTATAACTATACAATACTTTAAGTATTTAGAAATATTAAATAAGTTTATATCTACTTACCCTTGTTTGTATAAATGAATGACCACCCATATTCCATCTCCAGCCTTGTTTACTTCCTGCACGTAATCTTGTCCAGAGATCTCTTTAACATCACCAAATTTGGGTTTCTCAGACAACCTTTTTATTTCCGCTATCCTTTTCCTTCTATATTCTTCTAGAACTGCTTCATCTTCTGAGTCCTCTAGTTCATCTAAACCATCTAAGTCCAATTTTGAAAGTTCCCTGTCCTCTGAAAGATAGAGAGTAGGAATTAATGGGCAAATTCAGCCAAAATCCTAACCTTCACATAATTAAAAAGATGACATACTTTCTTCTTGTTTCTGTTGAATAGTCTGCTCAATCATGTCAACGATGTCAGCTTCGGAGATTTCTTTCTCCTTTTGGGGAAGGATCCCCTTGGATCTGAGGATATCGTTCCATTCTGTATCTTCATTGGGATTCTAAAAATAAACAATAGATATGTACTCATTTTACATAAAAATTACGGTCCATGCTTCCTATTAAATTAATACTGAATTTCTTCTTTCTTACCTGCATTTTTTAAAAGATTTTAGGGCTTTTTAAGTTATAATATACAAGCTTTAGCCTTCAGCAAATTGTGACTCACTAAAATATAGTTATATAGGTTAGAGATCCCGCCACATACGGTGGCAGTTGGAGGCGTCGCCACAGTCGCGTAATTCAGTGTTACCAGTAAACACGCCAAAACTAGCACTCACTGTGCCATACGGCTCGATACATTATAGGTTTCATTTGTAACGGTCTTTGGTTGCAGAGCTATAAACTCAAATAAAACAAATTAATATATCAAAGTCAAAATATGTTTATTAAACTATTTCAAACATGATTAATAATTAACGGGACTTATCCTTCTTATTATATATTACATACATTATGTGTTCCTTCACTCTGTCCGCAATAGACCGTTTAGTGTGTTCGACGTAGGATTTCCCACAGCTGCAATCAATCTTATACACACCCTTATATCTTATATCATGAGTATAAATCGCGAATCTCTTAAAACTATTATTTCAAACATGGCACTGAGCATTGTCTTTACATATTTTTTACCGAGGTTAGATCAGCGGAGACCCTAGCTTGGAGAAGAACTAACAAGAAACTCCGGAAATCAATTTATTATAATC
The DNA here is from genome assembly GCA_030578115.1 of Leucoptera coffeella. Taxonomy (NCBI): domain Eukaryota; kingdom Metazoa; phylum Arthropoda; class Insecta; order Lepidoptera; family Lyonetiidae; genus Leucoptera; species Leucoptera coffeella. The sequence goes on along the minus strand of JAMBLF010000071.1, from coordinate 402,382 downwards.
ACCCTTAACAAACATAAAAATTACAAAGAGTGGGCAAAAAACACAACGCTGGTAATACTAAATTTACCTTTCATACAAAATAACACGCAATGGCGTTAACGTCAAATTTAGTTCCAAGTTTGGCTACTGCCACCGTATGTGGCGGGATCTCTACATAGAGATCGCGCCACATACGGTGGCAGTTGGAGGCGTCGCCACAGTCGCGTAATTCAGTGTTACCAGTAAACACGCCAAAACTAGCACTCACTGTGCCATACGGCTCGAAACATTATAGGTTTCATTTGTAACGATCTTTGGTTGCAGAGCTATAAACTCAAATAAAACAAATTAATATATCAAAGTCAAAATATGTTTATTATACTATTTCAAACATGATTAATAATTAACGGGACTTATCCTTCTTATTATATATTACATATATTATGTGTTCCTTCACTCTGTCCGCAATAGACCGTTTAGTCTGTTCGACATAGGATTTCCCACAGCTGCAATCAATCTTATACACACCCTTATATCTTATATCATGAGTATAAATCGCGAATCTCTTAAAACTATTATTTCAAACATGGCACTGAGCATTGTCTTTACATATTTTTTACCGAGGTTAGATCAGCGGAGACCCTAGCTTGGAGAAGAACTAACAAGAAACTCCGGAAATCAATTTATTATAATCACCCTTAACAAACATAAAAATTACAAAGAGTGGGCAAAAAACACAACGCTGGTAATACTAAATTTACTTTTCATACAAAATAACACGCAATGGCGGAAACGTCAAATTTAGTTCCAAGTTTGGCTACTGCCACCGTATGTGGCGGGTACTCTAAACCTAAAGTAATGAAAGATGGTAGCAGTCAGTCAGACTGACAGACAAATATACTAGAGATCCCGCCACATAAGGTGGCAGTTGGAGGCGTCGCCACAGTCGCGTAATTCAGTGTTACCAGTAAACACGCCAAAACTAGCACTGACTGTGCCATACGGCTCGATACATTATAGGTTTCATTTGTAACGGTCTTTGGTTGCAGAGCTATAAACTCAAATAAAACAAATTAATATATCAAAGTCAAAATATGTTTATTAAACTATTTCAAACATGATTAATAATTAACGGGACTTATCCTTCTTATTATATATTACATATATTATGTGTTCCTTCACTCTGTCCGCAATAGACCGTTTAGTGTGTCCGACGTAGGATTTCCCACAGCTGCAATCAATCTTATACACACCCTTATATCTTATATCATGAGTATAAATCGCGAATCTCTTAAAACTATTATTTCAAACATGGCACTGAGCATTGTCTTTACATATTTTTTACCGAGGTTAGATCAGCGGAGACCCTAGCTTGGAGAAGAACTAACAAGAAACTCCGGAAATCAATTTATTATAATCACCCTTAACAAACATAAAAATTACAAAGAGTGGGCAAAAAACACAACGCTGGTAATACTAAATTTACCTTTCATACAAAATAACACGCAATGGCGGAAACGTCAAATTTAGTTCCAAGTTTGGCTACTGCCAGCTTATGTGGCGGGATCTCTATTACCATATTGAACTGTAGCGAAAAACGGTAGATTTATAGATAGTAGGAGATAATAATACACATACTCCACCAAATAATAAAGCAATTAGTTTTTCAAAATTGTTTAATATTTATCATCAGAGTCTGAAAGTTTAATAATAACAAATTAATCATAGGTTTAAATAAAAAAATACACGCACTGTATTCTAATAAGTTTATTTGTAAACAAAAAATAACACAAATTGTGTTTTTAACTCCGATCTTACTAACTAAATTAAATTAGGTAATTTTCATCGCTACGTTAGATATCTTATAACTTATACATTACAGTTAGAAAAGAAAATAAAAAAATAAAATAAAAAAAGACAGAGGTATTTTAGTCTAAAAGCTTCTCGTCATCAATACGTTTCATCTTCTTCATTTTAGGATCCACGCGCTTAGACTTGAAAAAGGTTTTGTTTCTAGACTTCATGTCACGCATTTGAGACAGCGAGATCGGGCTCTAAAAATAATGTCACATTATACAGTATATGTATTTCACAAATTTAAGGAACCGCTGACGTGACTTGCCCAGACTAAATCAGTAGTTATACAAAGACATTAGTTTGTAAAATACTGGATATGTTATTGAGCTATGCATATCAAATGTATTGTCTATCAGCTGGAATTACTATGTTGTGTAATACGTACATAGCTACAAATATTTGCCTGGGACTTGAATACAATGTCGTAAATATTAAGAAGCGAATGCAAGAAATGTAAATCTTACTTAGGTCTTACTTAGATCTTACTTAAACTTAGATGTTCGGAAGTATGTAAACCACCTTTTAAGCGGAGCAATATAAATCTAAATATGAAAGGAGTCATAATAAATTTACTATTTCTTACATCTTCTCCTGTCGGTTTGTATTGGTACGTCGAACCCAAAGGTACACCACGGCGTCTTTTCAAAGTCGAAATTGGCATCGGCGGCACTCGTTCCCCACGAGCTATTGCTTCGAAACGACGATTCACTTCTATCGGCTGTTTACAAAATTATTATCACATTTAAATATTGAATAATACAGATTAAGGTCGTCTTGTTAGCTAAAGTAGGCACCACTCAAGTCCAGTTGTTAGGTACAAATGGTACATAGAAAAACAAACATAGTTGGTTTTCAATATATTTTTAGTTAGTAGGTAGACCTGTTTGTCTAACCTCATGTTTACCATAATAGATTAAATTAAATTAATGTCATTACGTATCAAAACCAACTTACATCAATAGCGTCTCCATCCATGCTGCTGTCGCTGAATATGTTAAATAGCATGTTGTCTGGTTGCTTCGGCTCGGCTTGTGAAGGCATGACGAAGTCTGACTGCTTGTCTGCTCGACGACTGGGGTGATGATATCCAATTTTCTTCTGTGTATATTAAACATAGAAAGTTATTATTGACTAGCATACCAGTTGCTTTATCTTTGCTATATTATAGAGCGCTAAAATATCTGTGGAATGGATGGTAATATACATTATGCTCTGAAGTGCCAAATTACGATAATCAGTATACATATGTATATATATGTATGTATATGATACAGCATATAAAAAATCATATAGTAAATAATTCTCCCAAACTTAAACAAAATTATAAAATAGTCATATAATAAGATTTTATTCATTTTAGATAGTTCCTGAAACTCATACCTTGATCGGTGGTGAGAGAGCGACCGCGTTATCATCTTGTTCCGGTAGCTCCTGTGGCACAGTGGGCATGATGCGACCGTTTAATTCCTTCTGAATGTTGTCTATAGTATTCTGCATGGCTGTTATCTTCTCGTAGAGCTTTTCCTGGATTACAATATAAAGTTACTTTAGCATCAATAATAATAATAATTCGACATTATTACACCAATTGAACTAGCTCCTGGGTAAGTACATTTATTAAGACTCGTGTTAAGGGTTCTAGTCAACGTATATTTAAGAAATGTATACTTATTATATATAGATAAATACATATATAGCATATAATCAACGACCAGACTGGAAAGCAGAAAAAAACTGGACTGGGAAGTAGAAAAACGTAGTTCTTAACTCTGCCACCACCGGGAATCGAACCCGGTACCCCACGATTATCAAGCCGATCGCGCCACGCAGGTCGTCAAGATCAAGATCGCATGCTTTTTCTTTTATATTTGGTACCTATCCAAAACTTTCACAATCAATACTTAAAAAAATGCAGGTTTGATTACCTTTTCAGCTCTAACCTCCAATATTATTGTCATCTGCTTCGAAAGTTCTTGTTCTTTATCCTGTAATAGAGAATTAGGACATTATTTCTGTAAAGTGACATCCTGTGAAATAAGTGTTAGCAAATGTTATTATTATTTATTAGAACATATGTTATATTAGCAGCTGGTGTATTTACTTATATTATCTGCTATATAAGTGTTTCTCGTACTAACCTTGGCAGTAGCTTCAAGTTGTTCCAACTGCTTCTGTAACTTCTTTTCCTTCTCCTTAGCTCTTTCTTTTTCAATCTCAGTCTCCCGTTTAGCTCTTTCCACGTTTGCTTCTAGACGATTCTTCACGTCCATAGACATCTTAATTTCGTTCATTAATTTTGTTATGGTCTCGCCTTTAGAAATACTTTCGGCTTGCTTGGTCTCTATAGCAGCAGTGAGTTCTTTTATCTTTTCCTCAGATAATGTTCTAGAAAAAATAATAAAGCATATTAAAAACGTTTCGTCTATTGTATTACATTTTGTACCTACTAAATTTTGTGAAAAATTGTATCTTTTTGCTGGGTGCATTCAGAATTAAAACTAATATAAAACTGATTATTCATTTAACATGTTAAAGATTCTTGCTTATTTTTTTAAATAGAATGAAAGTGAATATGATGCACAAAACAATACATGATAAACTCCAATCGCAACATCGGAGATGGTAAAATATTTCTTTAATTGGATCGAAACTGTGACAATACCAATATATCTTACAGCAAGTATTATTTATTGTATAATCAATTTTACAAGATACAATTACCTGCGTTCCTCCAAACTCTTCTCGAGCTCGCTAATTTTCCCTTCGTACCCACTGAGTGTAACTTTTAATTCATCTATGAGCACTATCTGAGCTGCAGACGTGTCGCTGGCTGTTACCAAGTCTGTGGTGATCGATTCCTTTTCCTTTGTCAAGGATTTTAGTTCAAGTCTCAGATTTTCAATTTCAGATGATGCGGCTGATAGAAGCTGTTTGAGGGATAGAAAAAACGCTATCAGTAACGTGAATATTGTTGATGTTTTGATGGATATTTTCTGTGTAAGTCAAATTGAAGGTTTTTGTGTTAAAGATTTGTGGTACTATCTTTTTCCTAAACTTTATTATAATTGACATACAAGTTTTCCTGAACGGCTCGAAGGACCAATTCATTGGTACGATCAGTTATTTAGAAATTATATTTATCGGAGCATAATATTAGATCTATGGAAATTAAATAAAATTTTACCTCATCTTTCACAGTAACCTCTTTTTCCAGGTTTTGTTTTAATTCGCTTATACTGGCCAGTTCATTACGAAGGGTGTTGCTTGTGAGTGACATTTCCTGTAATGGTTATAATATGAGTAAACACATTCTCGTAATATTATATAATGTTAGAGATTTATTAGGGTATTTAAATACCTACCTCCATTTTATTTTTGAGTAAGTCAACTTCATTCGCCAATTTGGCATTTTCATCTTCGAAGTTAGTTATTTTAGTCTCCAGTGCGTCCTTTTGCTCACAAATGGATTTGGTGAACTGTTCTTGATTATTCAGCGCTTGTTGCAGAGAATTCTTAGTTTCAGACAGTTCTTTCAAGCTAGGAATTAAAATAAAATATAATTCAATCTTTCGTAATAATTATTAATCAAAGATCTTTATAAAAAGGGATACTATGTAAAAGGGGAGATTATTTAAATATTCGTATAGTAATATAGCTATTATTATCATTCTGACCTATTGACTCGTATTAATCATTATTCAAGTATTTTTTCAAACATTAAAGGATGAACATCTACATAATTAATGATAAAAAAACTTACTCTTGTTCCTGTTTCGTAAGCGTGTTCTTCATTTCCGAGCACTGCAGGTTGTACTCGTGCAGAAGCCTCTTCATCTCATTTTGCATCGTTGCAATGTTTTTATCTTTCTGTTTGAACAAACGAATTAATTGCTTACATGATAGATAAAACACATTTTAATTAATGTAATGTCTCGTGAATGTGATCTATACCTACACAGGTGTAGTTGAGTGGTCGGAGCACACAATTTGGAAAATTGTGGTTCCTGGTTTGTACCAATGCAAATCAAATTCGCGTATATACATACATACACATCACGCCTGATTCCCTGTAGAGGGCTAGGCAGAAATTACAGATCCCCATTTGCCCCGATCCCGACACACCACTTTCGCTTTATTGACACTCATATACAATCGGCAGTTATAGGTACTCCTAACGTCACCCCTTTTCAATATGCGTAAATCGTAACGAATCGTAATGTCTGTTCGGATAGTGCTGTTTTTAAATTAACTACCATATTTTGTTCTACTCACAGTTTCAATCGTATATTTTTGCTGGTCAATATCCCTGGTCAAATTGTTGACGATCTTGACCAAGTCGTCCTTTTGGGCCAAAGTGTTGTCGTAGCGCTGTCTCAGCTCTTTCATTTGTTCCTCGTTCTGCTGACGAGTTTGGTTGATGGCTTGCCATAACTGGCGTTCGTGCTCCGACGACATTTTTACTAGACCAAAGAATTGTATTTATAAAAATCAGTTGCTTTATGCTGAAAGTTAATTAGCTCATACTTTTATTTCAAATGACTTTGTTGGCGGTAGGTATTAATTTTAGTTAAGGGAAAGCGACGCCAATGATCCCTGCCTATCTCGCAAAAAACAAATATGCATCTTATGTAAAGGGAATCGGTATTTAAAGTGAGTTTTACTTACTTTTCTCTTCCAAGGCCGCGATAGTAGATTTATTTTTCTCCTCAACCTGCAAATGCTTCAGCTTCACATCTTTGACGAACTGTCCCGATTTCTGGTAAGCATCACAGAGAGCTGTTTGGTCAGACTTGCATCTAGAGAGAGTGTCCTTGAGCCTCTCACTGTATTGCTCCAAGACATCACAGATTTGACGGGTACTGCTTAGTCTGTTAGTTTAAATATAACGAATTATGAAATTATATATTGAATAGTATTAATAACGTAGGTACTTACTTATTTAGGGTTTCCGGACGTAAACGCAGTTCATCTTGGTATTGTCCTGAAATGGCTTCATGCTGCATTTGAACTTCAACCATATTTTGTTGCAGACGCTCATGATTGCTTTCTAGCTGTTGAAGCTTTTCTTTTAAGTCCCAATATGCTGTATCTTGTGCAACCTAGGTTAAAATAGTTTATTATTGGCATTCATAGTATATTTTAAATTGCTAAATAATTATGTTCAATTTACCTTCAACTTAATGATTTTTGCCGTTTCCCGAGAAACTTTTTCACGCAGTTTTTCAGCTTCTACATTGATGCGTTTTCTAGATGCTACCTTATTTATATCATTTATATCCATATTAATGCGGATATTACCTTGAAATTATTCAATTATGCAAATAATTATAAAATGCCCTTTTTCAGCACTTTTTCTTTCGGCGGGAAATATTTTTTTAAGAAAATCTATTGTTTTTTTAGTTTTAAGTTTCATTAAAGTTTTCAGCCAGTAGTGATAATTAAAATTATAATGGTAGAAAAATATAACACCTTCACATTTTCAAATGCTTCTGTATTCTGTGTAACTGTCAGTTTTAGATCTTGTGTTTGTCGTATGTCAGTGTGTCAGTCTGTGAATTTTGTGGTATTTTCTGGTACGACCGAAATCTAAAAAGGTGATATATCCGTATAAAAGGCTTACTGTAGAGTTAAACGTGTGTATTTATTTCAATTCACACATTTATTTTCATATTTTAAGTGACAGTTTAAGAATTCTGTAATTTTTTGTATGTTATGTAATATAATTGCAGGTTATGTGATTATCTGTTTCAGATGCTGTCGAGGACTTTATTCGGTGTACGGGCTATCCACACCTCGGTTGCTAGAAATGCAGCTGCCGCACAAAAAGTGTCTGACCCCATCCAGCAGCTGTTCCTAGACAAAATCAGGGAATACAAACAGAAGTCTTCGTAAGTCACCAACTGCCTATTTCTGACGTATTTACTCTCATTTCTATATCCTACCACGGTCTAGTATACAGTCAAATGTATAAAATTCAGTGATTTAGTGTTATTATTAGTTTTTTATCGAATCTCAAGCATATAGTTATAGTTTGATATTGTAATATTTTGATTTACCTTTATGACTAGGATTTAGAAGTATAAATTTGTACACTAAACATAATTATTATGGCTAGTGATGGAAACAGAATATAAACAAGAGTTATTCCTTAATATTTACCTCAAGGCTAAACTGTTTGTACAGATATTAATCTCTGAAGGCTATTTACTATGACAAGAAGATGATTTGAAGCAAAGCTTTTACTAACTGTAACACATAGTCAACTGGACACACAGTTAAGTGTTCAAACACAATACTGTGTCAGATAGTTCTGTATTGGTCATAATTCTTACAGTTTCTTCTTATTTCTTACAGTGGTGGTAAAATGGTTGGCGCCAGTCCCGAAATGCAAAAGGAACTTAAAGCTGAACTAGACAAGTTGGAAAAGCAATACGGTGGTGGATCTGGTGTGGACATGAAGGCCTTCCCCACATTCAAATGGGAAGAACCCAAATTGGACCCCATTGATGAGGAAGCCAAGAAGTAAATTAATGTTGCCAGCTCCTAATATGAAAGGCAGCATATCTTCAAGTTTCCGTAACTTAGTAGAATTTTTTCTACCATTTTGGATGAAGATAATAATTCCATGTCTGCTGTCTTTTGTATTTTTGATTTAAGAACAGAATCAAAGTTAACATTGTTCAGTGTATGTTGCTGTATGTAGTTATTAAATAAATTATATTAAGAAATTTGGTTTTCTTTTAGAATTTTATTATTAAATAGGTATTAGTATTATTAAATGTACATTTTCAGTATGTTGTACAAAACATATCACTATGAGGGACTGACTACATGTGAATATACCTCTATTTCTTTGAATTGTCTGTGTTGTTACATAGTGTTGGGTGATATCTGGCAATGAAACGATGGTTATATGGGACTAAATAAACATTTAATGACTTGTTTTTAAAAATCATGCACCTTCCTATTTCATCCACTTGGGTATCCTTATGAAAGTCTTGTTAAAGCCAATTAAATAGAAGGACCTTATTCAAAAACTTAATGAAATAGTTTCTTGTTTCTTAAATTATAAGATTGACGTACATCACCATATTAAGTACTTATGTCAAGAAAACTTGGCTACGAGTAGTCACGTACCCGTAGGGCATTACTCACACCTCCGAACATCCCAAGAGTATTACCGGTTTTGTTTTGTATTTATGAAGATGTAATAGATTAAAAGATACGTCTTGTAAACTTTTCCTAGAGTAACATTTTCGCGATAATTGCTAATACACATTTTGCAGGCGTAAATATTCATAAACATCACGTTTTTCCTCGCGATGTATTCTGAGATTGATGTCTCATTGTACTATTGTCGAGAAGATATTTTATAATCACATAGAAGCTACCTCTTAGCTCTCCATATCGTTTCAAGCTAACATAGAATACCGATAATTAATATTATCTATTATTTTATAGACCGATGTCATCACCAATTTATTTTTCCTAATTAATAAATTATGCCATTTACATCGTAAAATGTATATAAATTGTAAATACTTGCGCGACAAATGAAAACATTATATACTATTATATCATAAGTTTGACATCGTCTCGAGAATTTATGATTCTGCAAACATTACTTGGTTGTTTGTCTTTTTTGACAAAGGAATGACTAAATGTATACATATAATCCAACAAACTACACAAACCACTCACTAAATTGGCGCAAACATTTCGGGTACGTACCTTTCTGGTTAGTACAATGTTTTTGCTAGAATGATCGGCACATTGACCCAGGCACGCGTTGCCTTGGCAACCAACCATAAATTTTCCCACTCTAAATAACAAGGTAGGCACGTATTGTCTAAAGTTTGTGAATCACTTGAGACAACTATAGGAGCAGGTATGACTTATTTGGGATTGAAACTATTAATATCAGACCTGAACGGGAATGAACAACCGACCTATGCTTATAGTCGGCCTATTTACGGTATAAGCTTACCGGATTCTAGGTTCTTCATTCTATTCAGTTTAGGGTATCATAAGATAAGGTTATGTAGCTACAGAAAACTTTTAATTAAACAAAGTGAGTCTGGTGTTTGATCTCGGCTTTCTATCCATTCCTTTTGGCAACAGAGTCGTGATGAGTGTATTTGTATGTCGCAGGCATGTTTAACGTTAAAAAGTTTTTCCTTTAATAATACTCCTACATAAGAATAACTCAATCACCTCCTTATTCATATAAGTATAGTACATAAGTTGACGAAATCAGAAATTGATATCGGAATCACTTCTCACATAGCAACGATCTTTTCCAGGTTATAATATCATAGGAAAATTCCTACTATTTTATTAACACGTAATAAATAAACTAGGTGAAAGGTACCTAATTGTCAATGTAACGGTGTTTGCTTCACTTCACAATAATGTTTTAACAATACTTTAATCAGTTGCACATAGTGAAGCGTAACTATGACCTACATTGGTTTTTAAAAGGGGATCAGAGACTTTTACCTTACCCTTTATGTACTCGTATGTATATATCTATATGCATGTATAATTTTACTTTTGTATAAATTAATACCTACATTAATTAATAGTCAATATTTTAGACACTTTCTTTAGTTATAAAAACTCATGTACAAACATCTGACATTAGTTTATTTATTAATTAACCCGTACCCACACCGAATGGCAAAGGAGTCTTGCAATCTGCCACTTCACCGTGCGTCATTCCCATATGAAACCACACCACAGCTTCAGACTCATTCAGTCAACCGCCAACGCTAGTGCAGGCGGGATGTGATACGTGCGTGTGCAGAATTAAAAAGAAACCGTGCGATGGCATCAGGCTTTGTCGGATCGACGAAGAATTTCCCCTTTTCCTTCGATGTGGACGTGGACGAAGATGATTCTGGAAGACTGACACCACATCTGAACAAAAGAGGTACGCTTCACATTCCTTTGTTTGTATTTTGATCAGCCGTGACTACTTACGAAATATCACGATGTGTTTTACAGCTGTGTGTTTTTATATTGCACGTGGATTAAACCTGATAGAATTGTTATTAACTAAGGATATTATAGCGTATTTTTCGTGGAATAAGGGAAGGTAAATGTAAATAAATGTTCGTCGTCGTTTCCCGCTGACGGATCGATAAAACCGACACTTCTCGCGTTGCATTGCATATCAGCTGATCGTAAGTATCAAAATTGTAATTGAGTGGCAAGTATGAGCTACAAAGTGATATTACCATGGTGATAATGTCCAATCTGATAATTAACTTATTTTTCTGTAAGGTGTTTTACTTAATACAAATATTTTATATTAAATGCTCTCTAGTATGGTCTTTGCCCTCTGAGAGATATTCGATATTATTTAATAATTCAATTATTGCGTACATAGGAAAGTTTTAATCACATTAAATAACTGAAAAATATTATTTGGACTAGCCCAGAACTAATTTGGTTTAGTTTAATATACTAAACAGTATTAAGCTATACTAGCATTGTAACTCTATTTATACCAAATATAGGAAAATATTTTGATCCAGATCCCAATTTTATATGCTAACTGTGCCACTTTTTTTTGAGTTGTAGGAATAACTAATTAAAATTATTTAATTTAACATTATTATTTAGTTTGAAAATCAACAGAAGAGTTTATCTATTTGACACTAACAATAAATTCGTTTTTATTAAAAAGACAGTCATTAAAAATTCAGATTAGTAACGGCAATATATTGAGGATTAGTTCCGATAATATGCTATAAAATAAAGTTGATTGCTTAACAGAATACGTGAGTCAATGAGTCTAGTTTATTAAGTCACTACCTATACACTTCCCGTAAACAACCGTTTGTTGTTGGTGACTAAGATATTTGCGTTATTATGTCAATTTGACTCATTCATTAAGGGTATTGTATTCCAAAAATAAATTCACGATCTGTCAAAAATCCGAAATTTCTAGCGCAGCGGCGCTGAGTACCGTGCGAGTAAGTGCTGTTTTTAGCGGCCGGACAGAATATTAAATAAATAAAACGTACATTATCTACCGAGCATAAAATAAACATTGTGATTCGACAATCCAGACCGACTTCTTAGCAGATATTCTCTGTCGAACGTGACAGATAGTTTTGATCATGACGACGCGCCGCCTACGAATATGTACCAGGGGCGCAGACTTTTAAAGGCGGGCTGTCGTACGAAAAATGTAAATGTCTCGATTTCCATACAGATTTCTTTTGATCCTGATAAACTACTATTATACTGTCAATTATTAGTTTGTGTTATGTAATGTCAATAATGTTTTTGCTGAAATATTGGGTAAGTATTTGAATCGCGCTATCGCGTAGTTTTGATCGTAAGTAATCGGATTTTACGGTTGTGATTTATACACTGGTTCTCGTTCTATCACCGAAGTTAAGCACAACGGAGGCGTGGGAAGTAATTGGATGGGTGACCATTTAAATTGTTCACGTGCTGTTGTTTTAGTGAGGGAGCTTGGTTTGGTTATGTAAGGACTTAGTAAATCATCTATTGGCTATTGATAATCAGGTAACGATTGGGATTCGACTCTACATCTGACTACCCCGAAAGGGATGTGAATGCATATTTTGTATATAGGTTTTTTGTATTCGTCTGTCGGGTAACGACACGACGCGACGTAGCCATATCAAAAGACCATGTTTGACGCCGTAAAAGTCGACCCCTGTGATATTTACGGGTAAAAAGATGAGTTTCGTCGACTTCTACGACGTCATCATCGCCACCAATCTGTTGGCGATCATGGGCCTCAGCTACCTCGCAGACTTCTCGTAGGTAGTGGTACACCTGCACTGCCGTCTCCTTGTCAACCCCAACGTGTGAGGCCGCCCGGGTGACCTTGTCTTTTTGAAAAAAGTGGAATATCAATTCCAAGGTTTTTAGAATTGATATTCTACTTTTTTCAAAAAATGTTTATATTGTAGGCGACCTGACGGCGTTGCATCCGCCTCTGCGGCATCGTCAGCGAAATCCAAGCTTGTACTGACGATGCCGCTCGATGCGCATAAGTCGCCTACATGTAGGACAAGGTCTGGTGACCCTGTTGGGAAGCAGAAGCCAGCGCTTGGCCGCAGCTATTGCCTGCTCCTCATTGGTCACCCCACGGGCAAAAGCCCAGATGGACACGTTGGGGCCACGTATAAGATTTATATAATCCATTATATGTATATAATAAAAATAGAATATAAGTGATTTTAATTATTAGAATATATATATTAGTATTTATAAAAAATAATTTTATATTAATAATAATTATAATAAATAAATAATTATATATTAACAAAAATTGAATATAATTTTAATTATTAGAATATATATATATTTGTGTTTATAAAAAATAATTTTATATTTCGTTAATTTGTGTTCTCCGCCTTTTTTCGTTTGCTTGTTTTACTTGTCGCATTGTTGTACGAATCGAAAATTACGCACAAGGTACATGATGGCTATGTTTACCGAACGGAAAACATTAAATATTTTAATCAATAAAACTTTTTCAATACTAAAATCCTATGCAAACTATTATTCAATACCAGGCATTCATAACATAGGTAGTAGGCGATTTTAACAAAAAGTCATACACCCTGAGGGGTTAAGATTATGTCAACCAATCAGAGAGAAGCAAATATATATGTCGCAGAATGATTTGATATTTCGGATTTTCGCGAAAAACCTAGTCATTTTGGGAAAACACGGATAATATAAGACAATGGTGGTGATGAAAAATGTTAGGTTTTTATTGATGTTCTGTCTCTTTTAATAAATATCTACCCTTGTATAACAGACCTACTATTACAAAAGCGATCCGCTTCTAGCACTTCGCCGGCCGCTGCCGCGGCACGCTTCGCTCGGCTCGTGCGTTGTTTAACATATACTAACCTAACCTAACCTAATTAGATTTATGTTGATAGGTAACAAAGGAAGTCCAATCTGCTAAACCAACCATGTTTATTTAACCGTATTTTCGAAAAATGCGTAGGTTTTTTGCAAAAACCCGAAATATAAAATCATCCTGCGACATTTAAGGACGGTTTAGGTAAGTAGCGCGACCTCCTCTGTCAGCCTGATACTGCGCTAGTATTTTCGTATGGTTTTAACTGGAAAAAAATTTTAAATTTCTCGATCTACGCATACGGTTTACCGGGGCAAACACTTAGTAAAATTTTGAGCAGGATTTGTATGGGAATCGAGACTTAGAATAATTTCCAAAACCTCATATTTTTTAGGGCGACCTCCTACACCATCATGAGAGCCTAGTGACTGAATTCAGATTCCCATAGTAATAAAAAGTCTCGTCGCTAAAAAATTGCCCCGCTTATCCGTATCCAACCAAAATAAGTTGAAATCAAAGCTAATATAAGTCAATATCAAATCAGTATGATGAATTAGATTTCTTGCAGATAAATTGTTGTTATTTCATTTGTAAATTCTTATGCTATGAGTGACGAAGCATTTTTCTATAAATATCGTTTCACAAAGCAATGCGGCGGGATAATAGGGGATATTTTATGTAATGTTATTTATGTTTGCGATATAAACAGGTTCCACACTACGATAGTTTCAAAAACACTGAAATAAATCACATCAAACTTGATATAACAAAATCATAATAAACTTTACTGTCATGGCGGATGCACGTTCCGTGTATCAATTGAATTGTAAACGAAACAAACACTAATAAATTAAAAACAGGTTATTCAACAACTTATTATTTATTAATATATATTAAAAACATTGTAGTCATAAATATATAAAAGTAATCAATATTTAAATAATTAATCACTTGTGGTAAATAATTGTAATTTTATAGTAACAATAAGAAATAGTGTATTGGAACGTACTTGAGTGAGTACTCTAACCCGACCTCCTGTAGGAGTCTATGAGCCTAGTACTGCGCTTGTATTTTCGTATGGTTTTGAGCTGGAAAAGAACTCCGAAAAACATAATTTCTTCGATGCGTAAAGTTTGACGAGGCAAACAAATACTTACAGACTACTGAGCAAAATTTTGGGCAGCAGGATATGTATAATAAATATGTTTTTTTTGGTGCGACCTCCAACTCCGTTATGAGCCTAGAGACCGAATTCGGATTTCGATAGCAATTTGTCTCTAAAAAATTGCTCCGCGGTCTACCCTTCTTGAGAGAGATGAGTCTGAGTCGTAAAAAAATCGAAATCTAAAAACCAACTCCCGTTCTTTCCGTATATCTGTCCGGCACCGGTATAACCTATTCTGCAGTTCGCCAATAACTGAAATTCAAGTTGCCAAAGAGCATCCCCAATGTATATATTTATGATTTCGACCATCACAAATGCATACGTTAAGTTCTCTGACTACCCTGAATTCGGTCACGGTCGTAATGCATAATATATAGTTATGTATATATAATTATGTATATGCGTGTGTGTGCATATATATATAGCATAAATAACCTATCCTGGGGTTCACTAATTGCTGCCTACCTACTATGAAGAAAGCTGAAGTGATGTCAGAATGTATCATGTATGTATTCTCAACTTCTTGTCATAATATCCGAAACATCAAGCGGCAAATCAAAATTATTTACATTCATTATCATGATTTTTTCATATCATGTCTGATTACCTGTCATAGGCATAAATGACGCAAGAATAAATTTATATCAAATATGGCGTCGCATCAAGTAAAATACTTCTTAAATTTACATGTAGAATAAATCAACTTTAGCAGTTCACTTCGAAAGAAAAAAATCGCTTGTAATATAATAAGCAATAACCTCAAACACCAAAGTGATTACACATTGTTTTCCAAATTTCACTTATTGAACTAAGAAATAACTGATCTCGTGTGATTATCTAGCGGTTTAGCTGTCATCGCCAACAAAATGGACGTGCTCTCACGCTGGCATTCGCCAAAGACTGTTCGCGATCTATTGAAACTAGCGACTCGCGGCGCACGCGTAAACTGTCCATATAAAAATGTATGTAAAAGACGGCGGTCCAAAATTGGGCGTTTTATACTTACGAAAACTGCAGTATTATGAATAAAACAGGACCTAATATGTTTTTAGTCAAATTATTTAGTATTTAGAGAACCCATTATTGTATATTTTGATTTCAGATCTTACTCCGTGACAAAATAAACGAAAAAATACAAAACCCTGTTTGAGCCATTTTTCTGATTTTTTATCAACTTTATGCGTTTATATTTACGTAATTATTGATATTTAACTCTTGAAACTACTTCAGTCATCAATTTCAGTCTTTCATTATGCTACCTTGAAAGTATGATAGGTGTCAGTAAGTTCTAAATAGGTTTAAACTGAAAAATGAAAACACTCGTTTCGCTCATTTCCGCGAACAATACCCTTAATCATAAGATAAATAGAAAGTACCTATCTAATATTTGACAGCCTCACCATGATATACAACTTTATATGTATATAATATGTGCAACTATTGAATTACACATATATTATATCCCTTTTGGGTTCGACAAAATCTAAATAAAATACACAACATATCTCTTTCGCCACAGGAGACAAATTGTCACTCAAACATTCCTAACTATTGTACATTATTCTCAATAGAGTTTTCCATCCCAAAAACAAAAAACTTGCTCCATCATATTTGTATCTAGGTGCGACATTTCGCCATAGGTGCTAAATACTTAAGTACACAAAGTGCTTATGTCAGATAAGAAAACAATAGATGTCACCGGTACAGCTGCAAAATACAATCACGAGAGATAGAAACATCTCATACGGTACCTACATTTGAATTCTTTCTTTGTGTTTATTTGAAGTGTGATAAAAATGATAGCGGCAGATAACGATGAAATTTACATGTTTTACTTAACCTTATTTTCTTTATTTATCATAGATTAAATCCTTGATACAACAAAAGATATTTCGGTGCACAGATATCAGAAGTGCAACTTCAATAATACATACATAGAAACATACATATCACACCTGATTCCTTGTAGAGTCCCGATCCTGTCAAACGATTTTTACCTCATTGATACTCATGCACACACTCACCCTTTTTCAATATGGCGTCTATCTGACTGTCATATGTCCTTCAATATTATATCCATCTTAAAAACTGTGAAGTCAGTGATTCTATGCAAAGATTATCTGAATATTATATATGTAAAATATGTCTCCTTATCTTTGAGCCACGTTTGGTTTGCCGCCTTCCATTCGGGGATAAAGGTAATCTTCCGATAAGATTACAATGCTTAGCGGCGTCTTGTTAAGGGGCGGCCTTGAATTGGGAGTAGATAAATATAACCTAAATAGGTCTCCGGGTTACTAGGCAACGATTAATCTTCCTTTTAGGTATTTTATTGCTTTGACACGTCATCGTCATATATGAGACTTAACTATTTAAAACTTATAGACACAATATGATATGCAAGTAAATCTATGACATGGCAAACCTAATATTCATCCTACAGAGTGACCTAGGAGATATTGCTGCTCCGAGGTTCTCTCCACCCCGAAAGGGATTGAAGAACCTGACTGTATGTATGTAAAACTATATTAAAACATGGCAGTCGTTATTTAACGTTAAATTATTACTGAGACTGTATGCTCAATATGATATTTGTGTCTAATTCGCCGGTTGTCATTTATCCATCATATTGGATCAAAGGAAAGAAATAGCCATAACACAGGATGAATGGAATTACTAAACATGGCAACACTCAACACGTAATTACAACAAGTTGAGTAGTTTCACGTGTTGAAAAGTAGAAAGTACCTACAACTTGTTGAGATAATTAACATATAAGATTGAGGTTAAGAGATCTGTGGCGATTGTAGCGACCTAGGAAACGGTAAGAAGCTATGAGGTAGATATCGTCTTATTGATTGATTACCTACCTAACTTTTCGAGAGATAAAATCTAACGTCTAAATCGAGTATAGGTATGCTAAATCTTCAACTTTACCACTCTTTTTTGTCCCTGGGAATTACCTATTGTAGATTCTTGCCTCAAAAGTGCTAATAATACCTATTAAGTAACTTTTGAAAGAGTTTTACCTACATAGTTGCCAATACAGCGATAAGTAATAGGATAATAGTGACAATAGTCAATATATTGCGTATAAATATTAAAACATGTGTACGTGCAAATAATTTGCATTCTTACCTTTATCTGTTTTATGGGAGTGATAAGATAACATACCTGACATAAGTTTATAGCTGTTGTATCTTTCCTAGAACTGAATACCAGTAGCATCACAATTTCTTATCGAGATCTCCTGTCAGACCGAAGCAATGATCGCTATCTATTCAAATGAAGTGGTTTATTATATCTACATAGTTTTTATGATTATAAGGCTATATAAAGAATTTAATAGCGTCTTATATGTCCGTAGTAACATTGTATCGAACGCACCTGGCTGGACTTTGACAGATCATTTGCCGCCCAAAATAGACAAAGTTTAATTGACAGCTACACGAAGAGAGATTTGCGAGGCTGAATATTGCATGCCCAGTGCCATGCAATGCGTTGTCTATGATTATTTTAATTATGTTTACGAAATAATGTGGCATAATGGTTGCATAAGGAAATGGATCCAATTCAAGAGGGAAAAAATATCGTACGAAGAACATTATCATTCCGGCATTTAACTGAATAAATTATGTGACTGTATATTTTATGTCATTTTTTCCCGTAATTACATAAAGATATTTAGAAGATGAAAAATGGTTTTACCACATCATACATATTTGACTTAGTTAGATAACATGATAAAGTCAAAGTCAAAGTCAAATGTTTTTATTCAATATAAGTACAAGAACAGTACATTCATTGAAAGTCAAAACATTTGCCTGACACTGGTTGTCTCTTTGCATTGAAATTCTACCGTTGGTTCGGAAGCCCTGGCTCGGAGAAGAACCAACAAGAAACTCCGGCTTTCAGGATTTTTTGCCCAGTGCCAGTTACAAAAACAAATTATAAAGAAACATAAAATTTATACACTTATTAACATAAATTATCTTTGCACATATAGCTTAGATGCACTCATTGCCAACCCTGAGCATCGGCGAGGTAGTCCCCGACCGCGTAGTAAGCGCCCCGGACTAGTCGGCCTCTAACTATAGTCTTAAATTTAGGTAAGGACAATCGCGTAATCCAGTCCGGTAAATGATTATAAAAACGCACGCAATTTCCAACAAAAGATTTCTTGACCTTTTGAAGCCTCGAGGGCGCCACATACAGCTTATGTTTGTTCCTAGTATTAATTTTATGAAAATCACAGTTTCTTCTAAAAATATTTCTATTTTTATGTACATAAATGACACACTCATGGATAGATAAAAGTAAAACATACTAAAAATAGTAATAAAATTACCAGAGAATAAAAATATGAACTACATACACTTTACAAAAGGATTGAAACTCACTTGATCTTCATATTTATTGATGAATATTAGTATAATCCCACCAATGTGTTTACATTTTTATCTTCACACTTCAGATTTTTCGCAACGCAAATTCATCGTGTTTAAAAGGCGAAAGATTACAATGTCTTTGGTACGTAGATTGTATCGTGGTGTACTATTGCCCCATATGTGCCAAATGTTTATATAATCCTAATAGAAGGTATGTAAAACATGTCTAGACATACTCATCACGACATTATGCGGGGTAGTGAGGTTTGCGTGTCGAGTAATTATTTTATTGTAGTTATTGCTTTCATTGTCGCCGTATTTGTTTACAATTAAGGTAAATAAATATTTATCCAAAATTTTATTAAATATTGTTTTGTCTCCATTAATGGTACTTTAATGGCTGTATTTCTTGACGCCTTATTTACTTATAACCTTTCTTGGTGGAATTTATTCAGCTTAACCATAAACCTAAACCATAGTTAAGCATTTATTTTTGCTAAACCATAGCACATATATAAGAACACTATACTAGTACTAGACCATATCTACCACCGACCGAACTTTCCTTGATATATGATAATGCTTTCCTTGATATGGTAAAATGAAAATTTACGGAAATTAGATTGGCATGAAATGAAGGCCAGCGGATAATAAATGTTCTGCAGGTGACAGACTGCTGCGTTAGTCGTGATTGTGAAAAACATTGTTTGAACGTAAAACGATGTCATTGCACTAATGCCGGTTCCGTGCCAGGCAGCGCGTGGCGGATATTTTCAGTCTTCATCTAAACACAATACAACAAACATTGTGACCGGCTGAAACCATGTTTGTTCCGTGCCTTTAAAGATTTTTCCAAAAAGTTCCATAGAGAAACTGAAATTGGCGGTCTTTTCAGGTGTCACTGTGTATTGATTTTTAGTGATTTAAATCGTGTACAATGGAATAATCCAGACGATAATATGTAATTGTAGGTTTATTTTCATTAGTGTAAAATTAGTTTGTTACTTACAACGCTAAATATAGCTTCCAAATCTGAGAAGTAGCAAGAAAACTTTGGATCTGTCTAGGTTTAAAAGATTCATTTTACAAGCATTCCTTACTATTAGACTGTGCTATTAGTGTTGTGCATTATGTAAGTGTGTTTATTTAGCTGTAAACGCCATATTTTGTTCTGAGTCACGAGATTCAAATCTATTCCATTCGTATACGTACGTACGTGGTTATGTTATTTCGTTTACCTACCGTGTATAATAAGAAAACATTGTGGTTTCGATAAAAAATAAATGTATACATCAATAGGTACTTACTAATTTAAATATCGGTATTAAATAAGTTATATCAATCCTAAATTGTATTAAAACTATGTTTTATAAGAATGAACAAGAAATGAATACGAATTGACGCAATAAACGTAATATTGTGAGGTATAAAATCTAGTAGGCCGGTTGTTTTCTATAGTTTATGCTTATCACGATAGTTCAAAAATAATCGCGCAGTATTGGCGATACTAACATTTACAAAGACATCGTTGTAGATATCGATGTATATGTAATAATTTGTGATCTGTGAAATGTAATCTGAATAAACCTATAACTGATATGATGTTAGTTAATTCATAGCTTCAAAAGGTCCTACCCCAATAGTTTTTTCTTATTATCCAAATTAACATTGTGCCAAATCTTATTAATAACCATTAAAACTTTTTCAAAATACCATTAAAAAACATACACATTATATTGAGCAAAGTACCGGAAAAAGTACGTATTTCTAATTAAATATAAAAACTTCCTTTGTTTTCTTTTAATGACCATCTTTGAGAACGCATTCCAAAACAAATAACTTTCGGTCTGTGACATCTCGGGCAAAAATCCGACCAGTATGTGATTTGGCACGACTTGATGGCGCCCAAAATAAACTATTGCCAAGTAGAGTACGTGTGATAAACATATACAATATATTTTTAATCTTAACTATGCCAGTAGGTATGCACTATGGCCGTAGATTTGTTCTCTAGGATTGTAAATACCTATTTTTCGAAGGAATGCTAAGATATCTTTAATATGGAAAAATACGTAGCATAAGCTTATTATTTCGATACAGGAATTCTTTTCTATCCATAGCTTTTTTTTTTAATTCTTTATTAAGCCATTCACCACTTAGGTTATGTCGGCTGAAGTACAAACACTGATGCCACGGCGTTTGAACTTCTTGTTATTTCATCGCCATGGTTACATCAACGCCGCCAGCCGCTACAACCGAAGAAAAACGAAATCGATGCTCCAATTTCTTGCTCTCTTCCTTGTTCTTCGGTTCGTTCCAGTTAAGGATCCAAAGCTTATCCCAAAGCGAACATATTTAGCCAGTTTGGCATCACAATTGACTAAATATTCAGCCGAAAATAATTATTTGTATATTCAACTTTCACTGAGCTGCTGACTTTGTTGACGCACCATAGACGACTGTATCCATAGCTTACAATACTTAAATATATTTTTAATGTTTTTGAACGTACATCTTTATAACTGTCGTAACGGTAGTTGCTATAGCAACAAAAACATGTAAAAAGCGGATTCCTTGTATAATAAGGTGAAAACACGTTTTAAAAGTATCCGATATAAAAATAGAACAGCCCAGTTCTTAAATAAAAATGTTATAATTAACGCCAAGTTGTAAAATCGTTTAAATATAACTTGTAAGCGAATAAAAGTTTTTTTTTGACAGTGGAAAAACTAGACTTTAAGTGAAATAAGTACAAATAAAAGTGATATATGTCCAAAATATAAGACTATTGTGCCAAACATGTCTTCAAGAGGGCTTCACGATGGTGCCAGGTCTCCATGCACCCTCTCAGATTCATTCTTCGATGATGGTGAGTTTTTTTTTCAACACAATAACACGTTATCACACAAAAACACTGCTAGTATATGAAACATACCAATTTGCATGTCATAATAACAAACAAGATATAACAACAACGTGTATTTGTGTAAAGAAACCTTTACCAAAAACGTAGAAAGCCGAATAATAAAAACGTTTATTTTACAAATACGAAAACATACACGAAGACATAATACAACTTATACATAATACAGATTTGAAGAAAAACATACAAGTAATTCTTGTGTGTGCCATTGTGGTGCAAAAAAAAAATACACAAAAAGAAAGGGATTCCTTCGAGCCGGATTTGAACCAGCGACCTATGGATATCTTTGATTTGTACCTCTACAGTCCACCGCTCTACCAACTGAGCTATCGAAGGTGTGTGGGTGAATGTGAAATTAACGACAACATTCGTGAGCCGTTATCTCTTGTTAAAGTGACCTTGAAAGTTAATCTTGTTTTTTTTTGCTTACAAAACCTTTCTTAAAAATGCATATAAAAAGTGTTGGCTGGTTTGATTTTGAAAAGAATTTAACTACCGTTCTGGTCTGGTTAAATAAGTTTATTTCCTTAAGTACTTCCTATATTTATACGTAAATATAATTCAGTAAATGTATAATCAAAGTCAAAAGTGAAAACGCTAAGCTCTTCACAAAGCAGACGCTGGTTACCAAGCCTCTGACTACTTCGAAAGCGATAAGAGTCGTAATGATAATTCTAGTAGTTTAGAAACACAACGTTCTGGCTTCAGATAAATTTTATCAGATGACCGCATTAATCTGAACATTTTATGTTGGAAATGTGTTATACATTTTTGGCACAAGATCTAGTTACATACGTACATTTTTCTCTATTTATCCGCATTGCAGAATTTAGATGTGATTTGCTCTATTTTCCTAGCAAAACTTTCAAGAATACTTTTATTTGCTATAAAACACTCAATTACTTTTTTGAGTCCCAAAACTTGACAGTATCCTATTATCGGTAAAACACAAATAACTATGCAACAATTTTTTGTTTGAAAGAATGTTAATGTTACTTAGTCGCCCAGTTTACGAAAGAACGATAAATATTCGCTAAACCAAGAATGTAGTTTCGACACACCTCACCTTGTTATAATAGCAACCAACAGAATATAGGATTATAGCATTGTATTCTTAGTTAGTTATATTCAATAAGAAATTCTAAATTTTAAAATCGATGTAAATGATTTGAATAGAATGATATTATATAATATAACTTCTTCTGAGCATCTTGTGAGAGTCTAATAACGGTTTTGGGATCTGATTTATAAGGAATTATTAGAAAGAGGGTTTTCATCACTATAAGTTATTTAATAAAGTCATGGTAATGATAATGGTAGAAATGGTAAAATTAAATTCAATGCTCGTAACCCTTTAACCTTGAAATATACAAAAACTGTTTAAAGCAATGTGGTACTTGTATAAGGGCATATAATTGGATTTAATATCAACACCCGTAAGCTTATTTAACCTTCAGACATCCCTATAGAGTTGTATGAACTGTTAATTAATAGGGTAGGTACTTCAGACTAGTGACACATCGCGTATTAACACCCTAAATCTTCTCCATATGTCGTTGAAAAGGCAGCTAGGTGCACTGTTTTTAGCTCCCATAGCAAGTTAGGTAATTATGATACCAAAACTATCAGTATAAAAAGACTCCACAGTCAGTTTCAAAATGATTGATAAGCATTTAGGTAACGGTACTAAGGGATATTATAATAATATCTGAATAAAATAAACGTTGGGTGCTGTCTATCTAGTGAACCGCGGGCTTTGAATGGCTTGCCTCCAAAAGTTGACATTTGACTACCCCGCCACAATTAAAACGCAGTGTGGATACACTAGTTGTGAAGCGTATGTTATATAAAAAAAACAATATTAATCTATCTTTTGGTGACGTGCGTGAGGTCTCGATTTTCGTGGCACGTACATAGACTGTAGTAATACACGAAAATGTATTCGCTTACGTTGTCTGTGCTTATGTTTACAAACGTGGCAATGCATGCTTATGTGTGCCCATTGACGTGTACCCCAAGTTTTAAGACAGTTGCAGACGGATCTACGCTATATTTTTCACTATATGATATAGCTAATATCACTATAATTACAAGTAGTGTTATAAAAAAAATAACGAGTGTACTTTTAATTCTTTAGTAGTCAGATGTGGAGTTTCAGGCGAAGAATTCTTCGTGTTTGGCCTCGAGAAGTTTATTTAAATTGTTGCCCAAGTTAAATACTTGATATGATCACATTATGATGGTAATCCTACTACCGTACTGTTCACTCGTAAATATACTTATGTAGTATTATTAAGAGGAATGTGTAAGTTTATCGAGGTTCTTCCTCACTAACTTCAAATTGGTAAACATCATCTATAGAACAATGGAATAAAATTATTATAATCGATTATTTATACGGAGCTAAATATTACAAGATTACAAGTTAAGTTTACAAGATTTCATTTTAAACACCCCAGATAACATAGAAGGTATAGTTTGACAGTGATAATCAATTCAGACTGAGCAAATAACAAAGCATTTACAATAACAACGTCGTAGTATCCCTGCAAGCGACCGGCTTTAATTTGGACCCGTATCACTTCTGCATAAAGAACTTAATACACTTCAGTTAACTACTGGCACTTACTAAAGACGGTTGTCCCGGGTGCTAAAAATCGCGTAACCAATTTACATTTGATTCGATAGTAAATATTTGGTGTTTAATAAAACTTAGTTTAGAGCGAGAGTTGGTTTTTGAGTATTTTAATTATCGTTTCTGTTGAATTAATTAGTTAGTGTTGACTTGGCAGTGGTTCGTTGCTTAATTAAGTTAACACAACATACATAATGTTCTAACAAGTGTTTGTTTTGAAATTTTGTGAAATACCTAACTGTTTCTACATTGTATGTATATATTTTTTTGTGTTTTTGGCGAGGAATTTTGATAATTAATAATTCAAACAGGTTTCCTTATAACCGACAGTTTCATTGAGATAGTTACTTAATATTATGTAAAAATATACTGGAAGTATGTTCTCAAATTATATCACATTCCATAAATTCTAATTATATTGTATTATGATGTTATAGTAAATAAAAATTTAGGTAGTAAGATGAATATTAGATACAAAATACGTATTAAAAATTTATTTCACCACGCTTTTGAATGTTTAGACCGGCTTGTTGTTATTCTATTCAGATAAGTAATAGTATGAAAGAATTGAATGAAATGACGCAATGTTTGAGGTGGATCGGTATTGGAGTCCTTGGGGTCAGAGGGCCTGATAAAAGGGTCGTAGGCCACTAGCATCACAACTTGAGAACACGCGAACCTTATCATTGGGGACTGATGGATGAGACAGTGTTGTGTTGATGTAAGAAATTTTAATAGATATTGATGTGAGATGTGTTTATGAATTTAATTAGGTGCATGTAATAAGTGAAAAATATGGTATATTTTTCTATATAAAGTATAGTATATAAAAAATATATTAATATCAATCTTAATCTGAAAAAATTCCAAAATTAAACTTAGAATTAATGATGACCTAAAATATGTATAATTGTTTTAGTTCATACCAAGTTGCTTTTAATTTATTAATTAAAGAAATCGTTTCGTTATATACTAATTAAAAATAGGTTTCAGATAAAAACGAAACAAAAGTAATATTTAAATTTATAAAAGGTTTTGTTAATGTTTGGTTTCAATTTATTCCCAACAATCGTGCCTAATACAGCTTAAATATTGCGCCATAGCATTTAACTCGGGTAGTTAGGATAGCGTGAGAAAGAGCATTTTAATTAGTTCTTCGAAATCGAAAGTGGCCTGAGCAGTATTTTATGTTACTAGGTCTGTCTGACCCTAGTGAAAGCTAATTCACGTTTGACACTTTTCTAAGAACGCCACTATAACCTGATTATGATATCAAAGCGTAACTATTTATAATGTATTGTTAAATGGAATTGTATTTATGTGTTACTAACACATTTATTTTGCATTCTGTGGTACGAAATCGCTGATATGTAAAGTGGGGAAAGTAAAATATAAAGTAACAAAACTACGATACCTGAGTATTACAATAAATGTATTGTAATGGTGATAAAGAATATAGGTGACATGATTCTGTCAGCGTTAAGACTCCTTTTATTTATTAATTTAGTCATTGATGCTCACATAACCATTATCTACTATATTTTTGTGTGATAACTTCTTATAGTGGATATTTGTGCTATAAGTTGTCAGTACCGGTTAGTATTCTAACCTGACTCAGTGAATTTATGTAGGAATTCTATGCAAGTATTTTACCAAATTATGTCCCCGAATTTGAGCAGTTATGAATAATTTTCATCGAACCATTTTAGTACGGATTAAGAACGTAATATAGGTCACCGAAGCTTCACAATTTCACTCCAAATTCACATGAAAGCCCGGTCACCATCTAAATTTAGGCACGTGCTGTTTGACCAACTAATGGAAGTAGTAACATGGACATTATTGGCAGTCGCATAATAATGTTCGATTTATAGACACACGTAAAGTTGTTTGAATTGTGCCTAGCCGTATGTTAATCTATTATGAGCTACAGTATGTTTGCTTCATTTCAGAGAACCTCTAGGTACTTCATTACCGATCCACTATGATTTAATAAGCCAAATAAAGAGCTGATAGTAAATAGTGTTTCTAATGCTTCATTTACTAAATCTTTTACATATACGTGTGTAAGGAGCGAAGAATAGAAAAGCTATAATGAGAAGGTTAATCAGTGTAAGTGAGTCAAGAGATTTGTCAGGATTGGTACAGGTGGGATTCGATAGTCTCTGGGTTAGGGATGTAGTGGCTTAAATTTGTAAAACATAGTAGTGTAGTACCTTGAAAGTAGTAAATTTAGTTCCATATTACTACTTACAGTAAGTAGCCGCTATAAATTTTACTAGGTGGGCTAGTGTTTACATAGTATAATTTATTACTTTTCCTAGCAATAACTTTTGCATTTGAGAACATAAAATAATGATTAATGTTCACCTAAGACAGAAGCTAACAGATAAATACGTACGGAGGATGGTGACTATTGCAGAATACATGATACTAGCTCTTGAAAGAATAAACATAGTTTTTTATTACTTAAAATATTTCCATACGTTTGAATAGTATATGCTTGTATTAGATAAAAACATATTAATGAAAAAATATAAACCTTTAAAATAACCTTATAATGTAAAACATAGTAAAACAAATTATTGTATTAGCCTACAAGAAAATTGTAGGGGAACCTCACGTTTGTTATTAATTAATTGATATATAATTCATTAAAAATGTAATAATCTATACATCGATATAGGTCACAAAGTTATATTATACTATATATGTATTTCCACACTACAAGTAGGGTGGGTAGAACAAAACATTCCGAAAACCACTTTATTGTTGGTAACATAAATAGTAGTTATCTAGGTAATTATTGTAAAAGGGTAACGTTAAAAGTACCTATAACCGTTTAGTATGTATGAGGTGTATGGCTGTCAACGAAGCATAAATGATTTGTCAGGATCGAGACAAAAGGGCACCATTATCTCTGCCCATCCCGTTGCAGAGAAACGGGCGTGAGGTGCATGTATGAGAATTAAGTACTGTTATTAATACAAGATTCGTTAATTTTTAACTTAAACACAACGCTAAGGCCTTCCTTTCATGATTGGATTTCGAAAGTTCTTAAAAATCCAATAAGGAATGTTAATTGTGCTACTTAATGCAATTTAAATGCAAAGGGGATAGCCGTTGTCTGTACCTTGTGACACGAGTTACGGAGTTAGATATCGACACAGTAAACAGTTATTTATTTATTTATCTTAGCCGAGAGAGTTAGAACAGAAGAGCATGTATGAGAAGGTTAATGAGTGAATTGAGATTTGTTAAGATCGTTCGAGGTGGCCATCGATAGTCTGCCTATCCCTTTGGGAACAAAGGGGAAATGAAAAGAGAGGAGTGAATGTATATATCCTTAAAAATAACCACTGCATCTTTTTGGAGATCGGCGATTAAAAAGAATGAACTTGATAAAAAAGCATTATTACATAATTTATAGGGCTTTAATTTTTTCAATACTTACTTGTTTCATTATGTATATTGTGTAAATATAAAAGTACATATTACCAACACTCGCTCTAAGCTTTTGAAATCAATAATCAACATGAGAGTGACTGGTTTAACATTTAGTTTTCCCGAAATATAGGTTTTATGAATGACAAGTGCAGATAAATAATAGACTATGTATAGCTTTGACAAGGATTTGTGGCACGTGAGGGGCCCAGATAGCCAAGATGAGAAGTTGGAAACGGAATCTATCTCTGAACGTAAATATGTGTAATTTAATAAGATATATAATGGAAATAACTATTTTTACGTCGTATGTATATTGTCTACTAATTTGGTTAGTTGATTTTTCACCTTCACTTCGTTAACCAAATATCCCAAGTATACTGTATTTGAGCACGTTTTTGATTTAGCAGGTTAATTTGCCAAGTTCATATTGTGATGAAAGCTGTACTTCCGGGCCCCTTCATAACATCTCTCGTTTATGACAAGTAGATTAGACAAAAATAATATTTACATATATTCCTACGTCCTACTATGTGACGTACATTACTGCA
The DNA here is from genome assembly GCA_030578115.1 of Leucoptera coffeella. Taxonomy (NCBI): domain Eukaryota; kingdom Metazoa; phylum Arthropoda; class Insecta; order Lepidoptera; family Lyonetiidae; genus Leucoptera; species Leucoptera coffeella. The sequence goes on along the minus strand of JAMBLF010000071.1, from coordinate 373,580 downwards.
CATTGAGCGATCAATGTTAAATATATACACATCACGTCCGACTTCCTGTAGAGGGATAAACTGAGATCACAGATCCCATCTGAACTGATCCTGAAGAATCATTTCCGCTTCATTGACCTATAACTCCTCATACGACATATTGCAAAAGGGCTGCCTTTAGAAGTATCAGTATATGATTTTTAATAACTTTCCCACGATTATTAATAACTGTACCATATTGTTCGCAGGCAGTGAAAGTCCAACCAATGCGGTGGGGGCGGAGACTCCGAGGGAGCTCCCCAACGAACTGTCGGCGCCCTACGAGGTCCCCCAGTTCCCCATTGAGCAGATCGAGAAGAAACTGCTCATACAAAGACAACTCAATGTCAAGTAAGTAACAGAAACCATAGAACAACGTATTCATAAACATCCTTTAATCATGTTCGGGGTATACCTCGGAGACACGATAATATCATCAAATTCATGTCTTGAAATCGCATTAAAAACGTATCAAAGACAAGTGTCATCAATCTTGAACTGGTTCATTAGTATCTTAATTATTAGGTGTAAAATTAAATTTAAATTAAGACACTGGTTATTAAAAATCGAGAAGAAACTGCTTGCTGATATAAAGACAACTTAATGTCAAGTAAGAAACCGTATATATAAAAATTCACTTGCTTTAATCCTTTTCGGGGTCGACCTTGGAGACACGACAATATTACCAAATTCACTTCTTAGCATGCATATTGGGGTTGTGATTTTATATGCAACATTGGTGACAGGTTATCTTCTAGCTTAGTTTTAGTATAAATAGATTTGATGTCCTGAAACTTGTTATACTAGGTTTTGATGTCAATGGTTGCGAACCAATCACCCAATTGAATCTACCCATACTCCCTTAGTCGCCTCCTAAGATACGGTTTCTTAAGTTTTATTCTTCAAGGGGGCCAAAGAACTAGTTGGTGGTAATAAAATTTCGCTGAATACTTATAGTAATATATGCTCGTATAGCACTGTATAGTATTCTTAAATCTGTGCCTATAGTAGGTGTTCTAATAAGTACTATACTTGTAATATTTTGACAATGTTTGTATGAATGAGCTAAACAGTGGCTCATCCATACATATGCCTGTTATTCGGTCCTATTTGGGGGTGGACAAAACATCAGATACATATTTTTTAAAATGATTTTACAAACACAAAGACATAATACAACTTATAAATAGAACAGATTTTAATACAAACACACATGAGTTTTTGTGTGTGCCATTGCGGTGTAAAAAGGTTCCGTCTCAACTTCATGTGTTACGAATGGTAGACAATCGTAACGCTGATATTAATCTATCACCATACATAATCTAAATTGCAGTAATAATTATGCTAACGTGACAGATTGGTTCAGTCCCAACTGGAAATATTGTAAACGTCTTAATATGATTAGAAAGTTCTATTACGAAATATTAAATAACGTGAGCACAAGTAAATCATGCAGGCGTTTTCTATGAGAGCGTGCGTATAGAACATTATTGGTTTCTGGTAATTGGATCAACCTTGATGCGACACTAACCCTTACTAAGTGGACATCATTCGTCATTACACTGCATTTGGGTACGCTCTTCGACCTGTGGCTGAACGCGTCGTTTCTCTCGCTTTGTTTTTATTTTTTATAATTTGCCGCCGAATTGTGACGTTTAGTGAAAATTTTATTTGGATTATGTTTGGAAGCAAAATAGAATGTAAAAGGTGGACTAATTCGTGGTGAGATTAATATTTTTTCTTTATGTTTGTTTAAGTAAATTATAATGAAGAGTAAGAGTAGATATTTGTATGTGTTAATTTATTAAATAATAATAAAATAAAGCATCGTATCCCTTTAAATTTAATCAATTATTTAATTTTAGAAACATACAGTTTATAAGAAATAAATAAACCTAATAAAAAATAATCTGAAAGTTAAGTTATTTGTAATATTTAATTGTTTTGTATGGAATATTTATTATAAATATTATATTATAATAATTTACAGATTGTAATGTAAAAATGAATTTTGATAGGCCCTTAAAAAACAATGTTAAATATTCAATAAATTAGATGTTTATATAAAAGTTCATATCTAGAAACATACCTTTAATAATTAATTATTGATATCATAACAATTATTGTCCCATTGAACAAATAATTCAAAAACGTAGTTTTTACTGAGATGGTTGTTGAAAATTTAAGTATCAGTATTCTACAAATAAATACTTAACAATCGAAAAATATTATTACAAACATCTGTGGCAGATACAAGTCAATGTTTTGTGGAACCATGTATGTTTGCAAAAGGTTTGCATATTTATATTGTTTTTGTTTGTCGTCTCTGGTTTTGTCTTACATAAATTAAAGCTTTTGTATTGTTTCCATTTTTAGAATCAGCAGACTGATAAATATTATATTAGTATGGCTTCAGGTTTTAAAAGTGTTACTAAGTGTTTCATACAGATACATTGCATTGATACATTGAATATGTAGTATTAAGTTACAGTTTCACGAACTTCATAGTTTGTATTCCACGAAATGATGTTTCGTAAATACTTATTATATACATGTGGCGTTTATCATTTGGTGCCTATAGATAGTTTTTGCTTTTTCCCTTAGGGACGTAGAGGTGTACATACATACATACATACATATACAAGAACATCAAGACAGTATCGTTACGGAGGGGTTAGATTGCGTAAATAATAAATCATTACGTAACTGCCTTATTGTTGAAATTTGTAGATTCAATAATTTAAATTACATTAAAAACGTATCAAAGACAAATTATATTTTAAGCTTGAACTGGTTCGTTAGTATTCTAATTAATAGGTTTAAAATTAACTTGGAAGTGATACACTGGTGATTAAAAACTAGTATTTAATAAGAACAAATATATTTGTAAATTTAATTGCGTTTTGATTGACTTGTTAATTAAATCAAAATTCCGCGTCAAGTTTAGTTCTAATTCTACGAAATAATTATATTTATTTCACGAATCAGTATCAGGTAGTTGTTAGGTGCCGTAGTCAATAAATTAACAGACCCGTGCACGGCCGTGATTTACCAATGTAAGCAAGCAATAACGAAATTATGCTCATCATATTAGAAACTGTTTCAAAATATTGAAGCAATTTTTGGATATGCAGTTTATTTACTTGTTTTATTTAGGTATTTAAATACCTCCATTGGGGGTTAGCATTCCTTTAAATTTATTGCTTGTTATAATTTAAGCTCGAAATGAAATATTTAAATAATCGAATACTCAGGCTTGTAAATAACACGATAATATAACAGTACGTATACGTTTTGTCCAGTTCCCTTAGTTTGGGAATGTTTTATGAGATTCTTGACCATCAAGTTTCCATGGCATACATTCTCGACATGTATAATGCTCAAGATAACATCTTCTCACTTCTTCAAATGACCATAAATTTCAACCCAAATATTAAGAGAAAGCTGAGGATAACTGATAATTCTTGTTAAGCTTTGAGTTACAATATACCGTCATATCACTCCGTTCAAATATTGACTATTGTGTTCAGGGCAGCAGAATGCGGTCAATCAGTGCATTCGTACGCCGGCTCAGAGCCGGGCGGTTTGCTGGAGGAGGCGGCGCGGCTGCGGCTCCTGGATGAGGACGAGCCAGACGTCGTGCTTCCTCACTTCCAGAGGGTGGCTATTAGTGGCGAAGATACTTCAGGGGTAGGTGGTTTTGATTCTATAAGGAGATAGTTGTAGGAGTAGCAATGTAAGAGTTTAAAAGAAAGTAAACTTTTGATAGTAGAATTGAGATGGAAATAGCTGAAATCGACATCGCTGAATACGAATGTAAAAAATTTTACTTAAGAGGGCCTAAGTGGTTTTTGAGGAAAAATTAAAGAAATGAAGAAATTTGAAGAAGAAATGAAGATTTGAAACAGACGTAAAATATGGTCTTTCCTTACCCTTAAGTCACATACGGTTTATATGTGACTTAAAGGTAGGATTGAGTTATGTTTGATTCTCAACAATTCACAAACTATTAACATATTATTACTTTTCTTTAAACACTTGTTATTTTGGTTCAGGTGCCATTAGAAGATCTGCAGCAGGCCTCGTCCCTCCTGGTGCAAGCTCTGGAGATCAGGAAGCGGTACATGGACATGTCGGAGCAGTCCTTCTCAGGCATCACGGCCCGGTTCCTCAGGAACATGGACCCTGAGACGGCTGCCAACCACAAGCCTAAAGCCAAGCATAAGTTTAGTCATATTGCGGGTAGGCGGAAAATTTGTTAATTATGGTTATATAACTGCAAATGGAGATATTTTGTAGGATTAAGATGGATTGTAACAGCTAGTTTTAAGAGGGAATTCAAGTACAGGAGATTGATTTTGAAATGTTGCTGAATGTAAAGGTTTTTTGGATTCTTTTTCTCTATGTCCTTTCGAAGGCTAGATGTGAGTTCCTATAAATTAATAAAGGATTTAAAGTAACATAGTTATAGTACAAGTATCATAAATACAGCAAGAACAATGTGCGGTCAACGATTTGCATCATCTCACCTCAAACTTCTATTACAGATCACATAGTGCACCCGCCGTTCAAGGACAACCATGACCCCTGGGAGTGTCCCATGCCAGAGCCGAAGGGCTACATCATAAGGGCCCACGAGGGCGTGTTCAATCTCTACGAGAAGGACCCCCAGGGTGTGGAGACCAGAGTTCCCTACGACTACATAACCCTGTCACAGTACATACAGGACAAGAATACTATGTGCAGCATGATTGCTGATGGACCCCTGTAAGTGTTGTATTGGTTTGATGTATTGTATTACTAGGGATAGTGTAAAGGATGGATTGGATGTTGGGATAGATATTTTTTATTGTATTTTATATAGCCTTTAACAATAATGGTAAATGTGACTCAGATACTTTTCTGCCACGTATGGTATACTGGTCATGAATAAAAGTACGTGAAGATTTGCATCAATCACAACTACATACCATTCCTAATGCTCGTGGAGAGATCAAAAGCTTCTAAAGAAAAACCAATATGAATTATCCCATCACATTAGCTATATCGTATACAATAGCTGATATTACGATCGTCACATACCATTATCTTACCCCGATGTACATGTTCTTTAGTATTTGAACTTTCCTCCTATTTTGTACCCCTGACACTCCAATAGTCAACTGTGTTATATTTAATGTATTTCGTCTCCAGAAAGTCGTTCTGCTACCGGCGCCTCAGCTACCTGTCGTCCAAGTTCCAGCTGCACGTCTTGTTAAACGAACTAAGGGAGCTCGCCTCGCAGAAGGCAGTGCCGCATAGGGACTTCTATAATATCAGGTGAGGTTCTTCCGCAATTGCGGAGATTGGTACAGGAAACTATGATTTGAACTATGATTTGACTTTGGACATAATTATGGATAGGCTCATACATTTGAAACCGAAATTGTTTATTGCGTTCAAACATACATGCATATCACGTCCGATTGTCTATAGAAGAGTCGGCAGAGATCATGGACCTCCACTGATCCCGATCCTGAAAAACACTCGTACAACTACATACTTCATTGACACTCATATACACTCGGCGGTTATATGCACGTCCAACATCACCTTTTTTAATATGGCGTATATCTTTTATTACTGAGTACTAAAAATTTTTAAATGATTTACATACTCCTCAAGACCATTAACCTTATTAAAGTAGTAAAAGACTTGAGTGAGCACCGTTGTCACTATGGATACCTTTTGCAATACTATCAAATGTAATGCTTATTTTCACTTGCTTTTTCAGGAAAGTGGACACTCACATCCACGCGGCGTCGTGCATGAACCAGAAACACCTGCTGCGGTTCATCAAGAAGACCCTCAAGAACCACGCGGACGAGGTAAACGCCATGCCCATTTACATATAACGTGGCCTCAAATATACTCACTTCAAGATACTTTCCATTAACTAATACATGTACTATGTTTTCCTACTCAAGTCCTTCTATCGTGGACGGAATCTTAGAGAGATAATATCGCCTTAGTCACATTCACTATAACTAGGGTTGTGATGGAATTGTAATGTAATTTGATGGATCACCATTTTTCTTAATCCTGTCGAATCAGTTTCACTTCATACATACATAGACTTCCGTAGACTCGATGAATATGGTACTTCTAACGTCACCCTTTTTTAGTTTATCCCTTCTATGTATATCATTTCTATTCTATATCAGCATTAAGTTACGGGCAAGTTATTAAACGGGGGCTCATATGATCCAATCGGTACTTTAAGCAAGAAGGAAATTATTGAATGGGTAGTGACTTTTGTCTTGTTTGGTCGCAGGTGGTGACGATCCACAAGGGGCAGCCGATGACGCTGAAGGCGGTGTTCCAGTCCATGAACCTCAGCACCTACGACCTCACCGTCGACATGCTCGACGTCCACGCCGTGAGTATAACCAAAGACATCATTTGAAAATGCTATTTGGAGTACCGTGAGATATAGGCTACTCGAATAGACTAAGTGAGGGTAGGAGGAGAAAATGTGTGGGTACAGTCACATGGATAATTGTTATGTCAGAAAATATAAGAGTAATTATGTGGGCAAAGAGGTGAAACGTGTATGTATTGCATGAGTTGATGGTAATAAATGTAGAATATTGAAATATAAGCAAGTGTGCAGCGTGATAGGCTTCTTTTGGGGGCAAAGATGGAGAAATGACTCAAAATTATAAGGATTTCAAGTTCCAGCTGCACCACCGTGGAAATTTTAATGATTTTTTGGAATGTCAGTATTTAGGATTGTTGACATCATGTACATGGTGACACTTAAAACCTGGGGCTGATTCAATCAATCAGCTCATATCAGTCCACTACTAGACGTAGGCCTCCCCAAGGTTACGCCACAAAACACAATCACTCGTGGCCCTCAGCCAACCACTACCAGCGACCTTTTTCAGTCCATTGGTCCATCTATCACGGGGCCGTCCTACACTACGTTTAGCGAGACGCGGACGCGGGGCTAATTACTATCTGGTAAAATTGTGTCACATATTACTGACATCGGAGTTACAAGTTTTTAAACAAGTAACACCTCTATTTACTTCACTACTAGCATTATGACTTATATTGTTTGTACGTGGTAGGACCGCAACACATTCCACCGGTTCGACAAGTTCAACGCCAAGTACAACCCCATAGGGGAGAGCAGGCTAAGGGAGGTGTTCCTCAAGACAGACAACTACATGAACGGGAAGTACTTCGCAAGGATCATCAAGGTATGTGTGCTTTAGTGGAGGAGTCATGTATCGTAGATGCAAATCACCGTACTACTCTACTGGGGACGTAAAAGGTTTAGGGTTCACTATTGACAAAGTTTTTTTGCGATTGTCTGTGGTTACTTGATATCTAGTTTTTATAGTGATAATCGATAGTCAATGGGGCATTTGGTGAACCTTGTCGTCGTACACAGGTAGTGACTATTACCTTTTACGAGGAATAGTTACCTCACGATGTTTTTCTTCATAGTTAATAGCTAAGTTAAGTTAATAGTTAAGTTACATAGATATTGCCTAAAACAATTCAACGGGCCCACAAATATATTCACAGTAAAATAAATACACATAATACACTTATTATTATCCAGGTATATTTTAGTCAATTTAGTCACTAATACACATATATTGAAAACTATTCAAATGGGAACTAAATCCAACACCTAACTGCTTATACCCAATACACACACCATAAATACCCCAGTTTCCAGTATCATACCATACCATATCGGCTCAGGCGGAGGATTGGCGTTGTGGGCTTTGTCCTGCAACATATGCTAAACCTGGGGCCTTTCACAGTGACAGTGCAGTATCGTGTCTTGTCAATTGTACTCGTAATAAATGTAAATGTTTCTGTACCTGTGCTGTTTTTTGTGAATAAAAATTTTTCTTATTCTATTCATATGTCACCATACCTTGACGCCGTCTTCCCAGGAAGTAGCCTCCGACCTGGAAGAGAGCAAGTACCAGAACGCGGAGCTGCGTCTCTCCATCTACGGGAAGAGCAAGAGCGAATGGGCGAAGCTGGCGCGGTGGGCCATCCAGTACCACGTTCACTCGGACAACGTGCGCTGGCTCATACAGATACCAAGGCTCTAGTAAGTCACTATTGCCACGTAGTCTTGGCATTTCTCCCCTACAGGATTTTTCGTTAAGAAATTCCCGTAGTTTAATTAGTTGTTTTTTAAGAATAACTAATTGTAATGTCAATTTTTCATGAGAAAATGTTTTTTTTTATTTTTAATAAGTGATTTTATTGATCCTTATGTTGAATAAAAAGCATTTCTTTTTATTAATAATAATATTAAGGACACTTACACCAATTGAACCATCCCAACCGTATCCAAAATATTTATGTAATTCAAAAATATATCTGGGACGTAATTAGAAATATATATCGTGTTAAGGGTACTATTCAACGTACATTTAAGAAATATATACTAATTATATATAATTATATAGCATATATAATCAACAACCAGACTACAAAGCAGAGGAAAAGCATAGTTCTTAACTCTGCCTCCTTAAATGAAATCTATAATCCAATAGGCTAGTAATCTGATTTATCATCTGTCAATATTCTTTTAGAATGTTATTAAGAGCTTGATAATTATGAGTTTTCTTCACCCTAAAGGGTATACAGAATTGATTGAAGTATCGTGGTCAGGTCCTAAAATGCGTAACAAACAGTTTTTTTTCTTGTATCAAAAGTTACGATTTTGTCTTTATCGGTTCATCCAGGCGCAACGACGGAATGAAAGGTGGACTAACATTGATTTACCTTTCCAGCGATATCTTCAAGTCGAACAAGATAATGTCTAACTTCCAAGAGTGCTTGAACAACATCTTCGAGCCCCTGTTCGAGGTGACCAATGACCCCAACGCTAATCTGGAACTGCACAAATTCCTCACGGTAAGTGAAACTGCCGACGACCGTTGGAGTAACGTGGTTCTCGAATGGCGGCCGCGTCTAGGTAAAGTTAGTGTAGGACGCCCCCTGCTAGGTGGACCGATGACATGCAAAAGGTCGCAGGTAGTGGTTTGCTAAGGGCCACGAGTGATCGTGTTTTGTGGCGGACCTTTGGTGAGGCCTACGTCCAGCAATGGACTGACATAGGCTGATTGATTGAATGGAACAGCATTTTTTTAGTATTACCATCATCGTTATTGTGTAACGTTGTCTACTGACGAAAATTGAGAAAGGCACATGGAACGGATGGATGAAAGGAGGGTTTCAAAAGGAATCTATATTTTCCGTATAGGATTACGAAACTTTATAAAAGTATGTGACATTATAATAATATGTATATATTTAACAGCACGTGATAGGCTTCGACAGCGTGGACGACGAGAGCAAGCCAGAAAACCCGATGCTGGACGCAGACGTCCGCCCCCCTGCGCAGTGGGACGATGACGAGAATCCCCCCTACGCCTACTACTTGTACTACATGTACGCCAACATCACCGTGCTCAACCGGTTCCGGAAGTGAGTGGATTGTTTATTGTGTTAATAGGACCTTTTAGAATTTGCCTTCTCTCAGTCATGGATAGCTGGACGATGTGTACTAATGGAAATGAAGATTTTATGATGTTACACTTTCACTTTTTAATATGTGATGAGGGATAACAGCTTCAGCTACCTCTTACCGCTGATATATTGAGTACTGACTATCTATCTGCTCAACACGAGGGTTTGAATTACTATCTCCTCAATTGCGGAGCCATGACACATGAACCTCTGACTACCCCACAAAGGTCGATGTTCGTTAAAGCGTTTGTCTTTATTCATTCTATACAACCAGGAAAGCAACTTGCTAGTTTCAGAATGTGACTAAACGACAAGGGGTAAATATAATCTATTGAGAGATGGGCTAGCAACCTGTCATCAATGTTCCATATGACATCACAACACCAATATTCACGCTAAAAAGTGACCTAGGAGATACCCTGTTTTCGAAGTTCTATCCAGCCTGAAAGGTATTAGAGGACAAGAATGCATATGTGTGCACCAGGAGAATAACATATGGTATTACTTCAGGGACCGTGGCCTGAACACGTTCGTGCTTCGCCCGCATTGCGGTGAGGCTGGCCCCGTGCAACATCTGGTATGCGGGTTCATGCTGGCAGAGAACATTTCCCACGGACTGCTGCTCAGGAAGGTAAGTTACTGGGTCCAGGGTGATAAGTTAATTAACGAGGAATAAAAGCCGGCTTTGATCTACCAGTACGCAATTAAGGCAGAAATATTGCTAGCCAAGCCATATACAGAGTTAGAAAAGCCCTTAGAAAATATAGAAATACCAGGTACCATTTATCCAAATTTAGCGAAAACATGTTGTGAATGACATATTTTCTGAGAAAGAAAGAGTATTTTTTGCTGAAACAATCAATATTAATCCAAATACAGTGTAAAAATGTCTGAAAGGTCCAAAAATTTATGCCTCAAACTCTTCAACATTCCAACTTTTTTACATGTACATTAACCAACTCATTCTCTGTCAGGTGCCAGTCCTACAGTACCTGTACTACCTGGCCCAGATAGCCATCGCCATGTCGCCGCTGAGCAACAACTCGCTCTTCCTCAACTACCATCGGAACCCCCTGCCGGAGTTCCTGGCGAGGGGGCTGGTCATCTCCCTCAGCACGGACGACCCGCTGCAGTTCCACTTCACCAAGGTAACGAGGGTTATTGGCTAGGGTTATTAACCTAATGCCCAGTGGGTGTTGGTATTATTTAGCCTTTAACGCTACTCTCCTATCTCGTAATGTGTCTACATCGCGATATGCCTACTTTGCACTTTGCCTAGTCATAACGCGATTTAGTCCTATAACGTATTAGGCACTACCTACCAAAAGGGAAAGTTAGGGTTCTAATGAGGTTTTGGTTAAAAGGCATACCATTATAAATGTAGGTGAGGGAAAACATCGTGACGAAACTTACCTGTTCCTCTAACAGGTAATAATCAGTGCTAGTAAATGGCGACATGGCTTACCACCTGTAACATGAGTACTGACTATCTGGTCAACACGTGGGTTCGAGATGGCAATAGAATTACTACCTTCGCAATTGTGGAGATGGTAAACTGAACCACTGACTGAACGCGTTTGTCTTTTGTATATGTGAACGTGTGATGACCAAATAAAGATTATGAATTTGAAAGGGTATTTGGACCATAATGAGGAGGGTTCTATTAATATAAACAATTTAACTGTTGTTAGAGACAGGGATGTCAGAGATTTAGTATTTAATATTTAAGAAAACTCTTGGTCAGCGCTGACGAATCGCCGTATGAACGTAATATATGTGTGTATTTGTGTTTTTCACTATGTTTGTATGATGTATGTTGGTATTTTACTCTATATATGTATGTGTGATGAAACTATGAACCTGTTTCTGTGCGTGGCAGGAACCTCTGATGGAGGAGTACAGCATCGCGGCGCAGGTGTGGAAGCTCAGCTCCTGCGACATGTGCGAGCTGGCGCGCAACTCCGTGCTCATGTCCGGCTTCCCGCACGAGGTGAGCATGTAAAAGTCGAAAAATGTATTATAAACCAATTTTGTTACTTTAAGTTACTTGAAAATTGGACTTACCAATTTAGAAAACATGAACAGAACAGAAAACAACAATTAGATGTTTTCTTTTCGTTTTTAAAAACTTTGTTTCGAAGTCCTATAAAGTTACTGAATGGCATATCAGCAAGATAGCCTTTCCACCGTGGATATACTTACTTATAAAACACATCTGAGATACATGGAATTACATACTTATTTTCTTGTCACTGTCTACCTAAATCCGATAAAGCGCCCTTTAATGCCCTTTAACAATTCGAGGAAAATTTAAATTCTTTCAAAACTTCTCTAAATCCAACGCAACACTGCCTCAATTTTAAAACCATCTCTCTTCTAAGGTACACAATGCGATAACCTATCTTTTCGTAATACCAAGGTTATTATTCTATACTATTCTCATACCCTTCTCTGCACTCCCCAGATGAAACAGTACTGGCTGGGTCCGCACTACCAGCGTGAAGGAGTGGCGGGTAACGACATCACCCGCACCAACGTCCCAGATATTCGTATCTCCTTCCGATACGAAACTATCTTGGACGAATTGAACAACATTTTCAAGGTGAGTTCTCATTTTCTACCATTTGGTTAATATTTCTACTATTTGGTTAATATTTCTACTATTTTCACACGGTATCTCTAAATTGGTTGCTAGTTTTTATATTTTAAGGTGTAAAGTTTTAATTATTATTGCATGTGTTTATTTATATTATGAATAATATTATAATTAGTCGAAGCCGGGTTTTAATAATATATTGCAATAATTCATTCTCATAGCTATATGGCACACTCTACTCACAACTCTCCACTATTGCATTTTTGGCGGCACTATCATTATATAATATGTTTTATATGGTATTATTTCAAGGTTATGTATTTATTTTATAAAGTTGCACGGATTATTATTTATAAGCCTGCTTTTGGTTCGCGATTTTATTTTAATGTAAGTATGTATATTTTTTGTTCTATCACATTAGATATTTTTTAGTTTATTAGTAGCATAGTAAAGTTAGATACAGCTTTTGCAAAAGTATTGTTTTTTATTATTTTTCTAATTATAATTATTCTTCTTTACAGGAAGGAATGGCTCCAAAAGAAACAAATTAGAAGAAATAATTTATAAAAAAATATTTTTGTATTTACGTAGTAAGTTCGAAAGCATTTAATGTTTATATAATTTGGTTCTTGTGTTAAGTATATTAGGAAGAAAATATTATTTACAGCTTTTTTATTTTAATTGCCACCGAAAACTAAACAAAATATAGTATAATGAAAGTTTAATATTTTTTTATATAAAATTACAAGACTTTTTGAATATCTCTCATTTATCCACATAATGAATAAAATAACACACTAAAATTGTTTATACACAAAAATGTTATGGCTTAGCCAGATGTAAAGCAAAGATTTCCCCAATAGATGTGATACGTACCTGGCAGGTACAATATTACCTCATATTAAAGTAACCCTATCATAGTAAATTTAAAATAAAAAACGAATACGCATTGAATAAGTTATTACAGGCAAGTTTATTAAAATCCTGCTTTTTATGACAAATTTAATTAAATTAAGCTCCTTTTGTGTCCATTTAGCTGGTAACATTTCAACATAGCTACGGCATAATCTAAATCAATTAGCTTTCGCTGACTTAGACTTTTACAATACACTATGGGCTGGCTTAGGTTATAGAAAATTTCCTCCAATATTCTCATTATTGAAATACTAAAAATCTTTCAAAGCGATAACGCTATTCATAGGTCCGATAATAATATTCGTAGGTGAGTCAAGAAAATTGTTCTAAATTACCATAATTAATTCTTGGCAAAAACAGAATCTAACATCTTCAAAAGCGTGAATAATATTAAATTTAATGTTCGCTAGGTGCCCCAAATTTTAGGACTTGTAAAACTAATTAGTAAAGATGAATATTTTGTAATAAAATTAAAAAAAGTGATATCACTGAAAAAATTAATACTTACCCTGCTTTTTTACTCTTTTGCTACCGTCAAGAATGGTAGGTTAAGTTACATCACCAGCCTGTATCAATCCACTGTTGGACATAGGCCTCCCCCAAATGACGCCACTTCTCCCTGTCAGTGGCCGTTCGCATCCATTCGATGCCGGCCAACCTGCGCAGGTCGTCTTCCCACCTTGCCGGGGGGCGCCCCACACTACGTTTACTGAGACGCGGTCTCCACTCTAGGACTTTTTTGCTCCAGCGACCATCAGTCCTTCTGCATACGTGACCAGCCCAACTCCACTTCAGCGTGCTAATTCTTTTCATAATGTCGGTAACTTTAGTTCTCTGGCGTATCACCTCATTTCTGATGCGATCTACCAGAGAAACCCCGAGCATCTTCCGCTCCATAGCACGCTGAGCGACCTTGAATTTGTGGGCTAGTCCCGCAGTGAGTGTCCACGTCTCAGATCCGTACGTCATAACGGGGAGCACACACTGGTTGAAAACGTTAGGAGGTTAAGTTATTCAAGTTTAAAATCGACTTGTCATTTAGTTCGTTAGGCATTATACATGACTTATGCATTTGTAAATACCTATTGATATATACCTTCAAAAAGAATTATCGTATAACTAGTGACTAGTATAGTTTTCTGACCCCATGGCCATATCAACTCACATTTTCAGGACCATTATCCCTTTTGGGGTAGTCAGCGGTTCGCATTTCTATTTCCGCAATTGCGGAGGTAATAACCCCATGGCGAAAAAGAAGCCACGTATCAATCAGAAAGTCATAATATTTTGACAGTTCGTGTCGCCACTTTCACAAATTACTATTTTCATAATATTTATAAAACATACTTTGTCTTTGATTTGCTGTCATCTGTCATCAGGTCACAAAGATTTGTGGTCAACTAGATGTACATATTTTTTAAAGTTTTCCTACAGCAGTTTCCTAATGTACTATGTAGGTAGTTTAACTACATTTTCAAACTTGGGCTAAAGACTAAAGTCAAGTTATGCTTTTTAGCACAAACGCAGTTAAATATCAGATCAGTAATAGTGTGAAGTTGGTAGTGGATGACCAAAAGTGTCAAATTTCACCATTAAAATCGGCACAAGTCGGCAAGTGTCAAATTTCGCTAAAAAATGGCGAAATTGACACTTTTTAAATCCACTACGAACTTCACACTATTACTGATCTGATATTTAACTGCGTTTGTGCTAATTATTATCTAGTTCACGTAGAAGAAGCGTAGAGGTATGTGATTATAGTTTTTATTTCATAAGTGTTATGCCACAGGGACAAGACTCACATTTGAAATTGTTGTTAGGTGAATAAAGAATGCACTGAATAATATATATACATTGTAATCTAGATTGGTATGTACCCTAAGTCCTGTTTTTTCCAAAATTTATAGAACTAGGTAAATGTAAAACTACAGATGTTGACGAAATAAATAATGTTACTCTGATATGAATAGAATTTTATTTGTTTCCTATAAATGAACATAATATAATCATTTTTACACTATTTACATAATTAAAATGACAAACAGAAACTTTCATTACAATTGTAGTCTTCCTATGCTGTAATGAGTAAGTAAAGTGTTTATTGAAAACTTAAAACAGACATAACTAATAAAGAAACTAGTAAGCTACGATCGAGAATAACGAAATGTTGGTTTCAACTCGATATGGAAAAATACAAAATCTGTAATCCGATTGACAAACAATTTTGACGTGATATACATACATCCGTGTAAGACATAGTATATATATATGTACATAAATATCCTTTATTGTCACGCATTCACAATATTTGGAAGAATAAATGTAATTTTTAAATTTACAGTGCATTAAGTAGTTAGTATATTTTAAAATCTTATTGTGGGCTTAAAGAAGCTAAATGTAATTTATTTTTCGATAGATAAAGCGCTGCGCAACCCCCCTCTTCAATTGATGAAGGTGAAGTACAATTCGATTGGAGACTAACGATGTGTTATCGCTCATTCATATCTAATAAACTGTGTTTCACAATGTTTCATTCCGTATTACTTACTCTATTTGATATGCAAAAATAATACATACATACATACATACGCTTCACGACGTGTATACACACTCCCTTTTTTATTATGGCAGGGTAGTCAGAGTCTTGAATGCCCATCTCCGAAATTTCGAATGCATGTTAGGTATGGGTCATTCGAAGCCCCCGTATCACTAGATAGACAGCACCCAATGTGATAGGTAGTGAACCGTATCGCCGTATAAAGGCACTGAGTATTACCTATCCTGCGGGATAGGCAGGTTTCCTCACGATGTTTTCCCTCACCGTTAGCGACTGTAAATTATGTACGTAAATGAAAAATACATATTTAAATTTCATTCATTGGTACATGCCAATTAATAATAGCGTGTAGAACAGGAGTGTGTGCATGAGAAAATTAATGGTTGTGAATGAGGCAAGATATATTCAGCAGCGTCGTTCAAGGTGGCATAATTTGTGTCTTTCCCGTTACGAAGTGACGAATATATTATGTACATTTTTGCACATCATATGCATTATTATCGAAAAACTTCTGATGTTTTATATCTTCGGCATAACGGTAAATGAAGTTAAGGTGAGTCGCGAAATAATAGGTGCACTCGAATTACCATTCTCCTACTAAAAATAGAACTAGCTATCGATTTAACATGTCATTGAAAATATTCCTTATCCATAAGACTTCCTCAATGAGATGAGGGCAGGCATTGTGATTGTTTGCATCATTTACTACGGAATTATATCTGGTTCCTTAGTCCACTAATGCGTTTTTGACGTTTCCGCCATTGCGTGTTATTTTGTATTAAAGGTAAATCCAGTAATACCAGCGTTGTGTTTGCTTACTTTCTTTGTAATTTTTATGTTTGTTAGAAGATCGCGCCATATATGATGGAAGATGGAGACGTCGCCGCAGTTGCGTAATTCACTGTTGCCAGTAAACACGCCAAAACTAGCACTCACTGTGCCATACGGCTCGATACATTATAGGTTTCATTTGCATTGAGGTCACAGTGATAGGGTGGTACTCTTATTATTTCATGTCCATGTGTTTTAAGGATTTCCTCAATTTTGTATATAGGTAGATCTTTGTTTTTTTTTATAAGATCAAACAGAAGTGGCTTTGTCCAGCTATCCCCAAAATAAAGATTTTTGCTTCTTAGCCACTCTTGCATCACAGATTTTCGTACGAACGTACGTAATTTATACTTAGATCATAAGATAACTTTCAAAGAGAGCTTGTGATATAGGCCCTTATTTTGAATAAAAATATTTTGACTTTGATATATTAATTTGTTTTATTTGAGTTTAAAGCTCTGCAACCAAAGATCGTCACAAATGAAACCTATAATGTATCGAGCCGTATGGCACAGTGAGTGCTAGTTTTGGCGTGTTTACTGTCAACACCGAATTTCGCAACTGTGGAGACGCCTCCATCTGCCACCTTATGTGGCGCGATCTCTAAAAGCTCTAAAGGCCTCTAGGGTCTCTGGTGGAGGATCAGTTGAATTGCTGTGATAGGTCTAATTGTTTTTATGCGTGATGTTAGTCAATATCTGCATACGTGACCTACACGGTTGTGTGCTGGAAAGGAATCTTGTCGTAATAACACTTATCTCTCTACTTTATTAAAGGAGAATAGTCCTTTGCAGGACCATGTTTGTTACAGAAAAGTCCTTTTCAGGACAATGTTTGTAGGAGAATAGTCGTTTACAGGACCATGTTTTGAGGAAAATAGTCTTTTCAGCACAATGTTTGTAGGAGAATAGTCCTTTTCAGGACCGTTAATAGTCCTTTTCAGGGATATTCTTGAAGGGCGATAGTTCTTTTCAAGAATATCCTTCTAAGACGATAGTCCTTTCCAGGAATATCCGTGAAGGACTATAGTCCTTTTCAGGAATATCCTTCTAGGACGATAGTCCTTTTCAGGAATATCGTTAAGAATGATAGTCCATATCCTTGAAGGACTATAGTCTATTTCAGGAATATCCTTGAAGGACGATAGTCCTTTCCAGGAATATCCTTGTAGGACGATAGTCCTTTTCAGGAATATCCTCGAAGAACAATAGTCCTTTTCAGGAATATCCTTGAAGAAGAATAGTCCTTTTCAGGAATATCCTTGAAGAACAATAGTCCTTTTCAGGAATATCCTTGAAGGACTACAGTCCTTTTCAGGAATATCCTCGAAGAACAATAGTCCTTTTCAGGAATATTCTTGTAGGACGATAGTCCTTTTCAGGAATATCCTGGAAGGATGATAGTCCTTTTCAGGAATATCCTTGAAGGAATATAGACCTTTTCAGGAATATTCTTGTAGGACGATAATCCTTTTCAGGAATATTCTTGTAGGACGATAGTCCTTTTCAGGAATATCCTGGAAGGACGATAGTCCTTTTCAGGAATATCCTTGAAGGACTATAGACCTTTTCAGGAATATCCTTGTAGGACGATAGTCCTTTTCAGGAATATCCTTGTAGGACGATAGTCCTTTTTAGGAATATGCTCGAAGAACAATAGTTCTTTTCAGGAATATGCTTGAAGAACAATAGTCCTTTTCAGGAATATCCTTGAAGGACTATAGTCCTTTTCAGGAATATCCTCGAAGAACAATAGTCCTTTTCAGGAATATTCTTGTAGGACGATAGTCCTTTTCAGGAATATCCTTGAAGGATGATTGTCCTTTTCAGGAATATCCTTGTAGGACGATAGTCCTTTTCAGGAATATCCTTGTAGGACGATAGTCCTTTTTAGGAATATGCTCGAAGAATAATAGTCCTTTTCCGGAATATCCTTGAAGGACCAAATTCCTTTTCAGGACTACGTTTGAATTTTTTGAAATTAATTATTTTACAACACGTTTCTAATGCAAAGAAGAAGAGGCTTTCTCTAATAATAATAGTTCAGCTTTCACCTTTTCAGGACCATGTTTGTTAGAGAATAGTCCTTTTCAGGACCATGTTTGTAGGAGAATAGTCCTTTTCAGGACCATGTTTGTAGGAGAATAGTCCTTTTCAGGACCATGTTTGTAGGAGAATAGTCCTTTTCAGGACCATGTTTGTAGGAGAATAGTCCTTTTCAGGACCATGTTTGTAGGAGAATAGTCCTTTTCAGGACCATGTTTGTTAGAGAATAGTCCTTTTCAGGACCATGTTTGTAGGAGAATAGTCCTTTTTAGGACCATGTTTGTTAGAGCATAGTCCTTTTCAGGACCATGTTTGTTAGAGAATAGTCCTTTTCAGGACCATGTTTGTAGGAGAATAGTCCTTTTCAGGACGATGTTTGTAGGAGAATAGTCCTTTTCAGGACCATGTTTCTTAGAGAATAGTCCTTTTCAGGACGATGTTTGTAGGAGAATAGTCCTTTTCAGGACCATGTTTGTTAGAGAATAGTCCTTTTCAGGACCATGTTTGTAGGAGAATAGTCCTTTTCAGGACCATGTTTGTAGGAGAATAGTCCTTTTCAGGACCATATTTGGTATAGAATAGTTCTTTTCAGGACCATGTTTGAAGGTGAATAGTCCTTTTCAGGACCATGTTTGTAGGAGAATAGTCCTTTTCAGGACCATGTTTAATAGTCAAAGGGGCCATGCCAATCCACTATGGGTATTGGCAATCTGGTGTAGCGTTTACTTTAAATAAGAAATGAATAATATTTAGTTCACTGTTACACCAATTTTCGGACAAAACATTTTTTTGGAATTTGAATCGATATAAAACTATTTAAAGACTTTTTGGTTGTCTATGACATACACATACAGTTCACAACAATCATCTCTAAAGGGGGTATTCATAGTTTTGCGCATTTATCGCCGTAATTGCGAAGTCACTGCTCTGCGAGTATGACCATCTCGTTAGATAGTCAGCTCCTAACGTGACAGGTGGTAAACCTATATAAAATATATAAAACAACAAACGCGTTCAAGACTATCAACCCTTATGGGGTAGTCAGAGGTTCAAGTGTCCATCTCCAAAATTGCGGAGGTAGTAAATCTATGGCCGGCTCAAATCCACCTGATGACCATATAGTCAGTACTCAATGACAGGTGGTAAGCCATGTCACCGTTTACAAGCATTAACTATTACCCGTTCGAGGAACGGGTAATGTGTCCTCACGATATTTTCCCTCACCGTAGTATTAATATACGTATAACTGTGTTTTTTTTTTGCAGTCTTCGCATCATATCCCAGTGTCACCAGTACCCAACGGAGGCACCACGCCGCCTATTCCTGACTTCAAGGCACCCATCGTTAGTCTGAAGAGGCCATCACTCGTGTAAAAGGCCATTACACAAAGTCAAAACGCTAAGAGAATAATAAACAATGTATGGGACTCCTTTAACAAGACGTGACTTATCGCATACGTAAATCAATGTCATATATATTTTGATTTATATCCTCTTAGCATTTTGACACCTGTCAAGAACCCAGTTATTGTATTGTATAACGATATCATTGGCCATGTATATAGAATTTAATAAGTAGTCCTACTTCTCTTGAAGTATGGTTTTCGATAAGGGTACTGTTTAAAGGAACATCAGATAATTTGAAAATGCACTCCTAAAATACTGAATTGTACACCAAAATAATACAGTACCAACCCAAACCTAACTTTTGCTGTACGTTTAGCTATATTTTGGTGAACATTTTAGTATTATTGATGTGCATTGAATTATTTTCCTATCGACAATGGTGGTGGCCATAAATTACGACACAAACGCTCCAGTCCCATGATCCCTCTTTGATTTGATTTTGAGGATTGAAGTTTCTTAGTGCTATAAGTCTCCTGACACATTTAGTATAACTAAAGGGTTTATATGGGCAATTGAATGGGATAATTACCAATATATTTTTTCAATAATTTAAGATTGAAAACAATGAAACAAATGTGAAAGAAACAAAAAACATTTATTTACAGTTAACAATTAATCGTTTTTCACTTGATACATGCATACATAAAAAATGAAATTGTTCATAATTCATGATTGTATAAATTATAACAAATAACCTCATTTACTGTAACTTATGATTCGACATGAAATACACGCATGAGCATTAGTTATAATAGTAGCTTTGGTTTTGTAATACAGTAATTAGTTTCAACAGTATTGTGCCTTTATGTACTTATATTCTACTCTTATAAACTGTTATTATTAATCTAATAAAATGAATTTGAATTTAATTTGTGTTTTAAACAAAATGTTTCACTATCTGAATAAATAAATATCCTGGTAATCACACGCTATAAGTTTCGGTGAGAGAAATCATCGTGAAAAAACCTCCAATGATGGAAGCAAACTTAGAGAAATATACACATCATTAAAGCTATCCAAATCATCTATAAGAAGGTTAATGAAACGAGAATAGTATGACTTAAGTTCAAAAGACAACACTTTCCTAGGACATTTTCAAAGGGCCGTCTCATTATGTCTTTTAGGCCTTCCAGATTTAACACCTCTTGTGTGTAAACACAAGAAAAAAAATCACATGGCATTAATTCCGAGCTGGCCAAAGAACTGGACTTCCACGGCCTCTCCGGTGTTTGCGTAATTCTGGTTAAAGAAGCCCCGAACAGGGGTCGAAATCTACTCATGCCTTTTAGCAAAATCGTAGTTTAGTAGAGTTGCAATCGTACTTCTTCAGTATTAGTTTGTAAACAATTCAATGGTGTGAAGTTAGTGGAGTAGCAAGTGTCACCAAATTTGACACTTTTGCTGCAATCAATAGAGAAATTTCATTATCAATTTCCTACAACATTGAACTGCTATCTAACTACTACTGAAGTACGGTTAAGACTACTGAACTACCATTTTGCTAAACTGCATTTATTGCGATTACACCCAGCACGTGTATAATGAGGCGGCGCACCATTGCTGTAAGAAGAATTCCCTATCGCTAGACACCACAAGCGGTACGTCGCACTCGTCAGACGACCTTCGATGAAATAAGGTCCCAGTAACGAATCGCTTACAATGGCTGCCCAAACATAACCACTGAAATGCACTTGACGTCTGTACTTGGTAGCCATTACACATCACACTGTTCTTGGTAGTCTGCGCCCAGTGTACTAGCTTTATATTAATGATGTAGCATCTTTCCATTTCATAGTACTTTTGGTTACCGTAGATTGTAGGTAATATTGTTTTTATGTAAATAATTGATATTGTTACGAAACGCAAAGCTGTTAAATGAATTTCGTTTAAAAGACATAGATGGGCCGAATAATCATAAAACCAGAGCCCAAATGAATCCTTAGTACTGAGGGGTGCAATACTTCCGTAGATGAAATTTAGTTACATCTATTTCTGTATCGCGCTGGATATTTTGGTCAAATCCAAAATGTGAACATAAGGGTCTGCTGATACCAAATATAAACTGCAACACAAATAAGTTTTTGATAAAATGACATTCACAATGTGACCACTGTATAATGAAAGGAGGCGTGACAAGTGGAGCAGTATGCAGTGGACCTAAATTAAATTCACAAGAATATTAGGTTTAACCTCAGACCAAATAAAAAGGAAAGACACGGCGCTCCGAACAAAAGATTGAAGCATGCAAAACTACGCCTTGCCCTTTACATACACGGCACGCACTGTTATATCCTATCCCTGTGAGCGATGAGGCTTACGCCATCCTTCCTGATCACCAGCATTTCCCAGAATTCATCTTCATACATTGTTACAGACGATAACACCATACACACTAGACCAATATAAAAACAACCTCACACACGACAAAAGGTTGATTCCTTATCCAGACTCAAAAGAGAGCACATTATATTTTAATCCCGTTTTTCCATTAGATTAGATTAGATTAGATTTTTCCATTATATTATAATAAATTTATTCTTTAATAAATGAGAAAAGTGTTTAAAAATCCTCACTCTAACATTGGTGGCAGCGTAAAGGGATTCAGAAAGGATCCCCGGAATAGAAAATCTACAAGAATTCTCCAGAGGAGCTTAGAGAAAGCTCGAAGTTATATATCCAGAGAATCCGCATCGAAAGTTGTATCCTAGTAAAAGTGCATAAAGTGAACAAAGTGTGTCCATATCAACGTCAATTGAGGCCGTTATCACCAGAATCCCATATCAGCAGTAGCAGCCGAGTAGCAGCCAGTATCAGTAAGAAATTGTCGGCAAGTCGGCAGGAACAAAGAAGACCGCACTATGAAAGCAGCGTTGTCCACTATATCGTTACTGTAAGTGAACCAAATTTTAACCTGTGACTGAATTCATTGTTTCGTAATCTCGTGTCATTATCTTTCCACATAATTAATTTATATTCGATATTTTCTCTGTGCATTTAGTGATACTACTATTTTATTACTTATTGTTGATGAAAAAAAAGTAGGGAAAACACCAGCCAAAATGTCACAACCTAGCACGTCGTAATCCACCCCACAGGTCGAGCTAGATCTCAATTCATTATTTAAGCTCATTAGGCCGTATGATGGAAACAGGGACACCCTGAATTCATTCCTCACAAATTGTAATAGTGCTATGGAATTAGCAACCATTCCCAAAAACCAATATTGTTCCTATATATATATATATATTTACGGCCGAATACTGTAACGCTTCTTAACTATTTAAGATCTCCTTAAGTTCGTAAGGCCACCTCAAATCATACTCAAACGTCTCTTTCCTTAAAATTTAAGGTCTTCTTAAATTAAACTAAATTAAGGCCTCCTAAAAAAAGGCTACTTAAATTAAGGCCTCCTCAATCCATACAAAATTTCGAAATTGGCATACTCAAACGTCCTTAACTGTTTGACAGGAGTTTAAGATGGCGTCAACCTAACAGCTGACGACTTTAATTTAAGGACGGATAATGCTTCCTTAAATTATTTTGAGTTCTCGGTGTTTTTAGTGAAAGTGGAAGAAACGATAAATTCTTGTAGAATAATGTCAGCTTCATCACTTTCATCACTCTCGGACCCTGAAGAACGGCCAAGAAGGAATAATCCGCCTAAATTCGACGCATTTGAAGCGTACAATGATGTGCAATTCAAACAAAGGTTTCGCCTAGATAAACAAACAATACTGTATTTAAGTGAATTGATTGGCGATTCTTTAAGGCGCAATCAGACGATTCACTTCGTTCATTTTCGTCTTTCATTCGGCATCTTTCACTCGAAATGAATCGTCTGAATCCTAAATGAAAGCAGAGTGCCGAATGAATTCATTAGTGAACCGATCCAACAATGTTGGATATTGGCATCCGGTATCTTTCATTCCCACTCCAAATGAACGTTCTGAACACTGAGAGAACGTTCATTCGGTTTCGGCCATTTTGTTTTGAGTCCTGCCGACGGACATCATCGAAGTTTTATTTTTTTCCGTGTGTTATTATATTGTTTTCATGCGGCAAAATGGTGTTCAAGTGGAACGATCATAATACATTACTTTTTTTGGAGAAATTTAAAAATTATCAATGCCTTTGGAACCACAAAATTAATGTATACAAAGACCGAACAATGCGGGCAAACTTTATAAAATCTCTTATCAGTGATTTAAACTTAGAGATTACTGAAGAAGATATTTAACATAAAATAAAAAACGATAAGGACCCGGTATACAACAGAATTAACCAAAATAAACCAGTCCACTAAAAGCGGTTGCTCTTCTGACGATGTCTATGTACCGACCCTGTACTGGTTTAAACATGCAGAATTTTTAAGCAGTGTATGCGTCCCACGGCAGAGTACATCAAGTCTATTAAGTAGAATCTTATATCAATCCATACTAGAGTTACTTATATCTAGATTAGTCTACTTATATCTAGATTACTTATATCTAGACAGAGTTACTTATATCCTAGTAACTCTGTCTGTACTAGAAAAAGAGTTTCCAAGCACTTTATTTTATAGATATGATCACACTAGCCCATACAATCAAAACAATGTTAGTATAGGGAAAAGACGTCCAGTTACCCAGCCCAAAGAGCTGGAGCCCGATTATAATGGGTTACTACCCATATCTGCAGCAAAAAAAGCAGATCTTATTAAATTGTCCAATGCTGGGCATAAATACCAGAGGAACTCGTACCTTGGTACAAACAATTACCGACTATTAGTGATAATAGTACGGAAAGACTACCAGCCAGACTACAACCTTCCTTAAGTGAAAGCGAAGATGACGGTGAAGAAGATTGAGTTATTTTTTTTATGTCTCACCTAAATAATTAAATAAATATTTCTAAAATGGATTATTTGCTTTTATTATTCCTATATGTGTTCTCATTATATGCTTATATTAATTGATTTATGTAATAACCACAGCCAGGAAAACTCACTAAATACGTTTTTGTTACTTACTCAAAAAAAAGTGTTTTTTTTTAAATTTTATGATAAATTTTCTATAAACTAATAGTATATCAATCATGGCCAATATAAAAGCATAATATTTTGTAATCGATTTTTAGTACCAATTATGTAAACTTCTTATTATCTCATTATGTGTTAAAATGCATTTAATGAATTTTTCTTGTATTTTACACAATTTAACACACGATATGTTGAAAATGTACTGAATCCAAATTTGGCTACTAAATTAAAGAAAGAAAGAAAGAAAGAAAGAAAGAAAGAAAGAAAGAAAGAAAATACTTTATTCACTGCACAACTGCACAAATTACATTAAATACACAAACAATAACAATAAACATAAAGAATGAAAACCATTGATGCAGTGAAAAGGTAATTAAGTATTTTAATATCCTTACAATACGTTTGTTGACATTGGTAGGGGTGGGATATTGTGCTATACTAGACGCAAAGACTCGTGGCAGACGAGGCCATAAACGTGTGAAAGCGACAGCGCACATCATTATCTCGCTCGCACTTACACTGTTTGTGCACTTACACTGTTTGTGTAAGTGCGAGCGAGATAATGATGTGCGCTGTCGCATTCACACGTTTGGCCTCGTCTGCCACGAGTCTTTGCGTCTAGTATAGCAATGTTATCGACTTGTACCTACTTTTTTTTCTCCTAGGGCATACGAGTTTGTCATCGTACGTTGGCGAAATGGTATGAAAATGCACAGAAGCATTTAAAACTTTAAAATTAAAAGTCAATTTAAATGAAGGCCCAGTAATATGCGCTCTCGTACTAGACGAGATGTCTATAAGAAAATCTTTAATTTGGGATCCTAAGTCAAAAAAATATCACGGCCGCGTTAATGTAGGAATTGAGAGTGACAGTGACTCTGTTGACGTAGTCAATCAATGTCTAGTGTTCCTTGTTAACTGTATCAATGGAAAATGGAAACTGCCACTGGCGTACTTTTTAATTACTTCCTTAAGCGGGAAACAAAAAGCTGCTCTTTTGCAAATATGTTTGCAGAAGTGCCGTGAAGCTGGCGTTTTAATAGCCAGCGTTACGTGCGACGGACCTGCCGCGAATTTTAGCATGTTTGAACATCTAGGCTGCAAATTATCGCCGCATCAAACAATACTAGTTTTGAAATAACCGACCACAAAATTTATTGTTTTATCGGCCCTTGCCATTCGGTTAAATTAATAAGAAACGCTTTCGGAGAGCTAAGACTATTTTATGACATGCAAGGACGAGAAGCAAACTATGGTTATTTAGAGAAATTATTGGCTTTGCAAGAAAGCGAAGGCTTGCACATGGGCACAAAAATTAGGAAAGCACATCTCTACTTCACCAAACAAAAAATGAAGGTGCGTATTGCTACTCAACTTCTTAGCAATTCAGTAGCGGACGCGCTTGAGTTTTGTGATAGTGAATTAATGATCAAAGATTTTAAGAACTGCGAGGGAACCTAAAACCTTGTAAGAATCATCAATTATGTTTTTGATGTATTGAACAGTTGTTCAGTCAGTCGGGAGGCCTCCCGGTTGGAAAAAAGCTATGTGTGCACAGAATTATGCCTTAATCAATGCGCTTTTTAATTGTGCTATAAGGTATATAAACAACCCTAAGTTCCCCTCTGGAGAGTTAGTTACTGAATGGAGGCGGAAAACTGGTTTTGTAGGCCTCATCATAAATATGAGAAGCGCTGAAGGACTTTTTAAAAAACTTGTCCTCGATGGACAAATACTCAAGTATCTGCCTTTGTACAAAATTAGTCAAGATCACGTTGAATTGTTTTTTTCTGCTGTAAGAGCTCGAGGAGGGTTTAACAATAATCCCAACGCTGTTCAATTTCGGGCAGCATTCAAGCGTCTTTTGATACGAGCGGAAATTCGCGATAATGGCGTGGGCAATTGCATTCCACTTGAACAAAGCAGGAGGGGCCTACAGCTGAATTGTACAGAAACCGGAAAGGATATTTCAGCCTCAACACACTGGCATGCGACTCAAAATTAAGAATTACAAATGCATGATAGCACAATATTTAATGACTCTCCACTGTATGCACAGTTTGAAAGAGGTGATTTTGGAAACAAATTGCTACTAGGGGATAGCGGATATCCATGCCGATCATACTTAATGACTCCTGTTGCAAACCCCTCAAGCCCATCGGAAAATTCATACCATGCTGCTCAAATAACCACAAGAAACCCTGAGAGCGCCTCAATGGCGTGTTGAAACGTAGGTTTACTTGCCTACAGGTTGGTTTGGGATTTAAAGTAGAGAAAGTCCCAGCTATAATAAAAGCTTGTGCTGTACTACATAGCATAGCACTCAGCAATAATGACATGTCCATAGAAAGTGTTAATGAAATTCCCGTAGAACAGATTGAAGAAAATGATATCATGCCTCATCAAAATAACTTTTCCGTAAGAAATTCTATAATAGAAACATATTTTTCACAAACTAATAATGGTTTTATTTTTAGGATTCTAGTGTTGGTAATAAACTGACTTGGCTTACAAACAAAATTACAGAACTATAAATAAGGTACATCATATTATTAAAGTTTGTTAAATAAAATTTGATATCACATAAAATTAATATTTCTTTAAACTTTGAACAGCTATCCTGAATATATCACACCATGTTGCTTATGCTACGAATATGCCAGTAAAAGTTACGAAATTTGCTGAAAATCAACACCGATTACTTGTTATAAATATTTTAAAACAGTTAATTGGCATTCACCACAATTTTCCTAACTCAGAGACTGAGCACAATTGTGCTGGCCAAGTGCACAAAATAAGTTTAATTCGATGTATAATTGAAAAATATTTATCAATTCGTTTCCACCATATTTCTAAATTGAAAAAAAAAGTGTCAAAAAATGGAGGTGATTACGTCACCGTCAGAATATATTAATATGACAAGCGAACAGGCCTCAGTCATGAAAATGGTATAGAAGTTAAGTTACTAAAACTAAGAGATGTACGAAACCTCCTTCAGAAACATTACGGTTCAAACTGGAACGATCTGCCAAATTTGAAATTCTACAGAAAAGTATTGATTTCCGGAGTTTCTTGTTAGTTCTTCTCCAAGCTAGGGTCTTTGCTGAACTAACCCCGGTAAAAAATATGTAAAGACAATGCTCAGTGCCATGTTTGAAATAGTTTTTTTAATTTATACTTAGATCATAAGATAACTTTCAAAGAGAGCTTGTGATAGGGCCTATTTTAATTATAAACTGTTATTATTAATCTAATAAAATGAATTTGAATTTAATTTGTGTTTTAAACAAAATGTTTCACTATCTGAATAAATAAATATCCTGGTAATCACACGCTATAAGTTTCGGTGAGAGAAATCATCGTGAAAAAACCTCCAATGATGGAAGCAAAGTTAGAGAAATATACACATCATTATAGCTATCCGAATCATCTATAAGAAGGTTAAAGAAACGAGAATAGTATGACTTAAGTTCAAAAGACAACACTTTCCTAGGACATTTTCAAAGGGCCGTCTCATTATGTCTTTTAGGCCTTCCAGATTTAACACCTCTTTAATTCCGAGCTGGCCAAAGAACTGGACTTCCACGGCCTCTCCGGTGTTTGCGTAATTCTGGTTAAAGAAGCCCCGAACAGGGGCCGAAATCTACTCATGCCTTTTAGCAAAATCGTAGTTTAGTAGAGTTGCAATCGTACTTCTTCAGTATTAGTTTGTAAACAATTCAATGGTGTGAAGTTAGTGGAGTAGCAAGTGTCTCCAAATTTGACACTTTTTGCTGCAATCAATGGAGAAATTTTATTATCAATTTCCTACAACATTGAACTGCTATCTAACTACTACTGAAGTACGGTTAAGACTACTGAACTACCATTTTGCTAAACTGCATTTATTGCGATTGCACCCAGCACATGTCTAATGAGGCGGCGCACCATTTTGCTGGAAGTAGAATTCCCTATCGCTAGACACCACAAGCGGTACGTCGCACCCGTCAGACGACCTTCGATGAAATAAGGTCCCAGTAAACGAATCGCTTACAATGGCTGCCCAAACATAACCACTGAAATGCACTTGACGTCTGTACTTGGTAGCCATTACACATCACACTGTTCTTGGTAGTCTGCGCCCAGTGTACCAGCTTTACATTAATGATGTAGCATCTTTCCATTTCATAGTACTTTTGGTTACCGTATATTTTAGTTAATATTGTTTTTATGTAAATAATTGATATTGTTACGAAACGCAAAGCTGTTAAATGAATTTCGTTTAAAAGACATAGATGGGCCGAATAATCATAAAACCAGAGCCCAAATGAATCCTTAGTACTGAGGGGTGCAATACTTCCGTAGATGAAATTTAGTTACATCTATTTCTGTATCGCGCTGGATATTTTGGTCAAATCCAAAATGTGAACATAAGGGTCTGCTGATACCAAATATAAACTGCAACACAAATAAGTTTTTGATAAAATGACATTCACAATGTGACTCAGCTCACTGTATAATGAAAGGAGGCGTGACAAGTGGAGCAGTATGTGGTGGACCTAAATTAAATTCACAAGAATATTAGGTTTAACCTCAGACCAAATAAAAAGGAAAGACACAGCGCTCCGAACAAAAGATTGAAGCATGCAAAACTACGCCTTGCCCTTTACATACACGGCACGCACTGTTATATCCTGTCCCTGTGAGCGATGAGGCTTACGCCATCCTTCCTGATCACCAGCATTTCCCAGAATTCATCTTCATACATTGTTACAGACGATAACACCATACACACTAGACCAATATAAAAACAACCTCACACACGACAAAAGGTTGATTCCTTATCCAGACTCAAAAGAGAGCACATTATATTTTAATCCCGTTTTTCCATTAGATTAGATTAGATTAGATTTTTCATTATATTACAATAAATTTATTCTTTAATAAATGAGAAAAGTGTTTAAAAATCCTCACTCTAACATTGGTGGCAGCGTAAAGGGATTCAGAAAGGATCCCCGGAATAGAAAAATCTACAAGAATTCTCCAGAGGAGCTTAGAGAAAGCTCGAAGTTATATATCCAGAGAATCCGCATCGAAAGTTGTATCCTAGTAAAAGTGCATAAAGTGAACAAAGTGTGTCCATATCAACGTCAATTGAGGCCGTTATCACCAGAATCCCATATCAGCAGTAGCAGCCGAGTAGCAGCCAGTATCAGTAAGAAATTGTCGGCAAGTCGGCAGGAACAAAGAAGACCGCACTATGAAAGCAGCGTTGTCCACTATATCGTTACTGTAAGTGAACCAAATTTTAACCTGTGACTGAATTCATTGTTTCGTAATCTCGTGTCATTATCTTTCCACATAATTAATTTATATTCGATATTTTCTCTGTGCATTTAGTGATACTACTATTTTATTACTTATTATAATATGTCCTTAATCGAATCTGTTGATGAAAAAAAAAGTAGGGAAAACACCAGCCAAAATGTCACAACCTAGCACGTCGTAATCCACCCCACAGGTCGAGCTAGATCTCAATTCATTATTTAAGCTCATTAGGCCGTATGATGGAAACAGGGGACACCCTGAATTCATTCCTCACAAATTGTAATAGTGCTATGGAATTAGCAACCATTCCCAAAAACCAATATTGTTCCTATATATATTTACGGCCGAATACTGTAACGCTTCTTAACTATTTAAGATCTCCTTAAGTTCGTAAGGCCACCTCAAATCATACTCAAACGTCTCTTTCCTTAAAATTTAAGGTCTTCTTAAATTAAACTAAATTAAGGCCTCCTAAAAAAAGGCTACTTAAATTAAGGCCTCCTCAATCCATACAAAATTTCGAAATTGGCATACTCAAACGTCCTTAACTGTTTGACAGGAGTTTAAGATGGCGTCAACCTAACAGCTGACGACTTTAATTTAAGGACGGATAATGCTTCCTTAAATTATTTTGAGTTCTCGGTGTTTTTAGTGAAAGTGGAAGAAACGATAAATTCTTGTAGAATAATGTCAGCTTCATCACTTTCATCACTCTCGGACCCTGAAGAACGGCCAAGAAGGAATAATCCGCCTAAATTCGACGCATTTGAAGCGTACAATGATGTGCAATTCAAACAAAGGTTTCGCCTAGATAAACAAACAATACTGTATTTAAGTAAATTGATTGGCGATTCTTTAAGGCGCAATCAGACGGTTCACTTCGTTCATTTTCGTCTTTCATTCGGCATCTTTCACTCGAAATGAATCGTCTGAATCCCAAATGAAAGCAGAGTGCCGAATGAATTCATTAGTGAACCGATCCAACAATGTTGGATATTGGCATCCGGTATCTTTCATTCCCACTCCAAATGAACGTTCTGAACACTGAGAGAACGTTCATTCGGTTTCGGCCATTTTGTTTTGAGTCCTGCCGACGGACATCACGTTGTCGACGAAGTTTTATTTTTTTCTGTGTGTTATTATATTGTTTTCATGCGGCAAAATGGTGTTCAAGTGGAACGATCATAATACATTACTTTTTTTGGAGAAATTTAAAAATTATCAATGCCTTTGGAACCACAAAATTAATGTATACAAAGACCGAACAATGCGGGCAAACTTTATAAAATCTCTTATCAGTGATTTAAACTTAGAGATTACTGAAGAAGATATTTAACATAAAATAAAAACGATAAGGACCCGGTATACAACAGAATTAACCAAAACAAACCAGTCCACTAAAAGCGGTTGCTCTTCTGACGATGTCTATGTACCGACCCTGTACTGGTTTAAACATGCAGAATTTTTAAGCAGTGTATGCGTCCCACGGCAGAGTACATCAAGTCTATTAAGTAGAATCTTATATCAATCCATACTAGAGTTACTTATATCTAGATTAGTCTACTTATATCTAGATTACTTATATCTAGACAGAGTTACTTATATCCTAGTAACTCTGTCTGTACTAGAAAAAGAGTTTCCAAGCACTTTATTTTATAGATATGATCACACTAGCCCATACAATCAAAACATGTTAGTATAGGGAAAAGACGTCCAGTTACCCAGCCCAAAGAGCTGGAGCCCGATTATAATGGGTTATGCAGCAAAAAAAGCAGATCTTATTAAATTGTCCAATGCTGGGCATAAATACCAGAGGAACTCGTACCTTGGTACAAACAATTACCGACTATTAGTGATAATAGTACGGAAAGACTACCAGCCAGACTACAACCTTCCTTAAGTGAAAGCGAAGATGACGGTGAAGAAGATTGAGTTATTTTTTTTATGTCTCACCTAAATAATTAAATAAATATTTCTAAAATGGATTATTTGCTTTTATTATTCCTATATGTGTTCTCATTATATGCTTATATTAATTGATTTATGTAATAACCACAGCCAGGAAAACTCACTAAATACGTTTTTGTTACTTACTCAAAAAAAAAGTGTTTTTTTTTAAATTTTATGATAAATTTTCTATAAACTAATAGT
This sequence comes from Leucoptera coffeella, assembly GCA_030578115.1. NCBI lineage: Eukaryota > Metazoa > Arthropoda > Insecta > Lepidoptera > Lyonetiidae > Leucoptera > Leucoptera coffeella. The sequence goes on along the minus strand of JAMBLF010000071.1, from coordinate 341,185 downwards.
ATATCAATCATGGCCAATATAAAAGCATAATATTTTGTAATCGATTTTTAGTACCAATTATGTAAACTTCTTATTATCTCATTATGTGTTAAAATGCATTTAATGAATTTTTCTTGTATTTTACACAATTTAACACACGATATGTTGAAAATGTACTGAATCCAAATTTGGCTACTAAATTAAAGAAAGAAAGAAAGAAAGAAAGAAAGAAAGAAAGAAAGAAAATACTTTATTCACTGCACAACTGCACAAATTACATTAAATACACAAACAATAACAATAAACATAAAGAATGAAAACCATTGATGCAGTGAAAAGGTAATTAAGTATTTTAATATCCTTACAATACGTTTGTTGACATTGGTAGGGGTGGGATATTGTGCTATACTAGACGCAAAGACTCGTGGCAGACGAGGCCATAAACGTGTGAAAGCGACAGCGCACATCATTATCTCGCTCGCACTTACACTGTTTGTGCACTTACACTGTTTGTGTAAGTGCGAGCGAGATAATGATGTGCGCTGTCGCATTCACACGTTTGGCCTCGTCTGCCACGAGTCTTTGCGTCTAGTATAGCAATGTTATCGACTTGTACCTACTTTTTTTCTCCTAGGGCATACGAGTTTGTTAGATCAACTTACAATTCTTGTTTACCGCATCATCGTACGTTGGCGAAATGGTATGAAAATGCACAGAAGCATTTAAAACTTTAAAATTAAAAGTCAATTTAAATGAAGGCCCAGTAATATGCGCTCTCGTACTAGACGAGATGTCTATAAGAAAATCTTTAATTTGGGATCCTAAGTCAAAAAAATATCACGGCCGCGTTAATGTAGGAATTGAGAGTGACAGTGACTCTGTTGATGTAGTCAATCAATGTCTAGTGTTCCTTGTTAACTGTATCAATGGAAAATGGAAACCGCCACTGGCGTACTTTTTAATTACTTCCTTAAGCGGGAAACAAAAAGCTGCTCTTTTGCAAATATGTTTGCAGAAGTGCCGTAAAGCTGGCGTTTTAATAGCCAGCGTTACGTGCGACGGACCTGCCGCGAATTTTAGCATGTTTGAACATCTAGGCTGCAAATTATCGCCGCATCAAACAAATACTAGTTTTGAAATAACCGACCACAAAATTTATTGTTTTATCGGCCCTTGCCATTCGGTTAAATTAATAAGAAACGCTTTCGGAGAGCTAAGACTATTTTATGACATGCAAGGACGAGAAGTAAACTATGGTTATTTAGAGAAATTATTGGCTTTGCAAGAAAGCGAAGGCTTGCACATGGGCACAAAAATTAGGAAAGCACATCTCTACTTCACCAAACAAAAAATGAAGGTGCGTATTGCTACTCAACTTCTTAGCAATTCAGTAGCGGACGCGCTTGAGTTTTGTGATAGTGAATTAATGATCAAAGATTTTAAGAACTGCGAGGGAACCTAAAACCTTGTAAGAATCATCAATTATGTTTTTGATGTATTGAACAGTTGTTCAGTCAGGCCTCCCGGTTGGAAAAAAGCTATGTGTGCTCATAATTATGCCTTAATCAATGCGCTTTTTGATTGTGCTATAACGTATATAAACAACCTTAAGTTCCCCTCTGGAGAGTTAGTTACTGAATCGAGGCGGAAAACTGGTTTTGTAGGCCTTATCATAAATATGAGAAGCGCTGAAGGACTTTTGAAAAAACTTGTCCTCGATTGACAAATACTCAAGTATCTGCCTTTATACAAAATTAGTCAAGATCACGTTGAATTGTTTTTTCTGCCGTAAGAGCTCGAGGAGGGTTTAACAATAATCCCAACGCTGTTCAATTTCGGGCAGCATTCAAGCGTCTTTTGATACGAGCGGAAATTCGCGATAATGGCGTGGGCAATTGCATTCCACTTGAACAAAGCAGGAGGGCCTACAGCTGAATTGTACAGAAACCGGAAAGGATATTTCAGCCTCAACACACTGGCATGCGACTCAAAATTAAGAATTACAAATGCATGATAGCACAATATTTAATGACTCTCCACTGTATGCACAGTTTGAAAGAGGTGATTTTGGAAACAAATTGCTACTAGGGGATAGCGGATATCCATGCCGATCATACTTAATGACTCCTGTTGCAAACCCCTCAAGCCCATCGGAAAATTCATACCATGCTGCTCAAATAACCACAAGAAACCCTGAGAGCGCCTCAATGGCGTGTTGAAACGTAGGTTTACTTGCCTACAGGTTGGTTTGGGATTTAAAGTAGAGAAAGTCCCAGCTATAATAAAAGCTTGTGCTGTACTACATAGCATAGCACTCAGCAATAATGACATGTCCATAGAAAGTGTTAATGAAATTCCCGTAGAACAGATTGAAGAAAATGATATCATGCCTCATCAAAATAACTTTTCCGTAAGAAATTCTATAATAGAAACATATTTTTCACAAACTAATAATGGTTTTATTTTTAGGATTCTAGTGTTGGTAATAAACTGACTTGGCTTACAAACAAAATTACAGAACTATAAATAAGGTACATCATATTATTAAAGTTTGTTAAATAAAATTTGATATCACATAAAATTAATATTTCTTTAAACTTTGAACAGCTATCCTGAATATATCACACCATGTTGCTTATGCTACGAATATGCCAGTAAAAGTTACGAAATTTGCTGAAAATCAACACCGATTACTTGTTATAAATATTTTAAAACAGTTAATTGGCATTCACCACAATTTTCCTAACTCAGAGACTGAGCACAATTGTGCTGGCCAAGTGCACAAAATAAGTTTAATTCGATGTATAATTGAAAAATATTTATCAATTCGTTTCCACCATATTTCTAAATTGAAAAAAAAAGTGTCAAAAAATGGAGGTGATTACGTCACCGTCAGAATATATTAATATGACAAGCGAACAGGCCTCAGTCATGAAAATGGTATAGAAGTTAAGTTACTAAAACTAAGAGATGTACGAAACCTCCTTCAGAAACATTACGGTTCAAACTGGAACGATCTGCCAAATTTGAAATTCTACAGAAAAGTATTGATTTCCGGAGTTTCTTGTTAGTTCTTCTCCAAGCTAGGGTCTTCGCTGAACTAACCCCGGTAAAAAATATGTAAAGACAATGCTCAGTGCCATGTTTGAAATAGTTTTTTTAATTTATACTTAGATCATAAGATAACTTTCAAAGAGAGCTTGTGATAGGGCCTATTTTGAATAAAAATATTTCTTTATCGGATGTGTATATATGAAGTGTAAATGTGTGGTATAATATTTGGATTTTTATAAGGTATTTTATTTTCTATTTTTAATTAATATTTAGCCTAGCTTAAGTTATATGGATAGTTGTGTACATATTTATTATTTGGGTGTTTATATTTAGATGTCTCACTTTTCGGACGGCGCGAGTTGTTCGGAGGGTTCAGAGCAATGCCATTTGCAGTCAACCTCGTTATTTCAAGGGGAAAAGGGGATTAAACATACACATAGGTCGTGTTCGTAAGAACAACACATTTGAAAATGGCAATTCGAAACCAAATTTTATTAAATTACTTTCAAAATTCAAAAATACAAAACCAATAGTAAAAAGAATACCAAGGGGGGCCAGAGTCTCTGTGGCTCGGGCCCTCACTAAAGTGATAGACGACGTGGTTGACTACAATGATTTCAAGAGCTGGAAATCATTATTCATTTTTTCATATTCAACTCTCCACGCATCGAAATCAAATAATAATCAATCCCTCACATCAACCACTAAAGAAAATTGTTCACATCCAATCACTGTAGATACTTCATTACACTATTCACACAAAAACAGCTCTTTTAACATCAACAAAAAAATAGAATCAAAACTTTCTGATGGAGATGTTAAAGGGGCTGCTCAGCTCTTGTTTTCTAGTGATGCTTTGGCTCCGGATAACTCTGATACCTTGGATAGCTTGCGGACGAAGCATCCACCTTCGAGAGGGACCTCGATATTGCCCGATGCACCGGACTCTGGGCCTCACTCTTTTGAGGCGACGGCAGAGAAGACGCTGGCCGCGGTCATGTCCTTCAAGAATGGCTCTGCTGGTGGCATCGACGGTCTTACCCCTCAGCACCTGAAGGATCTGATGGGTGAGATCATGGGTGAGACTGGTAGGTCATTGTTGTTGGCTTTGACGCTTCTGGTTAATCTGATGCTGTCGGGTAAAGAGTGTGAGGCCATTTTAGATGTATTATATGGTGCTAATCTTTGCGCGCTGAAGAAGGACGGTGGCATAAGGCCTATTGCGGTAGGAAGCACCATTCGGCGCTTGGTTTCCAAGATCTGCTGCCAGCGCATCTTGCCCCTTGTGCAGCCCATTTTTCAGCCAATCCAGATGGGTTTCGGCATGAGGGGGGGCTGTGAGGCCGCCGTCCATTCAGCGCGCACTTTCCTGGAGAGTGACGTCGGCGAGGTTTTGCTCAAGGTGGATGTACGGAATGCCTTTAATTCTGTTGACAGGGCAGCCTTATTGACACAAATACGAGAAAAAATACCTCTGGCATATAGTTCTCTTTATCTTTGGCAATGTTATAGTAAATCTTCAAAATTAATATACAAGCAAAATTTTTTAGATTCAAGTGTTGGAAGTCAACAAGGCGACCCCTTGGGACCAGCCATTTTTAGTCTCGCGATACAGCCACATATTGAAGCTATATCTTCAGGGTTCAATGTAATGGTATATCGATGACGGCACTCTTGGTGGCGAAGCGAATACAGTATTTAACGTTTTACAAAAACTTATTCAAAATTTCTCTACAATAGGTCTTACATTAAATTATCAAAAATGTGAACTTTATATAAATCAACAATTGAGTTTGGAACAAAAAGCCGAAATTAGTAAAAAAATTGATTCAATAGCACCGAATATAAAAATTTTATCCAAAGACTCGCTTCGTCTCCTCGGCGCCCCTTTGAACGACGAATCCTTACCCGCCTTCATTCAAGAAAAAATTGCAAAATTTTATGAATCATCCGTACGATTGGAAAACATATCACCGCATTTGGCTTACACCATCATTAAATATTGTATATTTATTCCAAATTTTTTATATTTTCTTAGAACTAGTTATCTTTGGAAACATCATTTCTTTTTAGAACAGTTGGACAATATTATTCGGTCAACCTTATCCAAAATCCTAAATTGTAATTTCACTGATCATTGAATCAGATCATTTCAAAAAACAGAAGAGGATTGCCTAAGGCTGTTGTTGATTCGAAACTGCAAAAAGGTGAAACAATGGCTATGGAGAATGAACATGGAGTAACAGTGCTTAAATGGAAAGATAAGAGGGACGTGCTTATGCTGTCGACAAAGCATTCCGAAAAAATTGCTGTGGTGGTGAAAAAAGGCAAACAGATTCGTAAACCAAAAGTTATTTTGGATTATAATAAATCGAAAGGGTCTGTAGACATGAGTGACCAGATGGGTGCCTATTCTTCGCCATTGCGGAAAACCGTAAAATGGTATAGAAAATTGGCAATAGAACTACTTCTAAATACGGCAGTTGTAAATGCTTGGGTCATGTACAATGAAAATAAGCAGAGCAAATCTTCAATTGTCGACTTTGGGAGGGCTCTCATAAATTATTTGACTCGGCCAGCAGATTCCCAAGAAATATTTATCAATGAAAGACCTAAAAGACTCAAGCATGTTCTAAAATTAAAGGAAGGAAAAGTAAGAGACACGCGTCGTTTTTGCGTGCAATGTTATAAAGATTCAGTACAGAAATTTGGTCGTAAAGTAGCTAAGAATAAAGCTAAGAAAGTGAGTACGTACTGTGTGCAATGTAAGGGGGAGCCTCACTTTTGTCTAAAATGTTTCAATTATGTCCATCGCTAATATGTTGATGCTATAAAAGGTTTCTTATCTCATCTTTTACAGCATGTTTTGTCAAATATTATGGCTAATTATTTATATTTCCAATGGTTGTTTGTAATTATGCTTACTAATGAGAACTTTATTTTATTTTTCAGTAAAACTGATTTTTATGTTTGTATTTCATTAAAAAATAAAGACTGCTAATTTTCGTTTAAATAATAAAGACTAATTTGAATTATATAATCTTGAATTTTTATTTTGGTTACTTTTTTCGCTATCTTTCATTTTTTCAATTCCTTAGAAGGTATGTTTGTTTCACTGCGCAGTATAGTTCTACAGCGCCGTGCCGGTCACGGGGTACGAATAAAGTAACAGTCAGTATGGCCGGCGGCGAGAAAAAGTAGTTTGAATATGACTATACGTTGAGGTCACCGGTGACCCCTATGGCGTTTAAGTTCCCCTCTGGAGAGTTAGTTACTGAATCGAGGCGGAAAACTGGTTTTGTAGGCCTTATCATAAATATGAGAAGCGCTGAAGGACTTTTAAAAAACTTGTCTTCGATGGACAAATACTCAAGTATCTGCCTTTGTACAAAATTAGTCAAGATCACGTTGAATTGTTTTTTCTGCCGTAAGAGCTCGAGGAGGGTTTAACAATAATCCCAACGCTGTTCAATGAGGGTGTTTGGTAAAATTTTCGCTACCAGGTGGCGCCACGTAGGCGAAAGGTCTTCCATTTTGACAGCGCTTTCAAAACACATAGATAATCTTGCTCTACAAACTTTTTTCCGTGTTAATTTCGAAAATTGTAAAGTTTAATTTACTTAATTTACATAATGGATTTACGTGCTTATGGACAGAAGAAAGTTACTGAATTGAAACTTGAGCTGAAACGAAGAGGTGCAAAAATCACTGGCACCAAAGAAAAACTAATTAAAAGGTATTGTTTACATACTGTAGACGCTTTCTTTACTGTTTATATTTCTGTGTCAAGTTGTAAATAATGTTTCCTGTATTTTTCATGTTTCAGACTGAATGACTATGATAGAAACAATAATTTTCAACCATTAAATGACGATAACCTACAAAGTGACATACAATATTCAATAGTATGGCCAGAGGAAAACACCTACAAAAGTGTGGACTCAAAAACAGTGATACCCAATTTTGACATTGTCAACATTAATTCATATTTCCTAGAACTGTACAAAGATGGTATAGGTATGTCAGAGTATTCAGCAGTACACAGGAGAGGCTACAATATGCTGCAAAACAAATACCTATTAGCATTAGTAACAACAAATACAAATACGAATATATTCTTTAAAGGTCAAGTTCACTCTGAAAATACTAAATCTCTTACCTATTTCACTTCCATTGCTATATGTTGTGAAAGTGGTTGTATTTTACAATCTGTCTGTGAATGTGTTGCTGGTAAAGGACCCAAAGCGGTTTGCAAGCATGTGTCAGTTTTGTGCTATGCACTATTAAAATTTAAAGAACAAAATACATGGTTAATTAAAGAAACACCAACACAGAAGAAACAAGTATGGCATGCACCTAAGAAAAATAAATTAGATATTTCACCAAAAAAGGCAGCCGACCTTACTTATGCAATATCAGAGTACAATGTATGTAAAAGAAATATAAGAAGCATATGCTATGACCCAAGACCAGATACTTCAGATAATCAAAAAACTGAATGGACTGACTTGGTCAGGAACAAAGTTATAAACTATTGTTCCTTGTCAAATAAACAATTAGGAATATGTGCAATTTTTGATAGTGCAAGCATGAAAGATGTGATACATGATCATGATTATCTAACTATGCCTTTACATTACCAATCTATCCTCAATAAAATAACTGTAAGTCCTTTCCATTCCTGCAATCCATTCACATCCATTTATTCATTAGTCATTTCCATCTACTTTGTACATCACAATCCATTTATTCATTAGTCATTTCCATATACTTTGTACATCACTAATAATAATAAATCACTAATGATTGTACTTACATGAATATTTGTCTAATTCAACAGGTATCAGCTGATTCAGCAAAACAAATTGAGAATAAAACTAAATCTCAAGCACAGTCAAAGCTGTGGTATACGGAAAGATCTTTCAGAGTGACTGCCTCCAAAGTTGGAGAAATTTGTAAATTTACAGATAAACGGGACCAGGAAGTGTATGCACAGACACTAATATGTAATAAAAACATAATAAGTACAGCCTTACAGTGGGGCAAATCTAAGGAAAAAACAGCTATTGAAGCATATGAGGGAAAAACTGGAAAGAAAGTAGAACGCTGTGGTTTTTTCATATCTGTACAATACCCTTTCATTGGTGCTTCTCCGGATGGTTTAGTTGAGGGAGATAAACTTTTAGAAGTTAAATGTCCATTTTCAATAAAGGATGAGTGTATTGGACCAGAAAATTATTCACATCTAGTGTATACTCCAAACTATTTGCAACTCAAAGAAAACAGCAACTATTACTATCAAATCCAAACACAATTGTTTGTTACTGGTAGAGATTGCTGTGATTTATTTATATGGACAAATGTGGATGAAAAAATAATTAATGTCAAGAGAAATGATTCATTTATTGAAACTATAATAATCCCTCGAATAAAAGATTTCTATTTTAAATTTATGTTGCCAATAATAGCAAAAAATATATATAATTGTTAGGAAGTTAAGTTGTACAATTAAATTGATTTAAATTACTTGACTGTTGTAAATTGACCAAAGAATAGGTAGCTATTAGTAATGTTAAAAAAAGTAAATAAAAAGGCTGTTATGTATTTAAATTATTGTTTTATATTTTGCCAGAAAAACATACCCAATTAGTATAGAAATGTGCTTATTTACTTTACAATGTTGTTTTTAAAATTGGTTAACATGAAACAAACAAATATTATCCTGTCAGCTAGAGGCACCAGCTTCGAATCCAACTTGCTACTTAAAATTTTAAATGTTTTAGCTAAACCAATAAGCCGTTCAACATGTATTCTTTCTGAAGAAATTTTCTTTGAAGTTTTTAGCTGAGAAGTCTCAAATTGTCCATCAGTATTTTTTAAAAACTCAGGCACATTTACAGTGATGTCTTTATGGCACACTAGGTCTTGAACATTAAAGCCACGATCACTTAGAATAATATCATTAGGTTGTAATTTATCAATAAGTCCACATTTTTCAAACAATTGACGATCACTTATGGATCCACCATAAGCATCTGACACAAATGTGACACATCCTGATGCTGAAATGCCCACTAAAACTTTTAAAGTATTACAGGATTTGTATGTAGAATATGTTAGTTGTTGTGTGAGTGGATTTTTTGGTTTTTCTATTTTGATTTCTGTACAATCAATTATCACGGTACATGAATTAACTTTCCCTGCATACCTCATGTTTTTATCAATTATATGTTTAGGTACCCAAACATTCAAATCTTTCAATTTGCAATATAAATAATTGATCCATGTTATGAAAATGTGGCTTAATAATGTTTTATTCACATTAAAACGTATAGCCAGTTCTGTGAATAACGTGTTTCTCCTTAATTTTATCACTGTCAGTAAAAATTCATCACATGGACTTAAGACATGTTTCTTCGAAGTTTTCATATCAGGATAGTATTTCAAATGATTTACTTCGTCTCCAAAAAGATTGAATATGAATTTAAAGTGATCGAAGTTCTGGAATCCAGTAAAAAACATTACTTGGACTGGATTATTCACATCCAGCACATTTTCAATTAAAAACCTTTTTTTCTTGTCATTAGGTAAACTCATAGGACATTGACATTCACACAAATCGGTTTGAGTTCCAACATCATTCTGTTTATTTACACACATAATTTCCACTTCAGCACAGTCGAAAGTATCCATATATGTACCAGATTCCATGTCCTTTGTTTCTTTTGCATTTTTGAATCCACTTTTCTTCTTAATATTTCGATCCAAGCATCGCTGATATCGCTCTTTACTTCTGCGGTGTAACAAATCATAGGTTGCTTCATTCCATGAAAATTTACTCGGCACAGCTTGTTTTTTCAACACTGGTCTGGCTGAAATAAATAATAAAAATAAATATGGTTTTACTAAGTAGTTCAGTAAATTAAATAGTAATAAAGTAGAAGTAAAAATAGGTTAGTACTTCTGTAATCTGAGATGGTACTCATACAAAGTAGCCAAATTCTAACCTAATTTACTCAAAGAAAAGCAAAAATACTTACGTTTTTCTAACACTGAGTCTTTCGGGAGCTCGTAGTCATCATTATTGAAGTGGTTTTTGCATACGAGGCTATTATTTGTAGGCGTAAATTTATCTCTACGAATGGCTATAAGCCATTGTTTTAAACGAGTTTTTTCTCTTGGAAACTTATGGCCTCCCGTTTTATTTGAGCACATCGGCACTGCACAACATTGCGGCATTTTAATTGTAAAACAATAATGTACTGAATTGCACTGCTATAATTATATAATAAAAAAATCGTTCACGGTTCACAGTAAAGATAGGCGCTTTGACAGGTGACTGGACCTGACGCCTCAGTGCTGCCACCTCGTGGACGCCATTTTAGAACACCCTCATTTCGGGCAGCATTCAAGCGTCTTTTGATACAGCGGAAATTCAAGGCAATTGCATTCCACTTGAACAAATTAACGTGTTATCCGCCTCGAGCTCAACAGACCCCGTAACCACAATCAATGATTTGACAAGCAAGAAGTTTTTGGTCACGGCACCAGAAGACGACAGCGTTTTGTACGGAGAGTACATAGACTGCCTTAACAACACGATTTCCAAATACTCGGAAAGTGTTGTTGCTTATATTGCTGGATTGTTGCGCGAAAGTTGTATCGAAATGTTAAATGCATTGATTGTGCGTCAATGCTTTCTGACACACAGGATAAAAAAAATCATTAATCAATCAAAAAAATCGAGTGGGTCTAGTGTATCCATCCAAAGTTTTTGAAGATCTCTGCACTAAAACGGAAAAATTATTGAAAGTTAATTTCAATAAGCCAAATTTTGAAAAATACTATTTGTACATTTTTTCGTTTATTTTAGAACATCACGTAAAAAAATGTTTCGACTTTATAAGGAAAAATACCCAGGAACTAGGATTAAGTACGAATATTATAATAAAATATTCAGGGAGAACTTCGCTCTTCGCTTTGGGCGCCCAGCTGTAGATACGTGCTGCCTCTGCGAGAGTCTAGACTTAAGAATCAACCCGAAAACCTTGAACGACGTAGCTAAAAAGGTAGCTTTGGCCGAAAAGCTAGTCACAAAAAGAGGGCTAAGAAGTTCTATAATAAACTTCAAGAAGCAAGGCAAAGATCTCAAGAAGATGAAACATTTTTGGGAATTTGCATTTGCTACGATTACGGGACCCCGCACACGGGCCACCGGCCACAACCACAGAACGCCGCCACTGGCATATTTCCTGTAATTTTCATACATTTTATATGGACTCGCCGCACACGGTTGGCGTCGGTGGCGGCCACACGCTTCAAATCGTCACAGCTGGCATCTTGTGGCTCGCACCGGCCATTAAACGCCGACACAAAAAGCCGCCACACGTCACTCGGGCGATTCCGCGTCCCTCTCTCCCTTGCCTCAGTAACCTGTCGACGCGCACAGTGCACACACGTAGTCCGTACTCAGCTGTCGACGCGCACACACGTAGTCCGTAGTTCATATAGGTAGATAAATATGGATATAGAATTATTTATATCAGAGATACAATCCCGTCCTGCGATTTGGGATTCAAAAAGTGATAGTTATAGTAATAGAGGAGAAAAAGTGAAGGCCTGGGAAGAAATCTGCGAATTGTTTGTGGGAGATTTTTCGAATAAAACTGCCAAAGAAAAGAACATTGAAGGTAAGTTTAATAAAATAATATAAAACCATATATTTATATTCTATTTTCTTGCCACGGTATTGCTCCTTCATTCATAAAATAATCTTTTAACGTATCTCTTGCCGTAGACGCTCGTGTTACTGGCCAGCCTGTATTTTGTATATTTTGGAGTCCCACTATTTTCAAAGTGTGCCGAAAATTGAAGCCATCCCTTTTGCGAATAAAATTGTGCAAAATGCAACAAGCTTTCACAATGTCTTCTGAGAAATGAACAGAAGTGTTTAATGGGCGATGTAATATTCTCCATTTGTTTGCTAGTACGCCGAAGGTACACTCAATGCAACGTCTGGCACGGCTTAACCTATAATTGAAAACTTTTTTGTCTAAGTCCAAATATTTTCCAGGATATGGCCTCATCATATTTTCACTGAGGCCAAATGCTTCATCACCAACAAATGTGTAGTTCAATGGTTGTCGATTACCGACTTGTTGTGGTGAGGGGATATTTAATGTCTTTCTGTGTATTTTATTACACAGTTCACTTTCTCTAAATATTGTAGAATCGGATGCTTTACCGTATGCCCCAACATCCACGAACGTAAAAAGTAAATTCGAGTCGCAAGTTGCTAGAAGTACTATTGAAAAAAAATTTTTATAGTTAAAGTACAAGGAGCCGGTATCGAATGGATGAATAATTCTTATATGTTTCCCATCTATGGCGCCTAAACAATTAGGAAAATTAGTATTTTGAAGAAATCCGCTGGCAATTTCTTTCCACATGTCTTGGGTCGGTTCTGGAATACAAACGGCTTTTAAATAGTTCCAAATTAGTTGACATGTTTCTTGTACTATTTTCCTTGCTGTAGAGGCCCCACGGTGGTAAGAGATTTCAAAATCCTCAAACGAGCATCCAGTTCCTAGATACCTGAAACAAATTATTTTTTTTTTAAATTAATTTAAATTATATGTTTTTGTTGTTACAGTAACTAAATTACAGAGGAAGTGGAAGAGTCTTCACAGTTTTAATAGAGAAAATGCAAAAAACAAGAACGTTGCGAGTGGTTCGGCAGCAACAAGCAGTAAACAGTACATTTATTTCAATCATCTATCGTTCTTGAATTCCTTTGAAAAAGATGTTACTAATGATGCGGAAACATCTCGCCCGAAAATAAACAGAAACATTAATTTAAAAAGGGCCGAAAAATCAGAAAATGAAATTCTCAGAACACTTTCGGAAAATTTAAAACGTAAACATGATCAAATAAGCGACCAAAATGACCCCGATAAGCAATTTCTGATGTCGCTGCTTCCACATGTAAAAAAATTGTCGAAAATTGTAAACTTGCTTTTCAAACAGAAATATTACAGTTAATTGGAAAGTACACGAATAATCAAAATTATGAAACCTATTCGGCACAATATTATGGTTATTCTATACACACACTCACAAATGCCAACATACACTCGACACAAAAAGCTTCTACACCTGTTCAGCCTTCTCCACTTCATTCACATTATTCCGACAATTCTATGCTTGACATTTCATACTTTACACAAAACGCTTCTACATCTATCCCGTCTTCACCTATAATTCAGCCTTCTCCAACTCATTCATATTATTCTGACCAGTCTATGGACAACAGTTCTGTTATCGAAGACATGTTCCGTGATGATGACGAGTGATACCAAATTATAATAAAGACATAATAACAAAATACAAATACCAAGTGTTTTATTTGTTAACTAGCTATTCTCTAGTAGAAAAAACTATGCATATTGATTATAAATAAAGTATAGATTATTTTATCATATTGTTCTGTGGAGTTTTATGCTAGTGATTATTTCCACTTACCTTAATGTGATAGCTAGTCTTTCCGCAGGTGCGATGCTTTTCCGCATGTTGGTATCGTGGTGCTTTAATCCAGCATATAATAGAGCATGTAGTTCCCAAAACGTACCTATGCTTAAACGAAAATGTTTGAAAAACTTTTTAGGAAAATTTAGAAGATTATGTAAATGTTCGTTGCATTTGAGCACATTCGTTAAAATTGGATGTATCCAATTACGGTTTCGTCTTCTACGACGACGTCTTTTTATCAAAAGTAGCGCAATTAAACCTTCCTCGTCAGAGTCCATTATGATACTGCACGCAAGGGTAAAAAAAAGTAGCAGCCACCGACCGCAAGTGTCGACCACCGGCCACAAGTGGCTGTCGCGCGCTTCAACTACCTTTGTAGCCGCTTCTAGCTTCTCGTGGCGGCGTTTGTGGCTGTGGCGAGTGGCTCGTGTGCGGCGACACTACATGCAGATGTGTCACTGCTAATGATTCCAGTGCAAGAAATATTTTATTTGCGGCAACTGAGTGTCTGTATCTTCTGCATTCACAATTTGAAAACAGGTAAAAATGTCCTGTTTGTATATCATGAAGGGCAAGCCAAAAAGGGACCAAACGAAGTATGCTCGTTTATTATGACATACATTAAAGAGTGCGTTGACAAAAAAGTGGTGGAACTAATGCTCTTTTCTGATAACTGCGCCGGTCAGAATAAAAACAATACATCGGTACGATTTTTTTTTTAGAAATTTTCGCTTAGACTGGCAAGGTCTAAATCTAAAACCAATGTTTTAGAATTCTTCTCAAAGTTGTCTTGCTTCCTTGAAAGTTTATGTCTCGTTTCAATTAAACAATTAACTTGCTTATAGTAGGCAGTTCTTTCTTAACGACAAAAAAGAAGTGAATTTTTTGTCGAATAGCAGACAAATCAAAAAGACAAAGCGCCGGTCAGAATAAAAACAATACATCGGTACGAATGAATATGGCCTTAGTTGACAGTGGGCGTTTCAAAAAAATTCAGATCTTTCCGATGCGTGGTCATTCTTTTCTGCCGTGTGATAGAGCATTTGGTATTATAAAAAGAAGCCTTCGTCGTAAAGAAAGGCTGTACAGTGTACAGGAACTTATGGAATTGATTGTATCTTCGAGCAGGCAGAGTGATTTTTTTACAGTTGACTTAGTCAGCGGAGAAGATGTGATAGAGTTTAAAAAATGGTAGGTTCTACGTTTCAAAAAGACTGTACTATCCCTCGAAACAAAGGATCGGCAAATTCCGAGAACGGAAAAAGTAAGCTTCAGTATCTCAAAGTTAAAGATATTGATTGGACAATACAAATTGCTCACCAAAAACCAGATTCTGAAAGTTCCGATTTGGTGAAGTTTTGGATATCGATTCAAAATGAATATCAAAATTTAAGTGCAAAGGCTTTAAGAATTTTTATTCCTTTTGCAACTTCTTATTTATGTGAAGCTGGATTTTCAGCCGTAGCTGTAATCAAGAGCAAATATCGCTCAAGAATCAATGTTGAGCAAGAAATGAGAGTAGCAGTGTCCTGTCTTATTCCTCGATTTGAAAAACTGTGCGAAGATCACCAAGCTCAACCATCACATTGATTTAACTTGTCCGGTTTGGTTTCGTTATAATAAAAACAATATTTCATATTGCATTTGTTTTAATGTCTGTTCCTATCTATCTGACTAATCACTAAACATTTGTCGGTAGAGGTACCTACTTACCTATTTCTTGCGATTATAATAATTATATGTCTCAAAAAGCAGCTAGGGTAAGGCGCCGTGACAAAATTTTAAACAAGTTATTGTGCCGCGGGCTGAAAAAGGTTGGGAACCCCTGCCCTAGAACATTGGGAAAAATGAAAGATTCCAAAATTCCTTCCTATGCAACTTATACGCCTGTCGAAGCCCTAGCTCTTATCGTTGACACCAGTACGACGAAAGAGGACTACATAAAGTGGCAACGCGGAACTAAAGCTAAAGGAGACAACATATATCCGTCATACAACAAAATATTAGAGATAAAACAAACTTGCTATCCAGAAAAAATAGAAATTACAGAAATAGAAGCCAGGATTCCAATGCAATCTTTACTGGATCATACTGTCACCAGATTTTTCGAAGTGCAGCGGGAAGTTTCTTCTTTACATCTTCCCGCAGATGTATTCAACGTCGATATATTTTACAAATGAGGTCTGGATGGTAGCGGAGGCTACACTTTATATAAGCAGCATTTCAAAGAGAACCCAAAATACTCCGACTCGAGTATAATCCTCAGCACCATTGTTCCTTTAGAAATGTCTATTATGTATGAGGGAAACAAAAAATTTTTTTTGAAAAAACCCTAGTCCCTCCTCTACTAAATTGTGTCGTCCTATTGGATTTACTCCAACCAAGGAATCAAACGAGAGCACAAAACACGAGTACAATAATATCGAAAACCAGCTGCGAGCCATTAATCCTACAAATATACGTTTGGAAAACAGAGCGGTAACATTCAAACACATCCCCATGTGTACGATGATTGATGGCAAGACCTGCAATGTTCTCACGCAAACTAAATCAAGCCAAGCCTGTAATATTTGTAAAGTCAATCCAAAGGACATCAACGATATAGACATAGTTTTACAACGTACTTGCGACACTTCTTATTATAGGTATGGTATATCTATATTGCACGCTTACTTAAGGTGCTTTGAATTTCTTTTGCACATAGCCTACAAAATGGATATAAAGACGTGGCAAGCTAGGGGCAAAGCTACCCAGGAAGAAGTTAAAAGGAAAAAGCAAAAACTAACGGATTTATTCCATGAAAAAATGGGCTTAATTATTGATCAACCTAAACAAGGAGGAGGCAATACCAATGACGGCAACACAGCTCGTAAATTTTTTGAAAATCCAGATATTGTGTCCGAGATTACTAAAACGGACCTTGTTTTCGTTCCTGGGGGAGGCCGGGGAGGAGGTCTGACCAGTGATCGTTACATTGAAAATGTTCTACTGGATCAAGTTGTCCCTCATCAAGGCTTTATTGGGGCAAAATTCATCTTCATGCATGACAATACCCGATGTCACACTGCTCGGGCCACACGTGATTTCCTGAACGAAGTTGGAATTCACACTATGCATTGGCCAGCGCTCAGCCCCTATTTAAATCCCATTGAGCACATATGGGACGAGCTCAAAAGGAAAGTTAGAGCGAGGAATCCAGCTCCGACAAACATCAATGAGCTCAAGACTGCGTTGGTATAAGAGTGGGGTCGAATACCACAATCATCCATTAAAAAGTTGATAAGGTCGATGAAGAATCGCATGAGAGCAGTGATCAGAGCTAGAGGAGGGAATACCAAATATTGACACGAATAATTTTTTTATTTAAAGTAAATAAGACTGGCAGCCAGCGCTGGCGTGGCATTTGCCTTGTGTAAACAGTTTTTCAAGCCAAGCCAGCGCTGGCAGCCAACGCTGGCGTGAATAGAGCGCTGGCCTATTTTTCTAGCCAGTGACCTCCGCCCGCATACCCCTCGACCCCCGCGCCAGCGTTGCGGACACGTGTAGACGCTTCTCGCAGTCACTGGCGAACGTCTATACGGTGTGTATGTTTTAGTTTTTTGTTCGGACCTCTGCGACAAAATGTCGAGAAAATTCAATAAAGAGGATACTTTAAAATTCGTACAACTTTATAGAGACCACGAATGCTTGTGGAATAAACGTTGTGATGCATACAAAAATAAAGAAATGCGCACTGCAGCACAAAACAACTTCGTCTAGGAATGAATATAGATGGACTTACTATCAATGAAGTTAAATCAAAAATCAAAAGTATTCGAAATACTTACTACTTGGAACTCGACAAAATCGAAAAATCTACGAGATCTGGGGCTGGGGGGAGCGTTTATAAGCCAAAGGCAAAATGGTTTGATGAATATGATTCGTTTGTAAAGCCGATTACTATAAGGAGAAAAACCATAGTAAGTAAAATCACATTATTATTTATTTTAAACTAAATTTACATTTAAGCAACTTATAAAGCTGTAGCGAACAAACAAACATAAGAAATTAAGTAGTTACTGAGCCGTCGCCCGTAGCAACAACAATTGACGGTTGTTGTTAGAAAAAATAATGACAGCGTGAGACACTGACAGGCATGGTGCGCGACCACGTTCCCGATCAACGCGTTCATCCCGTTCCAGCTCACGCAGTATCAAGTACCCAACTTCTTGGTACCACTACAAGTTCGGCGCGAGTTATAAGTAAGCAACCTAATAATTTTAGCTTTGTTAGTAATAAGTAAGTTAAGTGTCAGCAATATAATATTATAAATAGCCATTGTAATTAAATTAATTGTTCTTTTTGATTCCTAAAATTGTAATAGTTTGTTCTGCTTGTAATAAATTAATAAATATTTATTTTTATTATTATTCGCGGCGCCCTACACTTAACTGGCGCAGCCGGTAGGATTATTTAGATTTTTGTAAAAGAATCCAAAAATTAAGAAACACCCTTTTCTCAAAAATAAACCAAACAGATTATGACCTTAATTTAAGAAAGGCAAAAATAACAATCGCTACTCATTCGGCATTTAACGTTTTCCTTTATAACTTGCCACGTTACTTAGTACGAATTATAAGGATGGGAAATTGTAAAACCCTAGAAGATGCTGTAGGTATTGTAATGGAAGAAATGAACTTCCAAACAGTTTACGAAGAACAAACGTGCATTGAGCAAATTACACTCCTGAACGATAAGTTAGATAAATGCACACAGAAAGTGGTGAAGATAAAAAGTCCCAAAACACAGCTAATTGATGGAAACCTATGGTTACTGTATGCAGAACAGAATATAATTGTCACCGAGAATTGCGGACAACAAATAAGAAAATATAGTATGACAGGATCCTACATACTATCACTCAACGATACATGTGAGACATCCATTGGAAAAAACATCCTTTCGGCGTTTTCTAGAAGCCAAGAAACAAAGAAATACGAGTTACCAATAATAGACATCCCCAACCTAGTATCGTCAATGAACGTGGACCATGATGAGATCCTAGACCTACAGGAAACGGACCTCTCAGAGCTGAGTGAAATTTCAAATTCCTTGAAGAGCGTAAACGCCCCAGAACGAATCGTTACCAGGAACATTAGTGTTTGGACAATTGTGCTTTATTTGATTTGTGTTTTAATGTTAAGTGTTTTAGCATATATAATAATTATTATGTTTAGTAATAAGTTGATTATTTGTTGTAATTTACGTAAGAATCCTACTTCCGTAAATTCCAATTCTAAGGGGGGGGGAGTTATAAGTAAGCAACCTAATAATTTCAGCTTTGTTAGTAATAAGTAAGTTAAGTGTCAGCAATATAATATTATAAATAGCCATTGTAATTAAATTAATTGTTCTTTTTGATTCCTAAAATTGTAATAGTTTGTTCTGCTTGTAATAAATTAATAAATATTTATTTTTATTATTATTCGCGGCGCCCTACACTTAACTCGCGCGAGCTAAGCGCTGCCTACCACCGTGTGACAAGGGAACCGCCCGCGGCAGTCAGTGATGGCGACCAGCGACTGCCCGAACATCGGTTTTTGGTAGATACAGGCAGTGATGTGTGTGTGTATCCCGTCTCGGCAATACGAGATCGTCGTGTGCGATCAAATTACGAACTTAGTGCCGCGAATGGATCGACTATACATACCTACGGTTAGTGCTTAACATAGGGCTGCGCCGCGATTTCGCTTGGGAGTTTATTGTTGCGGATGTGTCAGTAGTGCAGTGTTGTTACCAAAGACTTGGTTGGCGTAATCAAAATTTGAGTTTGTGCACTTAGAAAAGTGCGAGTCTGTAGACTTAGAAGATTTTCGGATTTGTGATTGGGGACTTAGAAAATTTCGGTTACTTTAACAAAAACCAGACATCATGGAAAAGGTCACAGCGATAATAGCTTTACAGGTAGAAACCTTAGACAAGGTGATAAAAGGCCATAAGAATTTTAAAAAATCACCGAAAGAGAGGGTTACAGAGGCTTATAGTTGCGATTTTAGGTTTGGATTTCCACCTACAACTCCACAATGTCGAATACCGGTAATTTCAACCAGCGTAGCTATCCGAGTCGTGGAAGCCACCACTCGATGAACATAAACTTCAGAGAACGTGATGATTATCCAAAACATCACCGTGAAGGACCCAGCCGCGGAAGCCGCCGGCCTGGAAGACCCAGCCCGTCTCAGAACAAACGAGACAACGAAAGGATGGAACGCTTTCGTGTTAAGAAGGGCACCGAAGTCGTTGAAGCTAATCGTCAACGCATTAGAGAATCTATGTTCGCAGGTGTGGACATGGATGAATATGACAGACTTGCAGAACGACAAGTTCTTCAATCTAAGATGCTATCCGTAACCACCCGAGGTATTGGTGTCGGTACGACCCACCTCACATTTGTTTCGAAACAGTACGACGAGAGGATCAGAGTACCTAGTATTTCCATTTCATTTCATTATGTGAAAACTAGATTAGTAGCATTGGATAGGTATTGGCTGAACTTTAACCACAATCACGATCAACTGGTGAGTGGTATACCAGTGCCAAACAGAATCGACATATCCTACTTTCAACAAGGTTTATATGAAGAGATGGAAGAACTATACTATATCTACAAAGGGGAACTGAAGACGGCTATCAGCACGTTAAAACCCTGCCCTGTAGCAAAGCCAAATGAAAATCCAGCCACACCGAAACAACCAGAAGTGAAACTTCCCTGCATCACAATCCCCACATCTTCTGGGAATTATACGGAATGGCAGTCGTTCCACGACTTATTTGAAGCGCTATTTCACAAAAATCAAAGCTTAGAATCTGTTCAAAAACTTCACTACTTGAAAAGTAGTTTGACTGGAGAAGCCGAAGTGTTATTACGGCAGTTTGCAGTCACAGGAGAAAACTATAGCGAGGCTTGGAGCGTGTTAAGGAGGCGGTACAGTAACAAACGGTTCATCACAAACTGCATATTCAAACGACTATTTTCACAAAAAACATTGGCGCAATGGCACTGGCAGATCGCAGTCGTCAGTGGGATTTCGTGCTAAAATATACAAAAAAGATTCCCAAACGCCGTCAAACTACGGAAGTAACGAAACATAATCGCCAAAATACATTCATTTATTATTTACCAAATAAAAATAAAGTCATGAAAAAAGTTTGTAAGACCATGTTTCTCAATACTATTGCCGCTAGTGAAAGATTAGTTACTACTGCTTGGAAAAAATTTGATGGAGCTAAGATTGAAAAAGATAAACTTGGTTGCTATGAACATAAGAAAATGTGATGAATGATGAGATGATTAGAAGCGTATGTGATCACGTCAAGTGTATTCCCTTAGTTGAGTCACATTACTGCAGGCAGGATTCTAAGAAATTGCATCTGGAAGGTATTGACAGTATTTCCAAGATGTTCCGCTTGTATCAGGATTGATTTGATGGTGATAAGTACACAACAAAAGCTCAAACTAAAAGACAATATCGCACATCCGATAAAACACTGTTACATGCACTGCACATATTAATAGTATACCCCGCATAGAAAGTCCCTACCTGAGGCAGCAAACATCGAAAGAATACATTGAGGGTGGAAAAACAATAGCTGATTTACATAGTGATTACAAAACTGACTGCGAGAGGGATGGGAAACCGTTTGCGAATTATGTGATGTATGCAAAAATATTTAATGCAGAGTTTAATTTGGGCTTTTTTGTACCGAAGAAAGACAGATGTGAGCTATGTGTGGCATACGAAAATGCCGAAGGAGAAGACAAAGAAAAGTTAAAGGAGAAGTACTTTAAACATCTGGAAGAGAAAAATCTTTCTAAGGAAGAAAAAAAGCGTGATATAGAATCAGACAGTATTGTAGCAGTTTATGATTTACAGGCTGTGCAGCAAATTCCAAAAGGAAACGTCTCTGTTTTTTATTATAAAAGCAAACTCAATTGTTTTAATTTCACAATTACTGACAACCAAACGAAAACAAGTGAATGTTACTTTTGGCACGAGGGTCTAGGAAATCGTGGCTCCGATGAAATTGGCACTTGTGTATTCAAATACATTGAAAAATTGATGTACTCCCGCTCTAATAAGGTCGATATAATATTCTATTGCGATAACTGCTGCGGACAGAACAAAAACCGATTTATTATAGCTATCTATTTGTACTGTGTCATCAAGTTTGAAAACTTGAACTCAATCACCCACAAATACCTTATAACTGGTCACACACAAAATGAGGGTGATAACGTGCACTCCGTAATTGAAAAAGCGGTTAAACGAAGTCTATTGTCAGGCTCTATCTATGAACCATCCCAGTACGTCCAGATAATGAAAAGTGCCAAAAAAACTGGTGAAAAATACAATATTAATGAAATGACTTACAGTGATTTTTGCTCACTCAAGAAGTTAGCGCCAGAGCTGAAAATTAACCTTCTTAAGTTGAAAATCACTGAAGTTAAGGTCCTCAAAGTTATGGCAGACTCACCTGATAAACTGTATTTTAAAAAATCATACAAAGACGATGATTTCTCTCAAATCAAATGTTTAAAGGCAGATCCTGCACTACCCTCTTTAAAGCCTGCTTATTCAGGGCTTTTGCCACTAAGCGAAAACAAGAAGGCTGATTTGTCGAGCTTGTTGGATGGTAATCATGTACCAAAGTTTTATGAACCATTCTACAAAACAATCACCACTGACCCTAGCATGTAGACTGGCATCCCTAACCTACAACTACAACTAACTAAGTAAAGGATTTATTAGTAATTAAGGTAATGTGACTGATGTGTATAAGTTAGTCAGTATACAAATTATTTTGATAGTTATTTTGTTTCTAATGTTGACGTTTATTCGCTGTGAAGTTAAAATGATGAAAAAGAAGTTTATGAAAGATTTATTTTGTATTTCGTGTTATGAGAAGGGTTTATCAGTTTAAGAAAAAGAGTTCCTATAAAACTACATAGTAGGTATAATGACATAAATTAAGCATACTTATCCGCCCTTTATGTGTGATATCGACGTGATTCTCTAATGTATAAGAAAAAAATTACTCTGATCTCCTTGTGCCATAGCCCACAGTTGGTTATTTAAAGGTTTTTTGAAGAAAAATAAATAATGTGTCGTTGTATTACTGAATTCATTTATTTCATTTCTTTTGAAGCATTTTCTAATATACTGTTACAAAGTGAGTTTTTACAAGGCATTTAACATCTACCCATAACTAAAAAAAAAATCTGTTTTTGATGTTCCTGAAAAATGAGCATTTTTGAGTTGAAATATTTTTGAGTTGTGCGATATAGAGAAATTGTTAATGCCAATTTTAACATAGCAATATATAAACCGAAAATATAGATATCCTATGTGTGATGTTTGTCACGCATTTAATAATAAGACTATTACTACAGATGAAGAAAGAAAAATATATGAAAAATACTTAATGAACAAGAATGTTGCTAGAAAATTAAAAAAGTTAGAGAAGGAAGAGACTCAGAAGAATAGCGATGTTGTTGCAGCCACCTTCGACTTTCAAAAAGTGCTTACTACTCCTCACGGTGAAGCGAGCATTTTTTACTATAAAAGGAAGTTACCAACCCTTAACTTTACCGTATATAAATTAGCTGACAAGGTTGGCATATGCTACATGTGGCACGAAGGAATCGCTAAAAGAGGATCTAATGAGGTTTCTAGCTGTCTATATCATTTTATAAGAGAACATGCTTCTAATGGATTAAAAGATTTTAGGTTTTGGTCGGACAATTGCGGGGGCCTAAATCGTAACCGAATTGTTTTTGCATTTTATTTAGTAGCGGCAAAACAATTAAATGTCAACATAACTCACAGATTCGTGGAAAAGGGTCATACGCAGAATGAGGGCGATAGTGTGCACTCAACTATAGAAAGGGCAAGTGAAAGAAAATTTATTTACGTTCTTGATGAGTGGTATTGTTTAGTGCGTTGGGCTAAAAAACGTAGTAAGTGCCACATCCAACTGAAAAGCTAAAATTATCCCCGATTAATATAGTCGGTAGTAGCACTTCCTACAATTTCTTTTTTTTTATTTTCGATTAAGAATGTTGCATATGAGTTTTTTTCCTAAATTTGTTAATATTTTTTGATTATTTCATAACTATTTGTTTCATATTTTATTAATATTCACTGTTGCCAAATTTCATTTCTGTATGTGTAATAAAAACGGTTTTATGATAAAAAATGTCTTTAATTGCTCCTCCTGTAAAATACCTATTTTGCACTTACTTTCATTCTTAATAGCTACCTGCGATATTCAGTTCGTTCACGTTCGTTATATTCATTCAAACATAACAAACAAACACGTGTCATTACATGTAGATTTGAGGTTATCTTTAAAGTGCCGGTTACTATTTTAGTTTTTGCGTTGTTATGTTTGTGAAAAATGCCGGGTCCTAAAAGAAAATCTTTAGTTTGGGATGTATTCGAATCGTCGTCCGTGAGTGGACGTGTTACGTGTAAACAGTGTTCAGATTCATTCAAATATAGTGGAAATACGACCACATTAGAAAGAAACATCCTGCTTCTGTTGCCATCGAGGAATGTCAGAGTTCATCATCAACAAATGAAAGTAATACGAGTACCTCGGTCGATTCATCTTCATCGCAGTTACTTGTATCGTCAATCACATTGAATGTTGAACCAGAGCCTCCTCAAAAAAGGTTAAGGTACATCCACCAAACCCGTCTTACTGTGCCAAAGAAAATTATGCAAAATTCTGGTGATAACGCTTTAATTAATCTGATAGTTAAAGATTTGCAGCCATTTCAGATAGTGGAAAATTCAGGTTTCCTAGAATACTCGAAAGCATTGAATGCTGATTATCGACTACAGAATAGAAAACAATTAGCTTTGATGATAGATGAAAAATATAAATTAGTGACCGAATCTTTAAAAAATAAGTTACATGATATATCTTATTTAGCGTTAACATCTGATATTTGGACATCAGACAGTAATAGAAGCCTTAAAGTCTGACTGCACATTACATATATCAATATAAATTGAAATCTGTAGTTATTTCGACTTCAGAAATACAACTACATCACACGGCTGAGAATATTGCATCTGCTATACAAGATGTAATAGACAAGTGGGAAATAAAGGCTCATTTACATGATACCATTTTCTTGCACATTCAAGAGCAATAATTGCATGCAACAAATGGTATTCAACTATTGCCTGTCAATTATTGTATGGTAGTGTTTAGATGATACAATATCTTAAAAACTGGAATGCAATTATTGTATACCATAATTGCCAGGAGATTATTGCATACAATAATTGACCACTCCTGTTTACACCAACCACATTATTGCAAGGATAAAATTGCTTTCAACTATTGTATAGTCTAAACACGTAATTGCACGGCTTTAAGCAACTTTTTGACGACTTGCTTCAAGAATTGCATGATTTTGCGCTAACAAAAAATTTAAAAAGTTGAACGTGAGTTTCAATCACTTTTTGGATAAATATGTTAAGTTGATGCCATGCCTAATAAAAGTACAAAAAAAAACTCAGTGCTGTGTGTGTTTTTGTTTTGATTGCTTATTTTGTTTACACTTTACTACTACTGATGATAGATTTAAACAAGTACTCTATTATTATTATAAATTGCTTAATTATATAGTTTACACTTTACTAAGTCTATATAATTAAGCAATTTATAATAATAATAGAGTACTTAGTTATTTTTAAACACTCGCGTTTTATACTCATTTTATTAATTATCTGAGACCGGGTCAAAACACGATAAATTTATAAAGATATGTGATTACCTTTATTTTTGCCCGACGTTTCGACCCAGTTGCATAGGCCGTGGTCGCGGGAAGACTAGCTAGCAAGCTAGACTAGCGGGAAGTCCGTCACAGCTAAAATGTCTGTCTACCCTCACAATTGGAATTTTTGTTAATTCATAGCACGACACACTACACTCACACTATCCGGCTGAGTGGTTGGCTTTAAGAGCACTTAGGAAGAATGATGACGTGCTGGTACTAAAGGCTGACAAAGGCAACGCCACAGTAGTGATGAACACCGCGGACTATGACACGAAAATCAAAAGTCTCCTCGCAGATGAAACCGTGTATAAACCGGTGAACTACAATCCAACGGCAAGAGTTTATCGCCGTATTCGTACACTGATCAAGGACCAGGAGGATCTTTTCACTGAAGACGAGTATGGGCAACTGCACAGGGCGAGAGTGGTACATCCACCGAAACTTTATGGCTTGCCGAAAATACATAAAGCTAACGTGCCTTTGCGACCGATTGTCAGCCAAATTGGATCACCCACGTACGACCTGGCAAAGCACGTGTCAAAAGTATTGCAGCAACTGGTGGGCCAGACGTCGTCCTATGTGAAAGATTCACGTCACTTTGTTGGAATGATAAGGAAAACACGACTGGAACCAGGTGAGGTATTGGTGAGTTTCGATGTCGAGTCGTTGTTTACCAATGTTCCAGTGGACGAGTGTTTGGCAGTCATAAAAGACAAGTTTAGGCAGAGAGACGTATCAGGTAGATACATCACGTTGTTAGAGCACTGCTTGAAGGGAAGCTACTTTTTGTACCAAGGCCAGTATTTCCTTCAGATCGATGGTGTGGCAATGGGCAGCCCTGTGGCGCCGGTACTTGCCAATATCTGGATGGAACATTTTGAAGAAAGGGCTTTAAATGGTGGACCTTCAAGTATTAGACTTTGGAAGAGATACGTGGATGACATCTTTTGTATCATTGGAGGAGGTGAAAATAGTGCGAGAGAATATGCCAGTTACCTAAACTCCATCCATCCAAAAATCAAGTTCACCGTTGAGGTTGAAGAGGATCGAACGTTGGCCTTTTTAGACGTAAAAGTAATGGTCAGATCGGATGGAACCTTGGCGCATTCTGTACATAGGAAACCTACACACACGGATAGATACCTGCACGCCACGTCACATCACCACCCACGTCATACGCAGTCTGTTGTGAGGACTTTGGTAAACCGGGCATATGATCTGTGTGACCCTGACCATTTAAGCGGAGAACTGGCTCACATCCAGGAGGTGCTGAAGAAAAATGGTTACAAAACGACAGGTCTCACGGTGAAACCAAAGAGGGATAAACATCCAATTGTACGCAGACAACCGGCATTTCTACCATATGTGAAAGGAATAACGGACAAAATAGGTGCAATCTTAAAACAGTATTCGATTGACACCGTTTTTAAACCAGTATTCAAAGTAGCAAGCAAATTACGGAGCGCGAAGGATGTTATCCCTTTTCAAAACCCGGGTGTTTATAAAATTCAATGCAGTTGCGGTAAAGTTTACATTGGCCAAACAAAAAGAAGTGTCCAGGAACGGGTCAAGGAACACATAGCAGCTGTAAAGAATAGGCAACCACAAAAGTCAGCGATAGCGGAACACCTGATGTCTGGTTCAAACCATTGGATTGAATTACATCAGCCTCAAATCATCTCCACGGAACAACATTATTATCCCAGAGTTGTTCGTGAGGCTATTGAAATTAAAAAACATCCCAATAATTTCAATCGTGAGGATGGTTTTAGGCTGTCAGAAACATGGGAACCAGTAATCATGGGATTATATTCGCGTGGCGTAACTGCGGATGTGTCTTCGGATAGTGTGTCGTGCTATGAATTAACAAAAATTCCAATTGTGAGGGTAGACAGACATTTTAGCTGTGACGGACTTCCCGCTAGTCTAGCTTGCTAGCTAGTCTTCCCGCGACCACGGCCTATGCAACTGGGTCGAAACGTCGGGCAAAAATAAAGGTAATCACATATCTTTATAAATTTATCGTGTTTTGACCCGGTCTCAGATAATTAATAAAATAGAGTACTTGTTTAAATCTATCATCATGAGCCAAACGACCCACAAATTTGGTTCCGCAGATTTAATAAAATTCATAGAAATATACAGGAAGCATGAGTGTTTGTGGGACACCCAACACAATGATTATAAAAATAGAAATGCGCGTGAGGCTGCTTTAACAGATTTCTCTCAAGAACTAGAAATAGAAGGCTTTGGTCCAAAAGAAATTACAAACAAAATAAAAAACCTACGGACACAATATAATGGTGAAAGAAAGTGGAAGAATCAAGATCACGAACAGGATCTGGTGTTCAGGACATCCAAGACAATAATAAAGGTACTTATAGTACATTTGGGTACTCTAAATAATTGTGAGAGTGAACCCAGTGAATCTCCAGTCGCCATATATTTTAAAGTTATTTCCAACTTAGTTCTAGCAGGAATTGCATTGCGCATTGTCGTATTTTGCTTTTGTATCATTGGGCTCACTTTAGCCAACAAAAAGTTTAATTGTACTCTTGTGACACGGAACATGTTCCTAAAGTCCTCTTCATTTTCGGTTTGCAGTTCCATTATAAGATTATTGGATGCTCCAAGCCTGTCTCTTCTCGCTATCCACTTCTTTACCCAACATCTTCTTTTTCGTTTTTTTCTTATTTCTTGCCGTAAATAGGCAGCGACCACTAAAACACCTTCTAGCACTTCTTCACTCATTTTCAAGTAACCCACAAATAACCTCACTCTAGTTTGTTTTCTTTCGTGTGCCGTTCAAGAATTGCTTTCCAGAATGGCATATGCAATAATTGTATGTGCTGTTTACACCAATGACATTCTTGCTTCTACTTGCTTTCAACTTGCTTAGGCTAGACAGAAATATCACCAATAGTTTAGACGAAGCAACAATTTTCTTGCTTGAATAATATTGTATGGTATAAGCAATAAAATGGTACCGTGTAAATGAGCCTTAAGCTCAAAAGTAGTATCTATTGTCACAGATTTTGCTGAATCCATGGAAAAAGCTGTAAGTGAATGTTTGAATAAGCGAAATCACTTTTGGGTTGCTCACACTCTTAATCTCGCGCTTAAAGACTGTTTAGAGCAAGAAACTGTTGATTTAACAGGAAACACTTCTAACTGTCAGCTACAACAACTTTTAACAAAATGTCGAGCAATTGTTTCGCATTTTAAGCATAGTACAAAGGCTTCCTATGCTTTACTCAAAATTCAAGAGCAACTAAATGTAAGTACATTGAAACTAAAACAAGACGTTCGGACTCGATGGAATAGTATTTTTTTATGCTCAAACGTCTATTAGAGGTTAAAATACCTCTTTCTTCTTGTATGCGCCAACTACGCTGCGCACGATTCAGGGGTTTGCGGGGCGTACTTTCAGGAGCGGCCGAGTTCAAGGCCAGTCAGTCAGTCGTAAAATTCACACAGAAGCGATTGCCACGCGCGTTGACCTCTCGAAACCCTTTGTGATCGCATCTACGTATTATAGTGATATACCTAGTGCTACTTAGTGTATAAGTGTCGGCCATTACATTGCGTCATCACCAGTGTCCTCCTGCGTTGGAGTACAGTGGACATTGCGGGAAATATCAGCTCAACCTAATCAGCCCAAGCAAGCCCATTAGCCTATTCGAGGATTTTTCGGCTCCTTACAAAAAACTAGAAGGTAATCGACAAAAATTGGAAACAACCTTCTATGAAATTCTCGATGACGATGACTTGGATGAGAGTGACGAAAATATATACACAGCAAAGTACGAATCAGTCTCAGAAAACTATGTTCACATTCTGGTACAGCAAGAAAAGCTCCTATTGACCGAAAAACAAAAAACTCTCGGCCACCAGGCAAAAAACACTCATTTTAGTTACAAATTAGAGGATTGGCCCTCTTTTATCTCAATTTCCAAGAGTTTGACTGACGAGGAAATGACTTCGGTCACGGATGTAATAAAACTGCATTACCTGCTGTCTTGTTTGTCAGGGGAAGCTCTGCAATTGGTATGTCATTTAAAGCCAACAAATGAAAATTACCCTATCGCGATGGATATTTTGACAAAGAGGTACGAAAACCGCCGCATCCTTATTGATCGATTTGTTGATATTATTCTAGAGCTGCCGCCTATTCACTCACGTTCAAAATTACGAGTCACATTCTTTACCCCTTTAGTATCAGCACATTCGGCCCTACGTAGCTTAAATCTTTTTCATGAAGGTGGTGACTATGTTTTGGTGCCAATTGTAGTTCGTAAATTGAAAGGTGAACTAAGGACCCTTTTTGAACGCAAGTACGGGAAACACGACAACCTACCAACTCTCAATCACTTAATCACATTTTTAGAAGAACATGCTAGGTGTATTGATAATGAAATGTCAGCTTTACCTAGCACAAGCAACAATCGCCTAAACACGGTCACTATTGACCAATACAGGCGATCACTAAAACTAAAGAAGAAATAAAAGAGCAGAAACGAATTGCGGAAAGATTAAGATATGAACGCCTAAAAAATGACCCTGTAAAAAGAGAGCAATTGAAGGAAAAAGAACGACGAAACTATCAAAGAAAGAAGGAAAAAGGTACAAGAGAGTCAGTTAAAGATATTAGGCGACGTGAACACAAAGCTATGACTAAAGAACGGAGAAAGCACTGTGTTACCTATCGTGCAAAAAAAAAGCTTTGAAAGAAATTACAAACAATTTTGTACGACAAAATACGCCCGAATCCGAAGGTTCACCTTCTCCTCAAAGTTCCGTCTCTCCATCAATACTACCTATGACCACTCCACCAAGTAATGCAAGTAATGCGAGAAAGCGTAATGCTAGAAAGAAACGTGACAAAATTATATAGGATAAAGACAAATAGGAAAGAAGTATAGGAAGAGATTAGAACGTTTGGAAAAAGCTAAGACAAAGGAAAATGTAGACACACTTAACCTACCAAAATGTGTGATTCGCCAGAAACTCGCAGAGAAGTAGTCAAAAAAGCGCTTTTCGGTGAAGTGTTTAATGCCCAGCTGAAAGAAAACTATGCTAATTTGAAAAACTCCAAAGAAAAACAAATATTCGGAAAAGTCGTGTCCGGCAAACTAATACACAAGTACAAGTTGTGGCGAAGCAAAGATAGTTCTATATCTTATAAAACAATTTAGAAGTCAGCGCGTCAATCAGTTTAAGTACCCAAGCTTCGGACTCGTAAAGACAAAATTTCATCTGATTGCATAAACACTGTACGAACCTTTTATGAAAACGATGACAACAGCAGACATGGCACAGGAAAACTTGAATGCCTGACCAGAAAAGGGGTTAAAAAACAGAAAAGATGTCTATCGGATAGCATCGCAAATTTATACAAGAAGTTTCAAGCTGAACATTTTAAAATAAGCTACACAACATTTTGTCGTCTACGTCCTTTCTGGGTCGTAACACCAAATGTAAACGAACGTGACACGTGCCTATGCATAAAGCACGCGAACATCGATCTGGAACTGTCAGCATTGCACAGGCGAAGAATTTTGACTTACAATAGTCACACTGCACTCCTTGAAAAGACATGTTGTAATGGCTATGACGAGCTATGTTTGTCACGAACCCGCCAACGCTGTATTGACAAGAATCCTGACTACAGGGAGTTTGATGACAGCAAGCCCATTGAATTAAAAAAATGGATATCTGAGAAACAATTCTAAGTTTTCTTATAGACACTGGTTCTTCTATCTCGATTATAAGGTATTCTTGTTTCCGTACACAGCCAGTGCTATCTAAAGAGAGAGTAAAACTTAAAGGTTTGAGCAACAATGAATCTTATTGTGAATCATTAGGGTCGATTCAACTTCATTTTATTCATAATGATTTAGCCTTTGATTATAAATTCCATGCCATTGACGACTCAATCGATCTCTAATATGATGGGATCATAGGAAATGACTTCATAAAGCATTTCAATATCGATATTCAGTATTCTTCCAAATCAATCAATCAATCAATTTTCACTAAGACTTCTTATAACATACCTTCCCGATCGGAAGCTGTAATCGAGTGCGAAGTCTCTAACCTCTGCGAGGTATCACAACACAACGAAGCCTTAGTACTAGAGGCGTTTATATTGCAAACAGCTTAGTAACATTAAACCTTAGGGTTTAGGGTTTTTTTAGTCGCGTTAATATTTCAGTACTAAATACTACAGAATCCGACGTCATCACTCATGACTACAAAGTCACACTAACTCCTTTCGAATTTCCTACCTCTTATACAAAATCTTTGTCCAGCTAAATAATTCATCACATGTATCTTTCCAATGTTAATCGGTCGCAAAAGGTTCTCGAGCAAATTCGATGCTCACATCTAAATCTCGAAGAAAAGAAAAAGCTTCTAGACTTATGCTCCACATTCACAGACATCGTCCACCTAGATGGTGAATTCCTCTCCCATACAGATTGATTTACAGATTGAGTGAAAAGACAGATTAGAACGAACAGGAGGCAAATTATAAATATTTCTAAGTAATCTCAAATCATACTTCGATATTTATTAAGAAGTATTTTAAAATTTTATTATTGTGGACGATATCGATTTTTTATAAATAATCAATCAATCAAGAGAAAGCTCGATAAAGCATGAGTTAGCAAACATCCTTTTCGTTTCATTTAAGTAGTATCCGAGTAATGTGTTTTTCTCTCACCGAAAACTATAACAGTAGATTATGCATAACAAATTTTCATAATAAATAGCACATGTAAAACTACAAACACACTTGGGCTTCCAAAGCCCTACTTGTTCAATAACCACGCTTAATCAATAAATAACATAAACAATATCAACTCTATAACTTAACAATAAATAAAATAAATACTATAGTGCAATTTTTAACGGTTGAAATATCTATGGTAAAAAGCACTAGTTACTCAAACTCCGTCAACAGTAGTCTTGATTAATAACTAACGGGACTAATCGCGTAACTTATTAATCATGAGTATAAATCGCGAATCTCTTAAAACTACAAAGGTAATCTATCTACTAGTAAACATTTTGGTCTACGCTATAGAGTTTCAACTATGCTATGTATCACATTAGTTACTTCAGAATCCGGTGATGGCTCTGATGGCTTTCTCCTCGTCGTGAGGCGCCATCTGACGGTTGGAGTGGAACTCCATCGTGAAGGTGGCCAGCCCCGAGCTCAGGGTTCGCAGCGTGGTCGAGTAGCCGAGGAGTTCCGACAGCGGTGCTATGCAGTCGATTACCTGTGGACATATGTTCTATGTAGAAAACATAGTAATTCGACGTAGCTCCGTTGTTTGGGGCTTGGCTTGACAGTGGATACAGGGTTCAAATCCCGCTTGAGCATGAACCAATAGAAATGAAATTTTATGTACAATTTCGTAATAAAAATACTTTTACGAAATGCATCGAATATTACGAGGGAAAACATCGAAAGGACACCTACCTTTTCCCCGAACAGGTAAAAGTCAGTGCTTGTAAATGGCGACATGGCTGACCACCTGTCACATTGAGTAGTGACTATCTGGTCAACACGTGGGTTCGAGGTGGCCGTAGAATTACTATTTGTGATTGCGGAAATAGAAACCTGAACCTCGGACTAACCCATAAGGTCGTTAACGCGTTTGTCTGTTGTTTAATTGTTTACAATGTACAAGCACCAGCTATTGCCTGTTCGGGGAACATACAAGTTTTCTCACGATGTTTTACCTCATCGTAAACAATTACTACACACTAAACCACTGGCACCCAATAACCCATTTAAAACAACAGAGGCGCCATCTGTATAAGGCTTTGTCACAACTACCAGTTTTGTTACCTTATTGTTATTCCTGACGAATATCCTCTGTATGTCAGCCCGCCTCCTAGAGAGATCCGCTATGACGGGCGCCGTGTGGCTCTCCGGACAGACGATCTCCACATACATCACTGGCTCCAGTAGATACGCCTCGGCTTCTTCGAAAACCTGATAATCCATACATAAATATAAAAAATATATTAGAAGTACCAATAACCGTCGAGTGTGTATAAGAAAGTGTATGAGTGTCAATAAAGCGTTAGTGGTCTGTCAGGGAGAAATGGGGATCCGTGATCTCTGCCTACTCCTCTACAGGGAATCAGGCGTGATGTGTATGTGTGTATGTATAAATATAAACTCAGATTATTTATCACACATACATACAAAAATATAAACTTAGGTCATTTAATACTTGTCAATGAAGATACAACGTCGTATGCATAATATTTCTTAGTTCAATACGCATAGGCAATTATAAATTATTTTTGTTCCGCGTTAGTCTATAATCATCATAAAAAATATAAACGGCTGTAGCCCGGTGAAAAAGACCTCTAACTTCTTATGAGAAAGATCCTAGATTCGAATCCCGGCTCTGGCATGTACCAATAATTGAAATTTAGATATGTATTTTTCGTTTACGTACATAATTTAGAGTCGCTAACGGCGAGGGAAAACATCGAGAAGAAACCTGCATATCCCTCGGGATAGGTTATAACCACTGCCTATATACGGCGATAAGGATCACTACCTATCAATTTGGGTGCCGTCTGTCTAGTGAAACGCGAGCTTTGAGTGACCCATACCCTAACATGTCTTCGAAATTTCGGAAATGGGCTCTCAAGCCTCTGACTACCCTGCCACAATAAAAAAAGGGAGTGTGTATACACAAGTCGTGAAGCGTATGTTATGTATGTTTTATGTCTAGCTAATAGTGCGATTACCCACCTTCCTGAGGCATTGGACAACGGCGGCCGTGACGGCTGAATCCGAGGTCCCGCGAGCTACTTCCAGCCAATGGAGAGTTACTTGGACGTCCACCATCTAAAACATAACAAAAAAACCTTATTCAGTTTGATACTAAAATAAAATCTTGTTGAGTTAAAGTACTTGCGTTGTTCTATCTTTTAGGGGTAGATAGAACTTCGCGCACATAGAACAAGTGTGTTAAATCTTATTTGACTTAATTTCCTTCTAGTATATGTATGATGCGTGTAGAGCTATTAATACCGATTAAGTGTACAAGAAATGTTATTAGAAGATGGACTACCACCTTTTCACCGATATTCTGTATCGATATTCTGTATCAACGCCTTCAAAACCTTAATATTTATGCTAAGATTGAAAGAAAGAAAAACATTTATCCTCTGCTTAAATACATTTAAACATAACATTATTATATACACACTTTGACACAACATCAATATTAAGGAGTAGGTACTTGATGCAGTGAAAAGGTGATGTCTCAGTATTTGATTGAGTGAGGAAATATTTAAATGTACCCAGATCGAAGAACCCAAGTATATGTAAGTGATCTTGCCTCATTTCGTTTATTTGTGAATATATCTCCCAAATGACTTAGACATGATGTGTATGTATGTATATCTCACCTTGCACCCTAGCTTGGGCCCATGTACGAGTGCAGCGCTAACTCCTTGTTTGACAGCTGCCATTACCTTGGGATGCACATGCGCTAGATTCGCTGCACTGTCCGCTGACTTATCTAGTCTGTGTAGAAATAATAATATTAAAACTTATTATTTTTATAGTATAACAGAGTACACTAACTCTGCAGATATACTCCTGAGATAGACACTTAAACATCTGACGATATTTACCGTAAGCATAATAAAATAACCTAATATCTCAAATTTTTATCTGTCTTTCCTGGCCTTCGTTTCCTTAAACTTAACAACTAAACCATGCAAAACATTTCGAATTCTGGAATGATTCATTAAATTTTAAGACCTGTACTGACATCATAGTCAATTGTAAGTCACATGATTCCAACGTAAGTAGGTATATAAATATTTAACAGCACGTAAGTGACCTCACCTCAAAATCTTGTCATCCGTGACACCTTTGACAGTTTTAGCTGACAGCGTCACTTTGATGTTTTGTCTCTGGTTGCCAACCTTCTTGTCGACCGTGTAGGTTTTCTTAGCGGAGCCTCTGAGAGCCTCTCTGTAAGCGATCTGCAAGTCCCCTAGTTCTACGTCGAGCTTGTATTCCCTTATTAGACGCTCCTTTATTATCTCTAAATGCAGCTCACCCATGCCTGAGGAAAATTTATAACTCACGTTCATAAGGAGTCGATAATACGAAAAAGATGTTACAAAAATAGGAAATATAGATTATCTCGTTTACTAGTGCATCTGGAAGTGATTTCAAACAGTTTTTATGACAGTATGCATCTCTAAAAAGAATCAAATATACGGTTTGACTAATTGTTTTAACCTAGGCTAGGTAGGAAATTAAGATCACAATAGATGTCATGAAAAAATGTATAGGATCAACTGTGTCCTACAGGAAAAGAAGACGCTTCCTACCTGGGCAGGTGTTTGCCCAGGATTATGGTCTGAGTTGGAAATTTGTATATATCTTTTTTTCCATTTATTATTTTTTTAATTTCGCGTTCTAGGATGTTGTTTTTTGTTTTTTTTTTATTATTTCTTACTGGCGTCATCTGTGATACTTATATTAAACTAATTGCAACTGTTTCTCTCTGTATGTGGCGCTCTAGAGGTCGGCACAACGTCATAAATTTTGAAGTAGAAAATACCGAGTAAAAATATTTTTAAACTTATTTATAACGCTACAAAACTTCTTTTTATTAACCCCTTTCTTACCAGCCAATATAAGTTGTCCTGTCTCGTGGTCG
This sequence comes from Leucoptera coffeella, assembly GCA_030578115.1. Taxonomy (NCBI): domain Eukaryota; kingdom Metazoa; phylum Arthropoda; class Insecta; order Lepidoptera; family Lyonetiidae; genus Leucoptera; species Leucoptera coffeella. Next base: position 305,077 of record JAMBLF010000071.1, on the reverse strand, counting down.
GTCCTGACTCGAAGGCTGGCGTCCTCCCTGGCCAACTCTTCCAACGCAGTCTCTAAAGCTGGCAACATCGAAGCGCTGGCTGGCTCCACGGAACACACAAACACTGGCTCCGGGATCCTTGTGCCTTTAGATAAAAAAGCACATAATTATATAAATGTTATTTATGTAATATGAACAGTATGCAGTAAGGAAGAAATGAGGGTAATGGAGATAGTTTTCGGCCACTGACTACTTAGAATTCTTAAAATATAGACCCTCGCTATTGGCTATAGTTTATTGTATAAATATAAAAAACAATATTTTTTTTTCTATATTTGGGTAATAAATTGTTTCATTCATTCACTCATTTCCTTATTAATTGTTATTTTAAATAAATTGTTTTATTACTCACTTTAGAAACAACCATTTCTCGACATATCGAAATCATATATACAAAAAAAAATCTACACGTTTCCTATTACTTGTACACCACCCCTTACATATCCACCTGAAAAACATTCATCTATAATACAATGGCCACATTTGTTTAGTTCCAAATTAGTGGCGCTGTAGTCAACGGAGACCTGTCAAATGCCAACCGGTCGTTTTCATAATGTAAACAAACATCTATTTGTTAAATAATTTAATTAAACATACGTATTATTAAATTATTTTAAATAAATAATAAATTACACATACATATTTTTCCGACATTTTTATCATAAACAACGTTGAACTATTGATAAACAAATAGATTATTAGAAACTGATTAGAAATTGACCCTTGACAGGTCTCCATTCTCACTAGCGCCCCTGGCGGGATAAAAAAGTGAGGAATGCTGCCATTGAGACTCACCTATACCCAGCAGTACATCAGCCACCTCCTCTGGCGATGGCTCGTGCTCCAGAGCCTGGATCCTCTGCTTGGCGCTGGGCAGCACCAGCGACTCCAGGGTCCTAGGGTCCTTCACCAGCTCCAGGAGTCGGGACTTGGCTCGGCTGGCCGATGACTGCGTGGAGGTTATCAGATCGCCCGTGTTTGTTGACTGGGGATTGTTAAAAGGGGTCATTGTACATGTTATACTGTATACATTGCGGCCGATTCTCTATAGATTGGTGCGCGCATATCACGGAGGTTACATAATACAAAAAACAAACGCATTCACGACCATTAACCCTTGCGGGGTTGTCAGAGGTTCAGGTTTTCATCTCCGCAATTGCGAAGGTAGTAATGCTATGGATACTTCGAACCCACGTTTTGACCAGATAGTTAGTACTCAATGTGACAGGTGGTCAGCCATGTCGCCATTTACAAGCACTAACTATTACCTGTTCAACGAACAGGTAGGTTTTCTCACGATACATAGTATAGTATAACAGGCGGTTACGTAGGGGCCGGCCCAATAGGACATATAACAGTCAGATAGACGCTATATCGAAAAAGGTTGACGTTAGAAGTACTTATAACCGCCGAGTGTGTATGAGTGTCAATGAAAGTGGTCTGTCAGGATCGGGACAAATGGGATCCGTGATCTCTCCTTAGCCCTCTACAGGGAATCAGGCGTGATGTGTATGTATGTATGTATGTATAAACAGACATTATAGTATAGACACAACCAAAAACCACAGATGGTTTTTCCAATCACTAAATCAATCACTATACCATAATATATGTTCATATATTACCTTCAGGCCACTGACCACGGCAATGCCTCCTGCTCTACAGGTATCTGTGAGACTGTATTCATCCGCCAGTGCTTCGTACAGCAGACCTGTCTACCAACAAAGATGTTAGACGTTTTATATACAAGATCTACGTATAAATCGTAATATAATATATAATCGTAGAATAATACAAAAACAATTCAATATTTAAACAACTACGACATGTGATGGCAAGTAATATCCAAGCTAATTTTATAGTTACATAATAGTTGCACCGTCAAAAAATAGATGTCGCTATTTTCATTCTTAAGTTTTGTCTTACAAAGGGGTGTGCTTTAAACTTTGGCGTCCCTACCTTCACCTTCCCACTTCCCCGCGTAATACCACACTACTTTCCATACAAATATTGCGTATGGGCCACTCCTCTTTGTAATAAAATGAAATGCTTTTTATTCAATATCAGAATTATAAAATCACTTATTGAAAGTAAAAAAAAAACATTTCCACAGGAAAAGTTGTCATAAAAATTAGTTAATCTTAAAAAAATAAAATAAATCTAATTAAACTATTGGCATTTCGTACAGCAAAATCCTGCAGAGAAGAAATGACAAGAAACTCTGAAGACATATTTCAATAGAGTTTTCGTAATTGCTCTATGGGTTAGTTATCATTATGTACTGTTATATATTACGTGTATACCTGTTCCGCTCTCTCCTCCCGAAGGTTGTATATCTTCTGTCCCTTGTTCAGTTCTCCGCTGTACAGACGTAAGAACGTGAGCACGCCCCTCTGATCATCGTGTTGCACTTTGAAAACGCGAGCGGAAAGGTCCTTTTCGAATACCTGAAACGAATTAACATAAGATATTTATTAATAATAAGCGTTTCTTTACAGCCACTTAAATATACACAATACAAAACTTTTACAATTAAAACTTACAAACTAGGGGATCAAACTTAAATTTACATATATTTCATGACAATTGTCGCTTGTATTATGAGTAACTTCATAATTCCAGAGGTCATTTGCAAGACCAAATAATGCTTACTTGTTACCAGCGGCCAAGTCCACTAATGCATTTTGCATAATCGTAATGCCATCGTATTATAGTAATGATGTAAAGTTGTTATTGGTGTAGTTAATGCGTCAAATTTCGCCTACAATGGCAACACGAAATTTTGGCACTTATGCCACTGTAATAACAACTTCACACCATTACTGAGGTACCTACGATTTTGCTAAAACGCATAGTGGACTAGGGCCCCAGGTTATGAAAAATTACCAAAATAGGAACAAATGGAACACATTCTGTGTCCTGGATCATTCGCAAACTATATCAAGAGGGAAGTTTCCGCACGATGGTCGGAAAGATTGGTATGTTTCGCCAATTGTGAAAATGTGTGTAAACAAATTTAAGAAATATTTTAATTTTACATAACTACATGTTCTGAAAGAACTTGGAACCCGAAGTAAAATTGATGGTATGGATTAATATGGATGGTCTTGGTATTAATCATCAAATTTACCTTATAAAGCTGGTTACACTGCATTGGCGAAGGCAGATAGTCTATCACTGCATCCATTAACGTCTGAACCCCTATATTCTTATACGAACTGCCGCAGAGCAGTGGAAACAATTTCATATCTATAGTACACCTTCTTATTGCACTTTTCAGTTCTTCACTCGTTATATTGTCTATGGTTTCCTCTTGTATTATTTTCTCTGCTAAAGCATCGTCAAAGGAGGATAGAGTATCAACCAATTGTCTATGGTTGGCCATAGTCTTTTCGTAAAGGTGTCCATCTTCATTCTCTTTTATTTTTCGTCTTGTGTATTTCTGACCGCGGCCCTGTGTCCATATTATTTGTTCTTGATTTACAAGATCTATTAGGCCTAGAAATATGTTTATTTGTTAGTTAAATTTTAATAACATTATCTTTTAAAAAAATATTGGAATTATGATGATATCTACATTGAACATTGGTGCTTAATGTTGAGCCTATCATTCAAGTATATTGAAATACACTTATTCAAGTAATGAACTCTTACAACATCCCAAAACAAGGCAACAAGTACCTTAATCATTTTTTTAACATCCTAAACTAGTTTTTGACACATTTAGATAAAAGCCTATTTTTCATCACCAATAAAAGGTAGCCAATGTGACTGACATTTCAAAAAAATAACACAGACTATACCTATCAATTTCCCTTCATGTCTCACAGGCAGATGTAGTAACAGAGGAGTGGCTTGTAAGCTTTCTTTCACAGAGTTAACACAGGCTACCTCGTCTGCATCTTTTCTGTCCATTTTATTAAGGTAGACTAGTCTTGGGACACGGTAACCGTCCGCCTGACGCCACACTGTGTGAGTCTGTGCTTCCACTCCTGTAAGAATGATACAAGTACTACTTAATTAATTATTAGTACTTAATTAATTCTTTATTCAAATGTTTATGATGATATAGAATCCCTCCTAGAAAGAAGGCAACCAGCTTATGTTGGGCCTATGTAACTTACAATAACTATTTTAGTTCATTAATCTTGAACCCAAATCAAATTGACATTAGTTTCCATCCCTGATTTTTATTTAGGTACACATTTTATCATGAGGAAACCTGCCTACCCCTAGGGTGAGTAATAGTGCATGTTAATGGCAATACAGTTCACATGTTGGGTGCTATCTATTTAGTGCAACGTGGGATTTGAATGTATCATACCTAACATGACTTCAAAATTTTGGAGATGGGCACTTAAGCTTCTGACTACCTTGGCACAATAAAAAAGGGAGTGTGTAAGTTATATCTTTGTTTTGTCTGACAAATGTTCAAACTGGGGCCTTAGTCCAATAATGTGTTTTAGCACAAACCAGTTGCACACACTTTTGGTCATCCACTACCAACTACACACTAGTACTGATCAGAAATTGAACTCTTATTTTGGAAAGAGCTTTTGTAGACTAAAACTCGTGGTAGTTTGGTAAACTACTACAAAAGCTCTTAAAATATATAAATAAAAAACTATTAAGCTTAAGTATGTAATAGAATCCATGATTGCAACATACCAGCAGATGCGTCCAGAACAACAACAGCCCCATCCAAGACAGCCAAGCTTTGCTCCACTTCCATGGTGAAGTCAATGTGGCCTGGCGTGTCTATTAGATTGATCACACTCTCATTCCACGGGAATGTTACTGCTGCGGCTGTTAAGTGAAATAAAAAATACATATATAAAATTCAGTCAAAGGTATAAAAACTTTAGTCTTTAACATAATATAACTAACTATCATTTTTATATTTTATGAGTGCAATTCAATAATATGGTTTGGCAGTTTTAATTGGATTTTATTGAACAAATATGGGCTACAATTTAACTAATAATTGCTTAAAACTTACATGTAATAGTGATGCCTCTCTGTCTTTCTTGTTCCATATAATCAGTGACTGTATTTCCGTGATGCACTTCACCCATTGATCTTATTGTACCGGAATAAAATAGCATTCTCTCTGTTGTTGTGGTTTTACCTAAAATATTACCAAATTGATTTATGATATTGCAACTAAAATATAACCTCAACTTAGCAATGTTATACAATAATTAGTTCATAACATAACCTATTACATTAAAAAATTCGTAAATTCCTATGTACATTTTATTTTGAATAGAATTTTATGTCTAATTTATAACTGAAAACATGTGTTAGATTTAGAAAATACTCTTGGTAAATACATACCGGCGTCAATGTGAGCCAAAATTCCTATGTTTCGTACATTTTCTGTCCCTTTTGAAGCATTGCTAGAATAGAGTCTTCTCAAATATACATTTTTTAACAGTATCTTGTAATGTTTTAATAAATTCATTTCAAGTTTAAGCCTTAAAAATTATATAAACAAAAACCTTCGATACTTTCCTATACAACGAGTCCACACACCTCAGTGCCACACACAACACAACCAAGCAACCAACCATCAATCAACCAATTCAATTTCAAGTTGACCCAATCCAACGCCAATCAAGAAAAAAAAATCTATGTCAGTCAATTCTGTCTTAGGCCGCGTCGATTTGTTTGTGTTCAATGATACTACATAGAATCTAAATTATTGAATTTTCATGTTATAGTTAACCCTTTCCTGAACATAAACTCTCCATCATGGGAGTTCCGGCATTCTTTCGTTGGCTCAGCCGAAAATATCCTAGTGTTATAGTTGAATGCGTTGAACAGAGGGTGAGTTTGTATCATAACCTACAAAGATCTATAATAAATTACTTTCAAGCTATGATGCGTCTAATTAGATTAAAAGATATATGTCTAAAAAGCTGACAACTTATTCCACATCTATATTTGCAATTAAACATAGTTCTTTAGTACAAAATTCAACGCATTAAATGCCGCATTTCTTAGTGAAATTTTTCTCATTTATAGCCAACCGACGTGGATGGACAAGTGGTTCCTGTAGATTCTTCCTTACCGAACCCTAATAATATAGAATTTGACAATTTATATCTGGACATGAATGGTATCATTCACCCATGTACCCATCCCGAGGACAAACCAGCACCCAAAGATGAGGATGAGATGATGGTTGCCATTTTCGAATGCATTGACCGTCTCTTCAGGATTGTGAGGCCTCGCAAGGTGCTATACATGGCTATTGATGGAGTTGTAAGTTGCAATTGTATACAATTTAATATTATTTCATAATTTGAATATATCCTTAAAATATATAGGCCTTCTTTCACACCATGGTTTTTTTTACATGTTACGATTATAAGCACTATTGCTTACTGGCTTATGTAAGCCTATATGTGACACAAAACTTACTCAAAACATATAATGTTTCCAAAACATGCATTTGCTAGATATAAACAGATAATTTGCCTTCACATTCCTTTATCAAACAACATCTGCATGTGAAAAGTATTGTTCACAAATTACTCTATTGAGAATAAAACTTCATTAACTGGTAGTTAGTAATGATATTACAAAGTTTATTGGAAAAAATAATATTAGTACATGAGTTCCTGTCCGTCTTAATATTCTCTAACTTTCATGTCAATTACAGGCGCCAAGAGCTAAAATGAACCAGCAGCGTTCTCGTCGCTTCAGAGCGTCCAAGGAAACCCAGGAGAAGATTGATGAGATAGCTCGTATCAGAGAGGAACTCCTCACCAAGGGCGCTTACCTGCCTCCGGAAAAGCCAAAGGAAGCTCATTTTGACTCCAACTGTATTACTCCCGGAACACCTTTCATGGACAGACTCAGCAAGTGTCTGCACTATTATATACATGACAGGTAAGTTAGTTAGACAGTTATTTGTATTTATATGTATTCTTGATGCAAATAGGGTCAAATTATGATGTTATGCAGATGAGTGATAGCCGATTGACAACAGGAATATATATATATATATATATATATATATAAGTGATATATATATATATAAGTGAAGCGGAAGGGCGGTTACGTAGGGGCTGGCCCAAAAAGACATATAACAGTCAGATAGACACTATATTGAAAAAGCGTGACGGTAGGAGTACCTATAACCGCTGAGGGTGTATGAGATGATGTGTGTAGAGTTCACTATAATATCTATACTATTATTATTAAGCTGAAGAGTTTGTTTGAATGCACTAACAAAACTAAACTAAACTGGAAGTACTGGTTTCAATTGAAAAAGTCTTTTGGTGAAAAGGTTTTTGGTAAACAAGAAACTGGAAAAAGTGGAAAAAACAATCACTTTTTTTGGATTATTTTGTTTGTATTTAGGAACATTTAAGCAACAAATGTTTTGTCTTGATGAATCATGCCGAAAATAACTGCCACTTGGACAAAGTTGCAAGCTCAGCTAGTGTTAGCAAAGATCTACCGATCTTGTTAGTGAAATAGAGAGGTGCGTGTATGTAATTATATTTAAAATTCTCTCGTTTCTTCTTCTCTGAATCATATATCTTCAATATTTATTTCAGACTAAACAATGACCCAGGCTGGAAGGGTATCAAAGTGATACTTTCTGATGCCAATGTTCCCGGAGAAGGGGAAGCACAAAATCATGGACTACATACGCAGACAAAGAGGTAAATACACAAACAGAAAGACCCCTACTATTCATACTTGTGTTCATATTTAAAATCAAAGAAGCTGTGGTTAATGGTTTAAGGAATTCAGGAATGTAAAAGAATTAATATCTTTGTAACAAAAAACACTTACACAATCATTTATGCTTGAGGGGTAGTGAAAGGTTCTCTGCTCCATAATGCAGATTTTGTAATTATATTTCTATCTTGAAGGCACAAGTACTCATACTCCTAAGAAAAATAGCATATCCCTTACTTCCTTCATACAATAAACTTGACCCGGACATTTCCATAATGAATTTGAACATGCATATGTTACCGGACCAACCTGATTTTAGGACAAACTAGTTTGGCCAAGGTTAAACTCAAACTGTCCTGAAATCGGGTTTGGCGGGTAACACACACACACTTTTATTCTTTATGTGCATTTTTGTAAGATTTATTTTTCTATCTTTCTTTAAAGTGACGATTCTACCTAACATCTTTTACTCATTTCCAATCTAACCCTTACTTAACAATAGCAATACCTTCACCCATAGCGCAATTTCTCCAAGGTCATAACCAACATATTATGCCATTAGTTTTATTAATCTAATTTGATTTATTTTAAAAATGAGTTTATGTCAATGACATATTTTATAGAAAAATATTTATTTATTATTTTTTCACTAAGTCATTTTATGACCCTTATGTTGAATAAAAAAGATTTTCATTTCATATTCCTATACAGCGCAACCAGATCACGACCCCAACACACAGCATGTGTTATGTGGTGCTGATGCGGATCTGATCATGCTGGGGCTGGCTACCCATGAGCCCAACTTCACCATCATCAGAGAAGAGTTCAAGCCTAACAAACCCAGACCTTGCGACGTGTGTGGTCAACTTGGTTAGTAAATATTTGGTCATAGTGATGCATTTAGTACAGTGGTATTATAATGTGATTCTATTGTACTGTATTAGTGATGATTAGAATCAATAAATCGTAGGGTATGTATTAAATAGTTGTGTAATGTTAAAAATTTACAATACTACTGCTATAATACTAAATACTACTGCTAAGTTAAAATTTAATTGATTTTGTTGTGTTTTACCTTCTTATTATACATGAATTTTTTCATGTCTTACAACAAAGACTAACATCTATCATTTCTGCTAAATTGATATGCCTAACATACACATACGTTCACATTCTCCAATCCCTTTTGGTATGAACAGAACCTTGGAGAAATGAAAAACATCTTCTCGGTCACTTGGTTGGCAGGTATATTGGGGTTTTGATATCATATGAAATATTAGTGACAGGTTGCTAGCCTGTCGCCCCATAGATTCCATATAGGGTGAATGTATATGTATCTATGTTGCTCTAACCAAAACAGTTTCGCTTTATTGTTATTATATAATCAATGTCATACTCAATGTTCATTCACGATATAATTTATACACTATTACCTCCAGGCCACGAAATGAAAGAATGCACAGGCGCGTCCCCCATGGAGAACCAAGCGATCGACTCAAACCCAGCATTCGGGACCCAAGACAGCTTCATATTCGTCCGCCTCAACGTCCTAAGAGAGTATCTAGAAAAGGAACTAGTAATGCCTAACCTGCCCTTCCCATATGACTTTGAAAGGGCGCTGGACGATTGGGTGTTTATGTGCTTCTTTGTGGGTAATGACTTTTTGCCTCATCTACCCAGTTTGGAGATCAGGGAGGGTGCGGTGGATCGCCTGGTCGGATTGTATAAGAAGTGCGTTTATAAGACTAGGGTAAGTTTAGGTTGATTTAGTTGAGGGGTAATGTGTAGTTTTAGTTGGTGATAGCTCGATTGAGTTGGTAAAGACATTTACACGTCTACTACATTTGATTTTTTAATTTTTGTTCATAATTTATAATGATGATCCAATAAGTCAGTTAATTCACGCAAGTCTTAGATGTTATATATCATGTCATATAACCTAGAAATTCGAACTGAATATTCAAAAACTTATTTCGAACATTTGGCGAGTTGTGAAGAACTAAAATGTCCATGAGATAGATCTATTACCCATATCTACGGAAGAACACCATATCTTCTTACAAAAACTTGCAGATGCAAACAGGATTCTTAGATAACTCGTAAAAAGTTAAGAGCAAAAATCTTAATGTACAGACAGCGCTAAAAGTGCAGTCAGTTCCGAAGCACGTGAACGCAAAGTGGCCATGACAATGCATAGTGGCGCCATTTTTAAAATGTAAAATATTGCCTTTTGTTCTTATAAACTTAAGCCTTATAAAAAGTTACTAAGACTGCACTTTTAGCGTACTGTACATATGTAATCCATTTAGAATGATCACGTGACTTAGCGAACCCACAATAGAGTCCCATAAAGCCCCTATTCAGTCTCATGTCTCCCCTAACACCTGCCTATTCCAGGGTTGGCTAACAGGCTCGGGCGACGTGAACAAGCCCTTATTATGTCTCATGTATCCTCTAACACCGAAATCTATTCCAGGATAGTATTATACAAAAACAAAACAAACGCATTCACGACCATTAACCCTTGCGGGGTAGTCAGAGGTTCAGGTGTCCATCTCCGCAATTGCGAAGGTAGTAATTCTATGGACACCTCAAACCCACGTGTTAACCAGATAGTCAGTACTCAATGTGACAGGTGGTCAGCCATGTCGCCATTTACAAGCACTATTACCTGTTCGACGAACAGGTAGGTTTCCTCACGATGTTTTCCCTCACCGTATAATTCAACGCATTTCGTAAATGTGTTTTTATTACGATAGTATTATATTATCTGTGTTCCAGGGTTGGCTAACAGACTCAGGCGACGTGAACCTGGACCGGGTGCAGGTGATAATGTCAGAGCTGGGTTTAGTAGAGGACGAGATCTTCAAGCGGCGCCAGCAGAACGAGATCAGCTTCAAGGCCAGGGAAAAGGCCAAGAAGCGGCAGCAGCAGCAGCGACCCAACTTTGGACTGCTGCAGAACACGCAGTTCGCGCCACGGGTAATTAGTACCATAGATGTACTTCGAAAACGGTGAGGGAAAACATCGTGAGGAAACCTGCCTATCCCTCAGGATAGGTAATAGTCAGTGCCTATATACGGCGATACGGTTCACTACCTATCACGTTGGGTGCTGTCTATCTAGTGATACGCGGGCTTCGAATGACCCATACCTAACATGCCTTCGAAATTTTTGGAGATGGGCATTCAAGCCTCTGACTACCCCGCCATAATAAAAAAGGGAGTGTGTATACACAAGTCGTGAAGCGTATGTATGTATGTTTATGTACTTCCCGTACTAAAATGGGATGTAAAAGGATGCAAATTAGCTGCCGTTCTGCCCGGCATGTCGTTGGAGGCGACTAATGGAGTATTTGTATAAGGAACCTGTCACCAATGTTCCTCATGACAAAAAAAACAATATTCAAGCTACTGGCTTTCTACTTGTTACGTTGAGTACTGACTATCTGGTAAATACGTGGGTTCCAGGTGGCCGTAGAATTACTACTTTCGCAATTGCGGAGATTAACACCTGAACCTCTGACTACCTCGAAAGGGTTAATGGTCGTAAACGCGTTTGTCCTTGTTTTGTCTATTCAAGTTACTCGTAATAAGCGACCAGAGATATATTTTCATTTTGTCCACCCTGAAAAGGGCATTATTTTTGATACAAATTGTTGCTAGCCCATAGACTAATAGATCTATGCGCATCTGGCCATCAGAGGGAGCTGGTTACTATTCTATTTGCCTACGTACCTACTAACGCGGTTATCATAAAAGATATCTTATAGCATAACTTCTTTTGCAGGCGATCAACGATGCAGCGGCTCCGGTTGAAAACGCGAGGCAGGAGGCCGCGGATATAAGGAGAGCTGGCATGAATACTAGCGATGTAAGTCAATGGCGTCTTAATGTATGGTCTTGTAGGATCCACTGTGTCCTACAGGAAAAGAGGAAGCTTCCTACCTGGGCAGGTGTTCCAGGCTAATGGCCTGATTTGGAAATTTCTATATATCTTGTTACCGTTAAATATTTCAATTGCGCGTTCTAGGATATTGATTTTTGTAATTATTTTATTTCTTGCTGGCGTCATCTGTGGTAATTATGTTTAACTAATTGCAACTTATGTTTCTCTCTGTGTGTGGCGCTCTAGAGGTCGCCACAGTCTTATCCATTTCCTGCTAGTAAACTTATATCTAGTTGTGTTAATACTTATGTTCTACAAGGGATAACATAATTTTTATTAAGTTGCCAACAAATGGCCAACCTCCGCTTTCAGCTATCTTTGTATATAGCAGTGCATAACTGGAAAAAACTTTCCGAAGGTTATCCCACAATTAATGGTCGTGTCATCTAGTCAACGTGGCTACTGCCTGTCTATATAAACTGATTATCTATATGAACATTTAGATTGTAAATAATAATACCTACTATTTATATAATAACCTACTTATTGTAAATAATAAATAATTTTGTAGGACAACAGTTGAACTAGCTCCTTGCTTTGGACATTTAAGACTTGTTGGGTACTAGTAAAGGTAAATTTAAGGAATATATACATATAACGTATATTATCAACGACCAGACTGCAAACCAGATGAAAAGCATAGTTCTTAACCTATTTCCACCGCGAATGGAACCCGGAACCTAACAATTAGCGTTCACGTGATTAACCAATCGCGCCCCAGCGCTCGTTGTCCTTTGTTTAAACCTACTTCAACGTTTCCCACAGGACAACAACAGAGGTCGCAAGCGGTCGGCTGCGGCGGCGGGCCTCGACACTGAAGAGGAAGACGATGATCAGAAGCACGATGAGGTTCGTCTGTGGGAGTCAGGCTTCAAGGAGCGCTACTACGAGAGCAAGTTCGAAGTAGGCCGGGACAACCTCGAGTTTCAGGTGAGCTTACTTATGAAAGCTTAGGCTTCAGTTTTGCTTTCTAGGACTATGCATAGTTACATGCTAATCTAGGACGTTGAAATAAAGCTAATCACTAAGGGAATAGGGTAATCAATAAGTATTGGGAATCTATTGGGCGATGGGATAACAATCTGTCATCAATGTATGTATATATATAACATCACAACACTAATAAATTCATAGTAGGAGATGTAACCGTGTCTTTAAGCTTCACTATATTCCATAGATACATGTATCTACGCCTCTATGTCCTCAACGAGACTACCGATCGTCACCTGAAATCATCCTGGCAAATCTCTCGCTTCACTCACACCTATTAACCTTAACGTTGTGCCCGACGTTTCGGCCATGTTGCAATAGCCATTCGGTCGGGACAACGTCGCGTAGCAAAGAAATTACTTTGTGTATAAAATATACGTGTTAAGTCCCGTTTTCTTGTAAAATGAATAAAAATCGCGAGTCTCAAAAATAAAACCTTAACGTTTTAAATAATAATAATACCTTTATTGAGACATCCACATCAATTAGATACAATAGAATTCTAAGACAATAATTGGATTTCATAATACACAAATATTCCCTCGGTACATATATACATCGTGAGGAAACCTGCCTATCCCTCAGGATAGGTAATAATCAGTGCCTATATACGGCGATACGGTTCACTACCAATCACGTTGGGTGCTGTCTATCTAGTGATACGCGGGCTTCGAATGACCCCTTTGAAATTTCGGAGATGGGCATTCAAGCCTCTGACTACCCCGTCATAATAAAAAAGGGAGTGTGTATACACAAGTCGTGAAGCGTTTGTGTTTATGTATGTATGTTGAGACATCCACATCAATTACAAACAATATTCAACATACAATAGAATTCTAAGACAATAATTGGATTACATAATACACAAATATTCCCTCAGATACAACGTAGCGTTGCAGTACGTGCGCGGCCTGTGCTGGGTGCTGCGGTACTACTACCAGGGCTGCGCTAGTTGGAAATGGTACTTCCCGTACCACTACGCGCCCTTCGCCTCCGACTTCGTCAACATTGGAGGCCTCAGCACGCAGTTCGAAAAGGGCACGCAACCTGTACGTAAATTGATAAATTATGACGCTTTTAGTACGTTAGAAGGGACGTAACTATAAAACTATAGTCTATTCGCGTTAAGTAAATAGTGACGTCACGATATATAGACGTTAAACTGACCAATGAGACGTTAGTAAATGAGAAAACAATTCACATCACCAATTGCAGACGACAGTTGTCACGTCTCATTGGTCAAATCGTCGGGACATGATGACATCACTATTTTCTTAATGCGAATGTACTATATATATATATATTTACTGTATATTTTCATTAAAAATAGTGTGATAAGGGAAGGTTGCAGTTTGAAAGAAGATGTAGTGACTAAGATTGAAAAGAGCATGCTTCGATGGTTTGGACATGTTATGCGGATGAATGATAGCAGATTGACAAAAGGAATATATGTGAGTGAAGTGGAAGGGCGGTTACGTAGGGGCCGGCCTAATAAGACATATAACAGTCAGATAGACGCTATATTGAAATAAGGTGACGTTAGGGGTACCTATAACCGCCGAGAGTGTCTGTCAGGATCGGGACAAATGGGGATCCGTGATATCTGCCTACCCCTCTACAGGGAATCAGGCGTGATGTGTATGTATGTATGACGTTCTTAGTACGTTAGAAGGGACGTAAAAATACGTTTTTGGTACTTTTCCGCGCTGGTTGGGACCAATAAATATAACTATAATAAATAATAAAAGGATAACTAGTTACAGTTATTCCCGGTATGTCGTAAAAGGCGATTGAAAGAGCTAGGCGATGGGCTAATGACCTGTTGCTATAGTAGCTTTGTGTATAAACCGTTTTAATATAAGACATTGTAAGTAAGTAAAAAACATATATAAACTTAAAACTATTTATAGGTATTTGTTGCTATTGTAGGTGTTGTTGAATATCTTTTGGTATACTAGTGATGTCTTCCTTAACACATACTCTTACGTCCATTATACCTTGAAGGGTATTTAGAAGTTTCATATCCGTAAAGAAATGTAAAATATGTATCTTTGTTTACATGTTTTATAACCGTAATGTAATATATCTTTTTGTTTCCAGTTCCGTCCTCTAGAGCAGTTGATGGGTGTGTTCCCAGCTGCCAGCTCCCAACACGTGCCCAAACCTTGGGCTAAGCTCATGAGCGATCCTGTAAGTATGCTATTCTCTATGTAGCGTTTTATGTTTTCTTTGTTTATGGTCCCAGGTTCCTTTGTATAAAAACAGATGTGCAGAATATCTAGGAGAAAAGTTGGTGTTTACAACACAAAGCGGTTCACGAATGGCGACCGCGTCTCGGTAAACGTAGTGTAGGACGCCCCCTGCTAGGTGGACCGATGACCTGAAAGAGGTCGCTGGTGGTGGTTGGCTGAGGGTCACGAGTGATCGTGTTTTGTGGCGTAACCTTAGCGAGGCCTACGTCCAGCAGTGGACTGACATAGGCTGAATGATTACGACATAATTGTAATACTTTGGGGATATCCTATTATATTATTTTAGTCTAATTAACAAATAAAACCTCGATAAAGCTTTTGAACCTTCTATACGAATTATATTATTCATAAGTGTGACATATAATTTACATCCTGTTAGATGCGGTGACAACAAAGGCAAATAATAAACAATTACGTCATCGTCTAAAATTGTTTTTTTTTTAATATAAATTATATTTGGCCATACATCCTAAGCTTAACTTTGTGTTTATTTATGACTAGCGACCCTCTCCGGCTTCGCACGGGTATAAAATATATAGCCTACTCCACTATTTAATGGATGTTATTGTACATATAAACCTTCTTCTTGAATCATTCTATCTATTAAAAAAAAACGCATCAAAATCCGTTGCGTAGTTTCAAAGATTTAAGCATACAAAGGGGCATAGGGACAGAGAAAGCGACTTTGTTTTATACTAAGTAGTGATTGGTAATTCTATTCCAGTTCTCGCCCATAATAGACTTCTACCCGACGGACTTCAAGATCGATCTGAACGGGAAGAAGTTTGCGTGGCAGGGAGTGGCCTTACTACCCTTCGTGGAGGAGACGCGGCTTTTCAAGGCCCTCGAGCCTTATTACGACAGTCTGACTACCGCTGAGAGTAAGTGAAACTTTACAAAAGATTAGGACAAATAAATATTATATAAAAAATACTACAGGAAATTTCGTTATTGGTTTTGGCATGTGCCGATCTAAAGGACTTTAATTATTGGAAAGTGTGACAATTAAATGATTGATTTGATAATAGAAAAACGTTTATTTTGCAACTAAAACATACACACGAATACATTAACCACAAAAGAATAAATATTTTTGTTTTTTTTGTCCTATTACTGTATAAAACCTAGTACCGAAGTAATAATAACCCTGTATAACTATAATAATAATAAACCATGATACCAATAACGAAATTACCTATTACAATATCGTTCTTCCATATAATTACATATCTATTCAATCACAGCTAGTACAGGACCTAACAACCCAGTTATTACAGCACTAAACGAAATTTTAGTTTAATTAGATTTATTTAATATTTTTTATTTAAATTAACTAATTGTAATGACAACTATTCCGGTGGAAATGTTTTTTTTTTTTTACTTTCAATAAGTGATTTTATAATCCTCATATTGAATAAAAAGCATTTCATTTCATTTCAAACCCCATACTTCATTCACAGAACTAAGAAACATTCGCGGCCACGACCGCCTCTACGTAGAAGGTGGTAACTCATGCTACGAGTACATAAGGGGCCTGTACGAGGCAGCTGGCAGCAACCTGGAACAGCTGATCGAGAAGAAGCAGAAGTACCCGCTCAGCGTCGACGGGGTCAGGGGCGAGATCATGCTGTGTAAAGACCGAGTGCCTATTGGCGGGTAGGTGGACTATTTGATTCTGTTTAGGCCTGAGTATGCTATCATTCAGCTATTCAAGTATATGTCAAACTATTGTACAATACAAATTAGAATATTGTACCTAGAACATAAATAATACGAAGCTAGCTAAATAATAAAATTGTAGGATACTATTATACCAATTTAACTAGTTACTGGCTAAGTACCTTGCAAACTTGTGGTAAGGGTACTAGTCAACGTATATTTAAAAAATATGTACTTATTATATAGTAAAACAGCGTAGTCTTAACTCTCCTTTCATACGGGAATCCAACCCAGAAATTCACTATTAGCGTAGCGTTCAGGTGGTTAACCTTTCACACAACTTTGAATCAAATATTCAACCCGGCTGAGTACCAACGAAAATAAAGTTTTCTTAATTACGAAGCCTCTATTTGTGCATTACACATATTTAAGCACCAATTGTTTAGAGGAATTCTTTATATTGCAGGCAGCTAAACTCGCCAGTGGTGGGCCTGAAGCCGGTGACCGGTAACCGGGTGCTGTGCGTCCGTTTCCAAGACCCGGAATATCCGGAGGACTTCGTGTTCCCGGCCGTCCGTCTGCGTGGCGCCACGGAGCCTCTCAGGGTACTCAAGCCCGGAGACCACAGCCACGAGCGGAACAGGAATTGGAGGCCGCAGATCGGTATGGAATTGCATATTTAAAGAAAAGAAAGAAAGAAAATACTTAATTCACTGCACAAATTACATTAAACACACAAACAATAAACATCAAGAATGAAAACCATTGATGCAGTGAAAAGGTGCTGCCTCAGTATACGATGCAGCTAAGCTGCATCACTGGTCCTCCGGCAGCACCCGATTCGTCATTTAATCCCTTTCGGGGTACAGGACCTCAGGTATCATATATCCTAGGTCATTTTTCAGCATTATATCGAAGAATTGTGTGAGTTATGATTACTGGTACCAATTTAACGAAAATACGAGATAAACAGTCGCCATACACGCACATCTGAATAATTAGTTATGTTACCTCTAATGTTATCCTTTTTTGGCATAGCGTAAAAGACGACTAAAGGGCTAGGGTAAATGCAATTTATTGTGTGGTGGACAAGCAATCGTTATTGCAACATCAATCTCGATATTGCGAACGGTGATCGAGATGTTATACATCTTGGAGATACCGTGAACTCCAAAAATGATAGGACGTAAGTATATGTTTGTTTAAATATCGTCTATATTTCCTCCCAGGTATGGCTCCGTCTAAAACAATAGCGTCTCTGGAGGCGGCCGGGCATCGAATGCTGGGCCACAACCTGCCCAGAGACAGGTCCTACTCCAACGTACCACCGCCTTCCCATCACAACCAGAGACAACATCGTGAGTATTTTATGTTTAAAGGGTGAATGTATATGCACATGGCACGTAGGGTTGTAACTGAGGTGTGGGAGATATCAAAAAACAAAACAAACGCATTCACGACCATTAAGCCTTGCGGGGTAGTCAGAGGTTCAGATGTCCATCTCCACAATTGCGAAGGTAGTAATTCTATGGACACCTCGGATATCATGGATATTTAACGACCGGTTGGGATAAAGGAGATCGTAGATAGTAGACTACCTCCTTGGCGTGAAAGATTAACCATTAAATTCTCGGTTCAATGAACTTATCTATCTATATAAGTATTTATCGATACATTGTTTTGGATATTGTCCTCTCCTTGTCTGGGATGTACAGTGAACGCTAAAAGTGCAGTCCCAGTAACTTTTCATAAGGTTTACGTTTATAAGAACAAAAGATGATATTTTTCATTTCGAAGCACGCGAACGTATTGTGGCCATTATAATGCATAGTGGCGCCAGTTTTAAAATGTAAAATATTGTCTTTTGTTTTTATAAACTTAAACATTTAAATAAAATACTGGGACTGCACTTTTAGTGCTGACTGTACATTTTATGTGTACGCATGTAATAAATATTGACTGGTACTTGCACTAACAATAGGCTAGTTTAGTTGGCGTAATAGTGTGCCAAGTATTATTTTATACAACTTTCTATTTAGAATCATTTACGTATAATACTCAGCGATTATAAATACTTTTCTTTATTTTTGTTACAATATGTCTTAACTATAGCTGAAATAACAGGATGCATATCTACAATTATTGTAGTATATTGTATTATTGTAGTATATTATATACTCCGTACTTCTGAATTTATGCGTCATCTATTTTCTTTACCCTTATAAACCACTTTCTTTTACTTCAAAAATTAAACCAAAAGAAATAATATTATTCTCATAAACATCTTTCTTTTGACACTTCAAATAATACCAAAAAAAAAGAAATTTCATACAAGAACAAATCTTATCGATTAAATTGCATATCAACGTATACAAAAAAGCGTCCACATCCATACAATAACCAGACACAAGTGTCACCCTTGACATGCATGGCGGAACAAAGGGAGGCCGATTGAGTTGATTGAGTCAAAGCTTAATTGGGTCGCGTGGCCTCTGCCTACCCCGTGGGGAGAGGGTCGTAATGAAATTTGATTTTATCGCAATTTCGCTCATTGGCTGCCCCACAACAGCCTGAGGCACGTTGTGATTTAAAAGTGCTTAAGTTATTTGTTGGTTTGTTAAGGGGGGTAACTATAATCGACGAGTGTATGCTGATGAAAGGATCTAGGAATGTGAGGTGTGGAAAATATGTATAAATATACATAAACGCAACATAACCAAACCAGGCTTAGGCATGTGCCAATGGAAATAAAGTTTTATGAATTTCTATGTACATTTTCGTAATAAAAACACATTGACGAAATACGTCGAATACTACGGTGAGGGAAAACATCGTGAGGAAACCTACCTGTTCCACGAACAGGTAATAGTCAGTGCTTGTAAATGGTGACATGGTTTACCACCTGTCAGTGAGTACTGACTATCTGGTCAACACGTGGGTTCGAGGTGGCCATAGAATTACTACCTTCGCAATTGCGGAGATGGAAGCCTGTACCTCTGACTACCCCGTAAGGGTTTACGGTCGTGAACGCGTTTTGTCTGCAATTTTTGCAATATATCTGGCTGAGTTGGAACCATTTTACTGCGACAATAACATGCATAAAAGTTTTAAACGTAAACGTTTATGTATATTGTGTATGTTTTTGTGGATGGGAATAAACGCCTTTATTGTTATACAGATTTTTCCGTAGGCTTAAAAATGATCTGATTCGACGATGTCAATAATGTACATATACATTCACGTCCTTCAATCGCTTTTGGCGTAGAAAAAATGTCTTTGGTCACTTATTAGAATGAATATTGGTTTGTGATGTCATATTATAACATTGCTGGCAGGTTGCTAGACCATCGCCCAATAGATTCCATTTACCCTAATCCCTTAATCACATTCTACCTCAACCGGGAAAACAGCAGCTAATTAGCATGCTTTTGAGACTAGTAATATGATAAGAAACTAAAAATTTTAACACCAAGAAGGTTCGAACGGATATACCGCCTCATTTCTTCGCCTCCTTGCATACCTTCCGCCGTCTGAAAAAATACGCGTATCCAAGCCCAATTAGTACGGTACAATGGCGGGTGCACAATGTCTAGAGATCCCGCCACATAAGGTGGCAGTTGGAGGCGTCGCCACAGTCGCGTAATTCAGTGTTACCAGTAAACACGCCAAAACTAGCACTCACTGTGCCATACGGCTCGATACATTATAGGTTTCATTTGTAACGGTCTTTGGTTGCAGAGCTATAAACTCAAATAAAACAAATTAATATTTTAAAGTCAAAATATGTTTATTAAACTATTTCAAACATGATTAATAATTAACGGGACTTATCCTTCTTATTATATATTACATATATTATGTGTTCCTTCACTCTGTCCGCAATAGACCGTTTAGTGTGTTCGACGTAGGATTTCCCACAGCTGCAATCAATCTTATACACACCCTTATATCTTATATCATGAGTATAAATCGCGAATCTCTTAAAACTATTATTTCAAACATGGCACTGAGCATTGTCTTTACATATTTTTTACCGAGGTTAGATCAGCGGAGACCCTAGCTTGGAGAAGAACTAACAAGAAACTCCGGAAATCAATTTATTATAATCACCCTTAACAAACATAAAAATTACAAAGAGTGGGCAAAAAACACAACGCTGGTAATACTAAATTTACCTTTCATACAAAATAACACGCAATGGCGGTAACGTCAAATTTAGTTCCAAGTTTGGCTACTGCCACCTTATGTGGCGGGATCTCTAATGTCAGTTTGACGTTTAGAAAAACATAATTATGTACTACCGGACAAGGATAATGGCTATTATGACAATGGCGGCTCACTTTGGTGTTTATTTTGTTTGAAAACAAGGTATAAGTTAAAGGAAGCGACCTGTTTGGTTTAAGATGATTAGGGGAGTGATATAAGGATTGGGAGTATTATGAATGTTGTAAAATCGGAGCTCAGTAGTATTCTATGCTGTTTGTAAATTATCTGCTGCTCATTGGAATATTTCTTTATTTATTGATAAAGCTTCGACATACATGTATGCTAATTAATAGATAAAGCTAAATTAAAACTATCTCCTCCATATCTGAAACATATTCCTATTTGGGCTTATACAGCATTATATATATATAATAAAAAAATCACTTATTGAAATCATCCCACCTACCCATCATCAGTTTCGTCAATGTTTTCAACCCTAATCTAAGTACAAAACGAAACTGAAGGTCCAATCATATAGTCATCTCTTTATCACGTCATTTCTAACGATATATTCGCATAAAGTTGTCCTACATACATGCATACATACATTTATAGTAGCTACATCTAACTACATTTTACGAAAGTTCCAGACCAATCTACTAACGGGATACACTAAGTTCCTATGACTTCATTCAACAAAAAAGGAATAGATAATATCAATTCCGCCAATTGTACAACATAGGAAGATGTTAAGTGACTTCCGATTGGAACAGTCCATTATCCGTTAGCAGTCGTTCGTTGCTTGCTAAACACCCGAAGATTGCTGTTGTCAACCTGATTTGCGTTGGTGTGCAATGGGGCAAAGATTGGGGCCCTATTCTGGTAAACATAAGGTTGAGAGGAAAAATATCGTAAGGAAAGTCGCGCCTAAGTCCGCTAATGCTTTTTGCAAAATCGTAGTTCAATGTCACTTCAGTAATGGACATTTTCGGTGTCATTAGCGGTGAAATTGTCATGTTTGTTAATCCATTTCCAACTTCACACTATTACTGAAGTGATATCGAACTACAATTCTGCTAAGACGCATTAGTAGACTTGGTACTCAGTATCTGGAGAAATATGTAGTAAGGCTTAAGGCGGTCATATACCTTTTAGTTCTTCCAAAGAGTTTGCAGTCTATATACATACGATATGTTACAAATATGGCAGCTAGGTAATGTACCATTTACCCCGTCTGGGTAATCACTTCGCGAATTTTTATGTTAAAAAAGCAATAACTTGGAGAAATATTAAATAAAATGAGTTTTATTTCCATTTTCTCATTGGTTTAAATACTAAACACATATACCTATTATAATAGACGATGATGATTATATGATAAACCTAATAATACTCGTAGATGAAACATTTTCAATACATCACATATTCTGAAGTCCATACCACACTATAGAACATTGATTTCTTTTCTCAACGCCATTCCTTCACTATCAGAAGATCCCGCCACATAAGGTGGCAGTTGGAGGCGTCGCCACAGTCGCGTAATTCAGTGTTACCAGTAAACACGCCAAAACTAGCACTCACTGTGCCATACGGCTCGATACATTATAGGTTTCATTTGTAACGGTCTTTGGTTGCAGAGCTATAAACTCAAATAAAACAAATTAATATATCAAAGTCAAAATATGTTTATTAAACTATTTCAAACATGATTAATAATTAACGGGACTTATCCTTCTTATTATATATTACATATATTATGTGTTCCTTCACTCTGTCCGCAATAGACCGTTTAGTGTGTTCGACGTAGGATTTCCCACAGCTGCAATCAATCTTATACACACCCTTATATCTTATATCATGAGTATAAATCGCGAATCTCTTAAAACTATTATTTCAAACATGGCACTGAGCATTGTCTTTACATATTTTTTACCGAGGTTAGATCAGCGGAGACCCTAGCTTGGAGAAGAACTAACAAGAAACTCCGGAAATCAATTTATTATAATCACCCTTAACAAACATAAAAATTACAAAGAGTGGGCAAAAAACACAACGCTGGTAATACTAAATTTACCTTTCATACAAAATAACACGCAATGGCGGTAACGTCAAATTTAGTTCCAAGTTTGGCTACTGCCACCTTATGTGGCGGGATCTCTAGTTCCCCATGTCGATACGATCTGTCACAGTGCGTGCGTGTCACGTCGTACGAAAATAATAATTATCGGGGAGGGTTGCACAACAATGGCGGGTGTTTTTAAAGAATCCTTTCATTGAATAACCGGTCGATGGACTCGAGCACTTCCTATTATCCGGCCGCGATTCAAGGGTGACAATGCCACGGTTTATATGAACATTGTATCTTTGTAAATACTTCGATAGGATGGTTGGGTAGCCTAAGGTTTTGATCTTACGTAATTCTTGCTCTATGATTAATAACTAACGGGACTTGTCGCGTAAGTTTTAATATAATCTATATACATAAATGAGTCTGCCCGTGACCATGGCTGCTGCAACGTAGCCGAAACGTCGGGTTAACAAAGGTAATTTTATTATGTATATAAAAACTTACGTGAGAAGTCCCGTTAGTTATTAATCATGAGTATGAATCGCGAATCTCTTAAAACTATAATTCTTGCTCTAATTCATATACGTATCCCTTTCGCGTCAGACAGAATCATTAAGACGATAATATCTCCAAGGTAACTCTTGCACAAATATTAGGGTTAGTAATGCTTTATGGGACATAGGTGACAGGTTGCTAGCCTATCGCCCAACAAAACCAATTGACCCCTAGTCTCTTAGTCGCGTCCTACGACATGTCGGGAAGAACGGCAGCTAGTTTTCATTCTTTTGCGTCCCAGCTAGCCCAGTATTTGTCGCTTATGTTTATCCTATTTGGACAGTGATATGTCACAGGTCACTGCTTTCAACCATCATAGGGTGGTTATAGTATTAAATAATATGGAATACTGGAAACAGTTTTGTCCTAATCGTTAAGTTATAATAATAATAATAAAAAGTGTTTATTTACGGCCACAAAAACATACTCAATACAAAACGTTTACAATAAGTTAGCTAATAACAATTTATTTATGTGACTAAATTAAGAAGTTTCAATTATTTGTAAAATCTAAGGATCATATTCTTCGCTTACCTTCTACTGGACGCTGTTGGACATTATCTTACTTGCTTTTTATGACATACCGAATGGTTTCATTAGAATAACTAGTTTCATAATATTATAAAAATAATTGAAGTAACTACCAGTAAGCGAGAAATCTTAAATACTCTTTCACGTTTGCAAGTGTTTAGATCTGGTATTATTGACCTCTAAAATGAATAAAAACCTTTACAAATAGCAAGGTTTAGGGTTTTTTGTACAAAATAAAACCGGAAACTGTTTACTTTAGAGTGGTACTTCAAAAATGGAAAAAAGTTAATAATAAGCTACAGAACAATTTGAAAATCTTTTCGTTTAACCCTTAGGGGATGAATGCGATAATATCTTAATCTCTTGCGGATTAAATGAAAAAAGGGTATTAAAACACCTTGGAGTGTTGCATTGTGCTTTTTTATATTTCTACTGGGAGAAGGATATAATGTAACTGCCTACTTTTCTAGTGGCATGACGTTGGAGGTGCCTGAAAAGAAAGTTTTGTTTAAGAAATTTTCACAATCCTCGAATTATTGCCTAAAAACGTTATCTTTTAGGAAAAATTATTCAAACTTAACCATTTGTGCACAGCAAACTCTCGTGATTGACATGTACATATATTATAGAGTTCTATAGAAAAGATCCATTTGTAAATAAAACTGAAATTGGGGCTTCACTGTTCTAGATTCTAATTATTTATACTGATTCTTAAATATTTTTTTCTTTAGCTGGAAAAAAATCAAATAACTAACGAGCGGTTATTGGTGCTTATTGCCAAGTCAGCTATACTTTTCCAATATACAATGACTTAGTAATGACAAGGACAATTACAACACCTAACTCACCAAGACCATAATTCACCGAATACTTTCCGTTAATCTCCGCAATCGCACAGCCAAGCTACCGCCATCTGGAAGCAGAAACGCGGGTAGGCGGCAAACAATGGCCACTAATGGCGGGTGTTGAGTCGGAGTCGTTACACACTCGAAACCACTCTGCCGCGAGAGCTGTAATTTCTCTTTTGTCATTGCGTCGCGCGATTTTTATGTGCCACGGGATTTGGGAACGGATCACTCGAGGATTTTGCATTGGTGACGTGTATAGGTAGGTAGGTGTGTTGATTGAAATGGTTGGTATGTTTCTATTTCGAAGTTAACTGCAGTATTTGATCGCCAAGCGCGTCGAATAGTTGATAATACTCAAATGTTAAAAGCAAGCTTATTTCATTGTTATTGTTCTATATATATATATATATATGTTAGGGTCCTTGTAATCCTATATATCCTATAATATATCAAAGAATATCTAGTAGCATTCACTTTTACATCATTATCAAAATAATGAACGTTTACTTCTAACGTCTTGAGCCACTCCCTATTTTATTCTTTAACCAATTGTCTAATGTCATTACATTAATAATTAGCACCAATATTCCCACATTCAATCTTAAAACAACAGGCGGCATCTAGCGTCTATTCTGCTAATATGCATATCACTTATTCCCAACCATACCTAGACCCTTTTTACCCGCTACACCATCCCATAACCGCGGGAGCCAAACGTGACTCGTGATGTGAAGCCAGCTCCCTAAAACAAAAGCAGAATATAATGAACAAAGGAAATTCAGTGACAAAAGCGGACTCGGCTCGCCGACCGTCCGCTGACGCGTAATTAGAGACAAACGTGCCCAAGTGTCGACAGGGCGTCAGGGTTCAGATTTGCGTGGATTTCACGTGGCTCTTACGCTGTTTTGGATATTGGGAAAGCAAGGGATGGGGATGTATGATGTCTTAGTGCTTAGCTTGTGGAAATAGTTGTTGTGTAATGTGGGATAACTTGGTAAGGTCTAAGTCCAGTTGTTGACTGCAATAGGCTGATTGATTAAATTTGATAACGTGTAGATCGTAACTCAACTAACCAATGCATTCTTATAAACGTTTCGAGTAGCATTAACTTATATTTCAAATATATTAAAATATAAAGTGATAAATAAGATTTTATGTCGGTGCTTTGAAATTATAAAATTGATCACAGTTTTCAGATTCAGTTTTCTTCTTTCTTTCTTCTTAGTTTGTAAACATGCATACATACACATCACACCTGATTCCCTGTAGAGGGGTAGGCAGAGATCACAGATCCCCATTTGTCCCGATTCTTATAGAAATCGATTGATAAAAATCATTTGAATTCACGAAACCACCCAAAGACTTGTAAAACTAAGCTCCTTTAGGTATTTGACAGTCTTAAATACCATTAATCGTTTGCCTGAAAGCTTTGTTTAATCCCGCAGCCAAATGGTAGGCGGCGAAACTTCTTCACTAAGGATTTTGAATTTTAAACCTATAACAAGTGTCTGCACATTGTAGAGTTTCATAGGTATATAGATTTAAATATGATGGGGGGTGTTTTTGACTTCGATTTGAATGATTGAGTGTTGTTTCTGAGGTCTATATTTGCGAAGTATTTATCAATTTCATTCAATTTGAAATTTTAATAAAATAGTTACTGTTTTTTTTCTCTTAATTTTTCAAATAACATCCTATTGAATATCTGCAAGAAATGACGAATAGCTCACGTTAATATAAATTTAGACTTTATATAGTAGATTATATGTAGCAATGTTATTTACCAACATATATGCTCAATCATTTTATTTTGTTACAGAACGGTCGAGCAGTTTCGGCCCGGCGCGCAGCGGTTACGTACCCTACGCTCCTCAGCAATCGGGTTTCTACCAGCAACAACAGCAAAATAGGTACAGCAGTCAGAACTACAGCACGCAAAGCTATAATCCTTCAAATTCTGGAGGCTACAGCCGAAACCAGCAAGGTTATAACAGAAATCAAGGATACGGCCAAAATCAGGGGAATAAATACCAACAGAACGACAGGAATCAAGGATATGGTCAAAATCAAGGTCATAGAGGGAACCAAGGGAATCAAAATCAAGGGTACAGGGGTAACCAAGGATACAGTAGTAACCAGCAAGGGTATGGTAGCCATAATCGTAACAATAGTAACCAGGGAGGCAGATGGCGTTGATACTGTACAAATTGAAATGGAAGAACTGATATTAAAATGTACATAGGTAACAAAATGGTTAAATGGAATGTGAACTGATATGTATTGCTTACATAAATTACATAGGGTAAGAGATTGATGTTTTAAAAGTTAATAAAGAAGGATGCCTGGATTCTCGAGTACCTTAAAGTTTTTTTTGACAAGCGATAAGAAAAAGCGATTTCTATTTGATGTATAGTATTTGACTGCTAATATATATATATATATATATAACGTCAATATCTGTAGTTACAACGTCAGTTTTCACCGCTCTTATTTTATGTTCCATCAAAGTACTGGGTGGGAGAGATGGTCCATTTATCATTGTTTGAAAATACTAATTATTCAAATCCATTACTCGAACAACACAGACAAGAATGTGATATAGTGACTATTTCAAAATAATTTGACTGTACTCTGTAAAGTACTGTAACATAAAACAAAATAATAAAAATGTCGAATAAAGATATAAATACCTTTTTACAATAAATGCATGACATATACTTTGGAAGTCCAAGGTTTTTGATTTTGGGGAAATTGTATAGTAATATTGAGACATGATCTTGAAACCACTATTCTCCGGCTCAGTTTGTACCATTGCCTATCCAGAGTAATAGGCAGCTACTATCAGTAAGTACCTACAAATGGGTGTTTTATGATACTTTTCATGTTTGTTTGGTTTCCTTCAATGCTATATCTATGATGTAGATAAAATCCTGTCACCCTGTATGATTCTCCAATTTTACGTATAAATAAGATTAAAATTAAAGAAAGATTACCTACACTATGATTGTGTATTATTTATTTACTTTCATAATACCCTGTATGTGCCTACACTGAAGTATAAACAAGCACGCCTTGTTTTCGTAACTTAACATTATTAAATCAATTCAGTCAGTGCATGTGAGTGAAGCAAGATAGATTTGTCAGGATCGTTCTAGGTGGCAATCGATAGTCTCTGCCTGTTCCGTTGCGGACGTAGAGACATGAATTCCTTACTCACTTCTTAAAGTCTAAATCAAAAAAAGACAAACGACAAACGCATTAACGACCATGAACCCTTGCGGGGTAGTTAGAGGTTCAGGTTTCCATCTCCGCAATTGCGAAGGTATTCTACCTTCTATGGCCACCTCGACCCCACGTGTTGCAAATTTATAAATTTAGATCTACATTTGTCTATCTTTATAGGAAATCCCAATGCAATAGGCCAAGCAAAATATATAATATACGTACAAAAACAGGTAGGTTTCCTCACGATGTTTTCCCTCACCGTATAAATCTAAATCATGCCCCATATTACCTAGGATATAACTATTAAAGAGAATTCTAAAGCTACCTGTCTTTCCTACACATGTTTAAAGGGTATAACGATTTAATGCAATAACCCTGATAGTTATGATAAACGTGAACGAAAGAGATACAAAAATAAATATATGTAATATAGGTATATTAGTATTTTTATTGTCCAGTGCCAGGATGTAGAAGAATGTTTATTGGCTGCCGTTCTTGTCGGTATATCGTAAGATGCAACTAAGGGACCAGAGCTAGCAACCCGTCACCAATGTTCCACATAATATTAAACTTAACATTAGTAGTAGTCGAATACTACGGTAAGGGAAAAACCTCGTCAGGATACAGTTCTCCGAACAGGTAATAGTTAGTGCTTGTAAATGGTGACATGGCTTACCACCCGTAACATCGAGTACTGACTATCTGATCAACACGTGGGTTCGACGTGGCCTTAGAATTACTACCTTCGCAATTGTGGAGATGGACACCTGAACCTCTGAATTTTCAGAAAAGGTCGTGAACACTATCGTCCTTCCAAGGTTCCGTCCATCCCAATAAGTATAAGACCTGAATGTACACTATGTACATATTAATTCTGTTCGATCACATAGCGGCAATTGGTTGAGGAACAGTTGCGCTGGCTTGGGGGCGCGACAAAGCAGTCTGAAGTGGCTCCATTCGTTCACAATCAATAGTTTTTTAATGCACTTCTTTCCCAATTCCTTTTTCACCGAATTGTTCGCGATGAAAGGGAATTAGGGCTCCCTACGAGGCCTCTCGACTCACAATGGCTGACTAACGGCGATTCTCGAGTGGAAGGTGTTTTTGTTCAGGTCAGGCCTTAATGAGCTATTAATAATTTATGGATGTAGCGGACTGCTGACGCTCACAGCTGGTTGAATATTCAACGCCGGATACGGTTATGGTAATTCGGATAAGGTATACTAGGATGGAAAGTTGGGGAAACTGGATCGACTGATCTTTTCTCGAAAATCTACATACCTGCACGTTCCTAGAGAATATATACAACGTGAAACGTGAATATATAACGTATTGATCTCTTATTTGTTGCCACGATGTTTTCCCAGACATAAGTTTTAAATGAATATGAAAAAGGGTAACATATAACCGCCGAGTGTTTATGAGGAGGTGTATGAGTGTCAATGAAGCGAGCGGGTCAGATAGAGATGCGTAATATCTGCCTTTCCTTCTAAAGGAAAACAGGCGTGATATGTATGCATAAACTTCAATATCAACTATATACGATTGGTAATATCTATATCACATTCGGTGTTAAGAAGCTTCAAATGTCGCTGCAGCGCCACTAGTTGGTTCAATTGTAACTGCTTTCTATACTATACTTACATACATATATTCACGTTTCTATGTTCAAAATAGGATAAACAGACACTATTGATCGCTACCTGGAACGATTCCGATAAATCTTGCTTGCTTACACCGATTAACCTTCTCGCACGTGCTCTTTATACCTACTTAAATATTATAAAAACTTGGTTTGACGTTTGTAAATCAATTAGAAAATCGCTGCGTATATGAAGTAGGTACTTGTCAATACGTAGTCCACCGTAACATTTTCTTACTATTATTTGAATACCTATCTAGATAGCCGTGGTAGTCATATCATAAGCCCCGTTAGCCAAAATCAAACTGTTCAAATAAGCATTTTATAACTATAAGCTAAAACCATCGACAATACATATTGATTACACTAAGTCTGTTTTTTCGTGCAATAACTGTAATCAACTAACTAGACTCTCCAAAACCTAAGGATATGGCTCATTCAAAGACATTGACTTGCATTCAGCTTTCCAAAGTCTCAATATTTAACAAAACATGATCATTCATTTGGATAAGTAACATTTGTATAGCATTATGGCTCTAACTCCATTGGGTATTGTGCTCAATTGTTTTGCGGAGCGAGATAAGCGACCCCTAAGGTAAGGATCCCACGCAACCTGACCAAATGGAAATGGCAAATTATTTGTATAATTAACGTGAGAGTGGCTGCATTTTTAAAATTAATGTATAAGTAGATTATTGTAATTGAATTATGGCCGGAGCTATTAAAATGTTTTATGAGATACCTAAGTGGGTAGGCCTACCTAGGTTGGTAACTACATATTCTGGCAAGAGTGGGTAAAGTAAATCGATTAATAGGTAATTTTCTTATAGGTAGGGAAATGTTTTTATAATGTGGCTCTATAGACTAGATAAGACATTTCATACTTTAGGGAAGATTGTCGTGATAGCAATTAAACTCTATACATATATAGCTATGAGACTTAGATATGTAAGCATAAAAGCAAACTTTAAGCCCTGATCAAAGTGCGTCCATTCAATTTTACCAAAATCACACATCAATCAAAATAATATACCCTGACATTTCTTCACCGCGCCTTTCGCTTGTCAATCAAATCACGAAGCCAGATCTCAATCCATGCTCATTTCCCATAAAGCACCTCCGGAATGTTCACTTTACCGTGAAATAATTGTGTCAAAGGTGTAATATGTAATATTTGAGGGCAATTCATTAGGAAAACTCCCCGCCGAGTCCGCGTGGACTTGAATGGCGTCACGCGGCGTGACACAGCACGCGCCCGCCATTTTGCAAATTCGGATTCCGTTTGACAGCGTCACTGTGACGTCTGTGGAGGGTTCTTGAGAAAGCTCGCTGTCAAGTGGCCGCCACCTTCGCTGGACGCAGCTGAGTGTGAATGAGCAATTTCGCGTGCCTGGGAACGCCGGATTGACGCGATATGTGTGGGAATTCATTTTATGGTGTTGTTTCCTTCTTGGCATCGGCATGTCGTAGGAGGCAACTAAAGGGTTAACGTAAATGGCAACGTAAGACTGACTACTCATTCGGAGAGACAAAATTTAACTAACTACTATC
The DNA here is from genome assembly GCA_030578115.1 of Leucoptera coffeella. Taxonomy (NCBI): domain Eukaryota; kingdom Metazoa; phylum Arthropoda; class Insecta; order Lepidoptera; family Lyonetiidae; genus Leucoptera; species Leucoptera coffeella. The sequence goes on along the minus strand of JAMBLF010000071.1, from coordinate 273,865 downwards.
GTCTACCTAGACTAGAACATGAACATGGTTAGGGCAAGATTTGTAACAGAGTACTAGCCCATCGCCCAAAAGATCCATTTACTAATTCCTCAGTCGCTTACCACGACAAGCCGAGCAGATCGGCAGCTGATTATCATTCTTTTTACGTCCTCGACTGGTACGGTAGCTACTAAGCTAACTCTATTTTCAATATCAGGTAGTTGCGCTAACTGTAGCCGAGGCGATTAAACACAAAGTCGCAAACAGCAGGGTAGGCATAGGTACTTTTGTCCAACAATGCATGTACAATGTACATATTACGTATGTATTTTTATGTATGTCTGTTTTCTCGTAAATTGGAAATCGCTCATTGGCTAACCAACCCTAAATGCGTTACACTAAAAATTAAGCTACTGAATACCTACGTTTTTATTTGACACATACTAACACTGTACTTATTTATTTACAAAAACCTTAAATTTAATGGAACGACTAAGATATTTCATATAAAAAAGGTAAACATTAGTCATGAAAACTTTTTCTAAACCTTGCTAAGTTTTATTCTATACAGTAGGTACATGTAAATATGTAAAACAGATTATATTTTAACATTACATACTTATTCAGTTACTCAAATAATAAATAAAAATCTACATAATCCGTGTTAGTAATAATGCATGTTACTAAAATATAAGTGCATATTAATACGGTTCACGAAACAAAATCTATGAAAACCACCCCGTGCTGCCACTTCAAAAGTTCTTCAAAATAGAGAATGAAAAAAGTAACATCAAATTGTTAGTTTCCCTTCTAAAAATCATATTTCAAAACACGTACCACAGCCGCTGACAATTGGTCGCTATGCCTCGCTCTGATTGGCTAGCAATTTGACAGTAATGGCGTTACGAACCACACGACGAAATTAAAATGATCTAAAGAAAATTTTACAGCGTTTGAAAATGCAGTCTATTGCCTTCAAGATAAAGTTGAAATTGTAAAAGCAGTAAATTGACTTAAACCGTTTTGGTTCTGAATGAAACAATTTCATCCTGACAGATGTTGCAACATTTTTGTAACAATTGTGCGCGGTAAACTGGTTTTTTGTGTAGCAATTGTGGCAGCCCTTTTGTTTTTTATTATTTGAACTAATTCCTTTTTTCTGCGGTTGGTTTGGGTGGAAAAGCGGGCGTGCTCTATTCGATACAGATTTACTGATACGGAAATGTTGTTTCAAGGGTATGCAAGAGGTTAAATGTATTGGTATTGTATGTATTTATTTATTTAAAACACGGTTATCTATCTAGAATTATAAAAAAAAATAGTTTTGTAATTAAATTGTAATACCTACCTATATTTACAAGAATAGTTCGTAACTAGGTAGGTATTTATGTGAGTAGAGTAATAATAAAATATATGATATTCTTAATCTTTTTCTTTTAAGAATTGACTAATTATAACATTAATTAAGTACACGCTTAAGTATTTTTATGAGATTATCTAATATTTATTTCAAAATATTTCAAAATTCTATCATTTTTAATGACTGCATTTGTCTACGTTACCAAACAGTCTCGTTACAAAGGAGGTTTTAATTTGGGCCAAGCTCAGCGTATTTCGGCCGCCACCCACCGTCCACTTGAGCACGATCTCGAAAAATCAACCATGTGGTAGAGTCAGGTGCTTTAATGAGGGGTCTCTACATTGGCCTCAGTTGACTTATTGATGACGCAGCTCAATAGGTAGTGTTTTGTATTTTGAACGTATTAAATATCCTCAAGACAACAAATAAGTGATTGTGTGAACTGTTCCTTATAAATAAAATAAACAAACAACTTGGCATTCAAATGTTTTTAGGGACACTTTATATAGCTCTACGAACGCTTTCAGAAAGCCCAATTACGCCTGCGCTTCGACGGTGGCTAATTAAACTTTTTATATATGCAACTTGTATTAATTAAACTAATATTTCCAACATCACTAAGATAATTTATGTACCTACCAAAGTTCTATCCAAAGCTGATTGTTGCCCAATTGGGAATAGGTAAGTCTTTATGTTCACTTCGATAAGACGAGTTTTCACGAGTTTCCCTTTAGAAGGATAATTGGAGTATAGTGTAAAATATATTGTTGTACTTGTACATACACCCCAATTATTGTTATATTAAATGTAAGAAAATACAGTATCTTTAACGAATCGTACAATTAGTGTTCATACATAACTAACGCAACATCATATCTATATTTCCCTTTATAGGGATACCCATAGTACAGTAAATTGATGAATAAGTAAATAATTGCCAGTAATTCTGACCCAACAGCATAGCTGGTACCCTATTCCTGGCAACCCCAGCCCCGTTCCATAGAGAGGAACGTGACATCGTCGACTTCACAGCTCGCTTTATTATGTATTTTGGTAAAAATCCATTGTTTCGTAATCTCCCCCTGGGTTGCCAGCTCAAGCACCCACTTGAACCTCGGCGATAAAATTCTCTATAGAAATTGCCAGCAGCAATTTTATATTATTTGCGAGCTCAGGATTTACAAAAGGTGTTTCGTGATGTTACTTTGAAAGCGTTGGGTATATGGCTATAACGTTGCTACGTTCATACGTACCTACGTTGTTTAATCCCTATTGGAATGAACCTGAATCTAACCTTTGAAACATTATATTTACATATTCCTATCGCTAGGTCACCTTTAGCAATAATATCGGCGTTGTGAGGGTATTGAACAAGAATTTGATTCGTATTGGTGACCTGATATAAACTTAGAGACACGACGAAGACAGGATACATATTTTTACGTCCCAGCTAGCACAAACTGGATACGCAGAAGATGAATTAGATTAGCTAAAAATTGCTTGAAACGTACTGACAGTACAGATACAAAATATATTTATTTATAGTGTGTATAGGATCAAACTTAAATTACATAATTATTTAACAGACAAGATCCTAATTATTAAAATGCTGATGCTAGCCAAGTCACGATTGCTATAAACTGCTATATTTTTCACTATAAATGGAAATCGTAGACACCTTTATACTGTTTTTATATTTATTTATTTTCCAAATAAAACATAAAAATAATATCCTGTGTTATAAAAAGCTACGCGGGGGAAATTGCGGTTTTAGTAGGTATATAAGCATTTCGAGGATGAATAGTGACAGACAGTGTTTAAAAAATATAACAATAAGATCGACAAGAACTTATAAAAATGCGATTAAACAATTAAAATAATAAGATTTAATTCAAATTAAATAATTGTAATTTTATACGTTAATCATTATTTTTTTGGGGACGTTACTGTTTTTTTATTTGCTGTGACGTCAATTTGACACATTTGTATTAGACATACGCGCATTTATTCAATGTCAACATACTATACTTGTTTACTGTTTCATATAAAATTACTAAGGTAGCCCCCAAAATGTAAGTGCATTTTAGACCTCAGTAAATATACATGCATTGCGTTACTTACCTTTGAAAGGAGTAATGGCAAGTCTTTTTGAAAATAGAGTCGTGGCGCCTAAAGTCAAAGGAACACTTTGTTTCACATTTGAGGGTAGCTTTACTGATTCAGGAATCCATAGTCTAGGTTTAAGATTAATACAAATTTAAACTTCCAGTTTAATTAACTAACTTTACGTTCAATAGAGGACATAAGAGATACTTTCGTAATGTGTATTTAAATAAAGTAAGAGGTTCAGAATATATTTTTTTACTTATTCCAAAAGTGACATGTAAAATGAATTCATGATAAATGTGTAGGTTATGAATTTTAATATTCTCATGCAAACTTTCTTACATTTTCGTATCCAAGAAGTTCTTGTAATGTAACCGGTACCTACCAAATATTTCTCGAAAGGTGACACTTATTCTATTACTTAGTATCATTGCTCTAAGTGTATTAACAATATATTTTCACAAATTTATTTCATGTCCGATCTATAAATACCGGCCTAATGATGCATGGCAAAGCTAAAAGAACAAGATGGAGTGGAAACAATGGCGTCGCTTCCGTTAGCCGCTGCCGGATGGCGGGAAAAGCAAGCTTTGATCGCGTCCCTTTGCGCAAATGGGCTCAACACTAATGCAGTTTCCAAGTACTGAAAGGTAATTATAATAGGTACAGAGATGTATTAATGTAGGTACCTACCCAGGTTTTGATAATAGAATTTTCTGTTACCAGGTCTAGTCTATGCTATTTTCTATAAAAAGAAAACATTACATAAGCTTATTCAATTTAAAATAAGAAAACTGAGGAAGAGTTAGAAGTTTATATTACCGTTTAAACGGATATTCAAGATATCAAACATTCTCTCTATATGGTTACTTTATTACTTTATAGGTATTTGTACTTGTAACTCGTTAATGTGTCAAAATCTATGTAATCATATCACCGATTCTAATTGTTATCAAGTAAACTGGCAGCATTCTTCCTTACCTATCGCCAAACCAAATTGCTAGTGAAAAGCGCTATTCGACATATATGACATGGCTATTGTACACGTTGGAAATACTTTCCCACCCTCGACCGTGCTGCTAAGTCAATATCCCTTCATTCATGGACGTATACCGAAGATATGCGCGTACACAACTTCATTTTGATCTTTGAATAGCAGAAGGTTCGCTTATTGAGGAAATTTTATTTGTATATTATGCAGTTTAATGAACTTAATGCAACGGTATTCCTCAAAAAATGTAAGGATGTTTTAGAAATTACTGAATGTTAAGTTTTTTGATGCTTGAAACAGAATAGAAATCTATTTTGATAAAAGTCGCCTTTTAAAGGATGTGGTTTTATTTTTATAATATCACGCTTAACTATCTGTGAACTGAAGACATTTACCAAACCGCATATGTAAGAGTGATCAGCGCCAGTGTTCAATATAGTGTTTTTTATAACTCCCCTTTTCCTTAAGATTCTCTGTTTTGGACATACAACATACTCGTATATATTTAATGTTTTCTCAGGATATATTAAAACATGAAAGTACATAATTACGTACATAAATTCACGCCTCTACGTCCTTAAGGTGTTCTAAGAGACCTAAGAGATCGTCACCGGAACGATCCTAACAAATTTCCCTTGCATCACACCCATTAACCTTTTCATGTCCAATTTGATATGTATATGTTCTACACGACCGAGCCCGTCCAACTCTACCTTCCACCTGCCACTTTTGGATAAAATATGAATGTGAACCATTTACAATCTTTGCAGGAAATATACGACTATTTAAAGGAAGCCATCTTTCTGCTTCCTAAGCCAGCACCAGTACAATACGGCACCTGTCAGCATGTGTCAAAACGTAGCCTCGTTAGCGCACAATGGGTTAAAATAACAGGCATTTTGTTAGTGATTTCTCCACGAAAGATGTCGACTCATGCATCCGCTGATTGGACGACGCGCTTGGTCAAGACATGCATTTAATTGCGGTCATGAAGAAATAATTTGAGAAAACTAGAAATGTGTGGGGTTTTTATCTGATTAATACTTATAGTAGATTTTTGACTAAGAGGTTGAGAATGGAAATATTAATTAGATGAATAACTAACAAGTGGCTTAGCAAAGTTTCCTATATGTAGGTAAAGCAATAATAAAATGAGCCTTGTCTGACCTTTTACTCTTAAAAGGTTAGACAAATATTAAGTTCACTGTTTTCTGCTTCTCTACACAGAAGTGCACTGATTGCTAATCCACGATCTACGCTAAGACTCTTTTCAACTTTATGTTTTTTCCTGATATATTAATTGAACAAGTTCCATGCAAATAATTTATTAAATTGAAAGAAATATTCTCACATCAGCTTTAACAGACTTCATCAAACACAACAAACTTCGTTCTCACTTCGTAGATGCATAGATTATCCATTTTACATACTAACCTACTACTGTAGTCTACAGTTACATTTAGAAGGAGGCAAGTACTATTTTTTGTACGTAGACATTTGTCAAATTCCTCCAAACAACTGTTAGAACGGGTGGTCCACTCCAAGGCACTTGAAGACTTAACTTCATTATGAGTCGATAATAACAGAGTCATTATAATGAACGGAACCGTCAATGACTCGACTCTTTTGTGGCAGAGAAATATGCGTGGTCAGACGGTATCCCACACAAACGACCAAATATTTAAGAATAGGGAAAGAATCTGATGAAATATTATTTTTGAGGGCCAAACTATTTAGTAGACTCATTTTATTGTTGATTGGTACATACAAGTTCCTATCAGGCATCAACTAAAGTTTTAACTTTACCTCAATTATTTAATCTTAAATAAATTTATGTTAATTCATTAAGTAGGTATTAAGAAACATAGCTATTAGAAACCTTGGTCGTATAAATACAAAAGCTAACCTAATCTAATAATATCCGTGATTTACAATCTCTATTACCTACATATGTTGCTATAAGTAGCTAAAGGGATTTGATTGGAATATCCCAATAACCCACATTACAAATGGTTCTCTAAATCTTATTACACAGTTTACATGTAACAACATCACGTAAATAAAATAAAATGATCCATTAGAACTCGCCTTCTTCTTATATGTACTAGGAACACATAAATCAATAGCCAAAACAGGCGTAACGTCAATAAATAATTCCGGCAAGAAAGTGGGCCTGCAAACATCCATTTGCCTTAACCCCATGCATTTAGGGGCAAAGAAATTTTAAATGCCTCCTCAGTCTTATGAATAGCATCTTGAGGAACCCTCCGACTCAACCCTTCTTAGTACATATTCATGAAATCCGCGGTGACAATAAATTTCAAGCAAATTCTGTTTACCGATCGACTGAAGTTAGGGCGTTATTTATTTATTCGCTGGCACGAATCCAACTCGATCGTGAATCGATTGAGTGATGTGTTAACGCATGTTTGTTAATGAATTATCGCATCGATGCATAATGTTTTGAGGAAGCAGGGTACTGGCAGTTAAAAAAAATAACTAGGTAACCTCATACTTTCAAACCAACATTATAATTTTTATGGTACCTAGAGAATCGTATATTTTATTTACTATATGAGATTAAGTCATATCACGATAAATTAATAAATATATAGATACCATTATATTTTTATATGGATAATTTATCGTGATATGACCCGGTCTCATATAGTAAATAAAATGAGTATAAATCGCGTGTCTAAAAATAACTATTGCGAATCGTATATTGTTGATGGGCCCTAGTAACCAAAACATGTAATTTAAAACTTTATAGGGCCGTAAGTATTTCTTATTACATTTCTTAAATACCACCACTCTTAATTACATAACATACTAGTTATGTATAACATTGTAACCGTTTTTTTTATATTCTATTTATTTAATGTAAAAGCCATTCACCGTATAAGGTTAAGTCGGTCCATTGTAACCGTTATCAGACCACAAATATATAACACCGTATCGTACTGAAGTTTTTTAAGCAAATACGTAGGTATACACAACAGCCCATTAAAATGACGCTCTCTTTTTGCGTTACATCAGGAACAACTTCTCAGCAATTCTCCATGTTTATAAAAAAACAACTACACTCATTAGCTTATACTACGTGCAACTGCTACAAATTAACTTTCGTAGTAACTAGTTCAAATTGAGTTACCCGCAAAAGGATGTTTACATAAGGATACCTGTATGGGCCATATTATTGTTACCTTTTTATTTTAGGTATCAAGAAAAACAGATACGTTTGACCATATCAGGTTTCAGGATTCTTTCCCTCATCGTAATCTTCGTCGTAGCTTACTACTGCGGGTAGGAAAAAGATCACTATGCTATTTCTCACATACAACACTAGCAACTATAAATGTAACAGTATACACTATGCAAGTCGTTGCACTAGCAGAGATTGCTGATAAGCGGATGTGGTGGTCCACACGTGTCGTATCAGGCGATCGATGGAGCTACGTGCTTCAAACGTGGTCGCCATCTTGGATGGTAACAATGCCACTTCCGCGCTTTTGTCTAATTAGAGCTTCCGGCGCTTGAATTTATGTTTTTTCATAGCGTGCTTACATAATACATAAAATGTAGTGTATGTAGAATATAAAATGTAACAATCTAGTTAGAATTATAGTTTTGGTAAGTTAGTCGATGAGGATTTGGTGATTTTCCTCAAGTTAACCAACAAAATATTAAACTAGTTGTTTATCGTGTTTTAGGTTTTCAGTGTATTCGTATTTTAGCATTGAAATTCTAATGAAATTAACTAATCCATTTCAAATTATGCTTCCCTATTAACAAAACCCAATAATTTCACCTTACCCTACCAGATTTAAACACATTCCGCTATCCGCATTTTATTCTCGCATACTTAGATAATTATTGATTCACGCATGAAATAGCACGAGATATTTTCACGTGGCAACACTGACTTTAGGGAATCCCCACCTAACCTACAGAGTACTTGAGGAAGCCACCCCACGTAGCATTAATTGGACTGTCGGCCGTGGAAGCGTAACAGCTACATACGTTTCATTGGAAGCTGCGTTTGTTTTGTGTCTGGCAATTAAAAATGATAGGGAGGTAGAGACACAGATAAAATGTAGAGACTTAAAGTTGCTAAAGAATAAAATAGTATGAATTATGAAAGGTGAATTAAGCAGGTACTTTTACGTATTTGTCTGTAAATGACTAGTATGAGTTAGAGTACCCTTTGGTAAAGGTATTCCAGGGTCTATAAAAATAGAGGTTCATGATGTAAGAACAATGCTAAGATGCTGCCGTTCCTCCCTGTACGGCGCTCGGCGACTAAGGGTCTAGTATATGTATTGGTTTTATGTTCAATATCAATTATGTTCATTCATATATATTTACGTCATATAATCCCTTTTGGGGATGGAGAGAAGCTTGGAGAAACAATGGAATTATTACACTTTTTAGCATGAATATAAAGGCTGTGATGTAAAAGTCACATACCCATCTCGCAATAGATTCCATTAAATTATAAGAGTCCCTTAGTCGCCTCCTACGACATGCCGGGAAGAACGGTATCTAGTTAACATTCTTTTTCGTCCTAGACAGGCATGGGACATCAATTATATCACCACAACGTAATTAAAGAATGTACCTATGTGCTGAGCCAATTTTTCGTAATTATTCCACAGCATACCTGACTTAAATTTCATCCGTTATGTAGCCTGTACCGAGCATTATTCCCGCACTCCGATCAGGTATCCTGGTAACGAAATATTCGATTTAGCCGTGAAGTGGGCAATTTAGTTTCCGATTGCACCCCTCACCTACCTTGGTTAATCCACTGTTTTATTAGCCAGCCCAAGCTAATACTCTACACGTGCAATTCTGCTTTGTTCTACAGAAACTACTTATTGCTACCCTAAACCAATATCTTGCAATTGAATTCCCACTTTATTACAGCGTGAATAGATCCAAAATTGAACGGCACTTGCGGAGTGATTGTAACATTTTGGCTCTGAGCGGCCATGTTATTATTTCGTTTTGGCGGGCCGTGACTGACGTTTGACAATGGCGGGGTTGCCATGCGGAATAAACTGTTTTTACCGTTATGAGAGATTAAACGGTAATCTGGGAATATTGAACTAGGAACGAGCTTAAAATGCCGAAGCCAGGTAAGGGGGATTTTTATTGTTTTTGTAATGTTTGTTTTATTTTATTAAGAAAATTGTTTGTGTATTTCAGCCATTAACATACATATCACGCCTGTTTTTCATTGTTAGGGTAGGCAGACATGCTTGATCTAGTTTTTCTCAACCTTAGAAAAACTAGTTTTCTTTTATTGATTTCGGCGCATTCATACCGCGACGTAAAAATTTATGATTTTCTAAGGAAAACTGCATCTTAATATTAAACATTTGTTGAAAAGTTCAGAAAAACATTAGAAATTATTATCATTTAATTTATTTATAAATTGAAACTCATTACACGTTATGTTTAATTATAATTACAAATTCCTTTTCAACTTAACATTAAAAATATTATTTATAATATTAACCTGGCCTAGTCCTACATGATAATTACATAACTCTAAAAAAATTAAAAATAAATTAATTTGTTACAGTTTCTCATTTTAACTTACTGAATCTACACCTTATGCTAGTTACATTATTTAAGTCGCTTATTGCTATTTATACCGTATACAATAGTAGATTCATCAACATTTTGTTGTCGGTACACAAAACATAATACAAAATATAAAAATGGCTGGTATGAAATTATAAAATGCTCAGTAGATGTAAAACTTCTTTAAAAACATCACTACCCCTTCCCTTACAGGGTATTCGAAGGTTCGGGTGTCAATATCAACAAAAGGGATTTACGACTACGATTAACCAATTTTTCATCAGATTCTCAATACGGCTTGTAACAAAAATTACTTACGATGCAGTGTATAAGGGTTATTGCGAATCGTAATGAATATGCAGAGCTATGGTATTACATAGAGTATTTAAAAAAAGAATGTGGCACGGAATTAAGAGAGTGGAAGCTTGAAACCAATAGAAATTTCAGTACCCATTCTCTTCATATCCCTATTAGCTGTTCTTAGTTAGAGATTAACTATCAAATGTCTCTTTTATTTTAGTTGTCACATTTAAAAATATAATATTGTTGTGCAGTTTAAAGTTAGTGAAATGAAGTTTTAAAATATTTAATTTGTCATAATAATAAAAAGCCTAGGTAAAATGATCGTTTATACTATGCAGAATGAGTTAAGTACATTATTAGAGGAGATCTAAGCTAATGTTAAACAATTGTGTCTCAAGTTGATTTCCTGTCAATTTTTCAAGAGTTTTTACGATATTTCATAAAAACTTCTTGATAAATAATCGTAATATGAATAGGTGTGTAAGAACACAAAAATAAATCACTTGATTCTCATTTTAATTAAAAAAAACATTGCAATAATAATGAAATGTTGGCAACGAGCATTTTGGCACAAACATATCCAGAACCTGGCACATTTCCATTCGGCTTAACCTCTAGGCCCCTATTTACAAATTACTTTAGAACAATATCTACAACACACACGAAATACTATTAAAATTTTGTCTAATTAGCACTATTCACACAACATTTCTAGTTATATCGTCTATCAGTTATTTACAAGGATATCGAAGATTTAAATGATATGCGTGCACAATTTATATTAAAGAAAAACCATTATTTGAATTTGAACGGTCACGTAAGGTATGGTATAAAATGTTGGTTCATTTATACATTGATTAAAACTCAAAAGATAGGTAAATATAAAGCTACCCAAATTGTATTTTTATGTAAATGTGCATAAATGTAAAGATTATATAAATAAAAAAATACGTTAATAATAATAAAAAGAATAACTATGAATTGTCATGATTAGTTAAGTATAAGCACGTGGCATAGTTTCACAAAATGGAAAATAAATCCAAATATGACAAACATTTCGGTACTCAACATGCATGAAGAGTTTTCACCCTTCCATTTACAAATCAATTGAATAAAAAGTAACATCAAATCCTTTCCTACGTAGCAAACACTTATAATACGTATAAAATATGTACAAAACCATTTTGTCTACACTATGATTTCACTGTGTCCTTTCACTAAATTCACTATGTTTCAAGTAGTCTTTGAATACCGGCACCTGGTAGTCCGCTTTACCTAAGACAAGGTTCACTAAGGCAAAAGACAACTAAATCGTTAATAATATCATGTAATAATGATGCTAAGTCAGGCTACACATACGATGAGAAAATAAGTAATCAAAAAATATAATGTGTGTTTCAATTGTAACCCTGTAGATGGCTGTAGAAATGTTGTTTATGTAGCAAAAGTTACAAAATAATTACAATTTGCCCAGTACCATTCCCATGGGCGAAAAACTTCATAAAATTGTATTAACCATAGACAAAAATATAATAAAAAATAACCCAAAGACACCCCTCAATAACTTAATCAAAATACATTTCCTCTTTGAACATTGTCTCGTGATAAAGCTGTGGAAACTTCTACCAGGCCCGGCCCTGGAGCGGAAGGTACCCTGAGCACTGCTGCTGATACCCCGTGGGCTGCCTGTAAGAGGAGACTAGGGGGTTCGCGCAGGCTGCCTGCACCGGCTGGGCGGAGGAGTAGCCTGAGGTGGGCGTCGCGCAGTGGCTGTGGGCAGGCGAGGCTCCTTCGCCAGAGCCACATGGCTTCCCGTCCTTCACTAACACTGGCACGGCCACTCGGCGAGGTGATGATGAGGACTGCAAGAAAAGGTTGGATTATTGTTTGAAAGCTTAAGTCGGAGATAAGGTTCGCTTATTGCTTGAGATTTAAATTGAGAAACGGTTATTTGATTACTGTGGGTCGTGTAAAAGAAATATTATTACAAAAATATGGGATTTTTTTACTAAAGTCTTAAATTTTCCTTTTTATTATTACTTTCGGCTAACAACATAACTCAAATTTAATAAACATAGTCAAGTGATGAACGTCAAAATCATATTCGCAATTCGCAAGCAATAGCGAACGAATTAATAACGTATTTGTTTGCGATGTGCGCTGCACGCGTCGAACAAAACTCTCGCCCCTCCCAATCAAACTACAAACTGGCATAACTATAAAAAATATTAATTTTCCCCCTAGCATTTGAATTCGATAAACAAACGATTCATTAATAACCCTCGCTAGGCACGGGCGCTAACAATCGGGAAGTCGACAGGTCGAAATGCGCCCCCTGCGAACGCACAAATTGAGCTAATCGCTGAAGGCTGGCAACTCTGCGCGTGGGAAAGCCCGGGAAATTCCTACCAATTTGTCAACGATTGAATTTACTACACATACGTACAGATAGCGTTGAATTTCAAATGAACTTAATAATATATTTTTAGCTAAATTATGCAATAGGAACAATTTCTAATAATCAGAACCGTTAGTGTTCTACGATTGTTATGAATTGATAGAAATATAGAACATGTGAAACATCGTCATGATAATCTTATCATTTCCAGTCACGGCATTCTAGAGACGCCATTATTGCCAAGGATTGCTCATGGCTATTACAAAGATAAGTTATAATAGCTTTAATATCTTAAACCACATGTGATGCGTGATCTTCTCTGACTTTTCAAGATAAACTATGGCTCGTCCTTTATAATCTGACATCGTATTATGTCCTGTCCTATCAGTCACGTATTCACTAGATAGGCAGCACTTATACTTTTACCGGTGGTAAACCGTGTCGCTAACCGATATACAAACCCTGAATATTACTGTGGAGATTGTCACTAGAAAATCTGACTACCCCGAGTCATACGTATTATACTTTCAAGAAAAAATAACCATTATTCCAATAGCAATCAACAGTTACTTAGGAGTCACCCCAAATAATAAGTCAGCGATACTGATAAAGGTGTTAGAAAAATGTGTACCGCCGATTGTGAATGAGGAAGCGAAAGTGGTTTATCAATATCTAGACAGATAGGGACCCGTGATCTCTACCAACTCCTCTTTAGGGAAACGGGCGTAATTTGTGTGTATGCATGTATGTAGAATTGAATGGCTAAAAGTTCTTCCGAATAAGCTAAAGTTAATATAAATCAATATGCCCTGAGATTTGCTCCTAAAGTTTATGGTCGTGGTGTTGTATGCATGTGGTTACCTGATTGTGTTGGTTCTGCTCAGCCATAGCCTTCTCCTTGGCTTGTCGTTTGCACTTGTATCTGTGGTTTTGGAACCAAATTTTCACCTGGGGACAAAATAAATGAATAGATTAAAAATTAAATATTACAATTTATATAATAAGATATGCTACACAAGTAAGTTTTAATTAAATTACTACGAGTTTAAAATTAAAAGGTGGTATGATAAAATCTAAGTTGCAGTTTGGTAATGTAATACATTGGTCTTTAACTTATTAAATATACGGTAAATCTCTGTATATCAATTATCGGTCGGTTGATTTCTATCTAACGATATATGTATTTACTTACAATAGACAATTAGCGAATTCAATAATTTAAGGTATCGCAAAAAAGGTATATCTAAATAAATAACTAGTTGCCGTGCTTCCCGGCATGTCGTAGGAGGCGCTTAATGGACTAGGGGTGATTCGGATCAATGAAGCGACAGGCTAGCAACCTGTCATCCATATGATATCACAACCCTAATGATATTGATGGTATGTATGCTAAAACCTAAGAGATACCAAATTTTTCGAAGTTCTCTCCACCCCGAAAGGGATTAATGGACGTGAATGTATATGTAAAATAAATAGCAAACTATCCTCCACTTTTCCCTCTAGAAAATTAAATAAGTAAAAAAACAGAAGCAATTGTACCAACATGAAAAGCAAAAACGCGCTCATGAAAAGAGCGGGACGCGAGTCGCTGCCATTCTTTGAAAGCTTCGCAAATGACGAGATTGCAAACAGGCTAAAATATTAATGTAGAGTCAGTCGCGCGACATGACGCGGTAACGAATAGCTTCTCATCAAGAATGGCATCCTTACGCCGTGTCAAAAGCATACATGAGGACGCGGCCCGCCATTTTGTAAAGATAGGTAGGTCCCTATTAGAATAAGTTTTCCCGCATGTGTTATTTATCTTTCGTGGCACAATGATTACGTGTTTATTACTATATGCTTGCCAATCGATGTAGGCGGTTACGAAAATCACTATTCCAGTTACCATACGAATCGACGAATTTCGTTATGATATATTTAATTACTCCTTGGCTTAAAGTAATTAAATATTTTTGTAATATAATTAAATTCCAAATTGAATTTTCAATACATACTGTCAAACCTATTTAGAAGTAAACCAAACTCTCATTGTGCCCATTATAGCATAGCAATAAGCAAAGTTTATTTAGTAGGCTTATGAAATAAGAATGAACGAAACGAACTTATTATAAGCAACTAATTGTTGTAATATAATTGAATGTTTTTCCTTGTTTGAACACAAACAGGTTATTTATTGCAAGAAGTATTTGTGTACATAGGTACAGTTAGGCATAGTAGGCTATAGGTGAACAATCGATCTATGTCTACCAGCAATCTATACACGCGTAAGCACTGTGTACCTAGACGTACAGAGTTTTCTACATTTCCATTATGAAATGTTGAAGAGGCCCTCTTGAATCTATTATTTGTTTTTTCTGCGCTCTGTTTGCTTTGGGTGCGCGCGCTGAGCCCGTTGTGTTGGCAGCGCTGCTTTCATGCCGTTCATCTCTTCGTGACTCATTTATGAAGGAGGTGAGAGTTAATGAACGGCCTCGTTGGCGAGCGTCGCTTATTGCTCTCGGACACTCCATTTCCCGAGAGTGCTTTCTTTTCAAGCTGCCTTTGCATAATGCACACACGAGACTCTCGCACGCACTCTCGAGCCCCATACACTATGTTTGTTTTACTTCAACTTGTTCGTGAACCGTGGCATGCGACATTTTGGATGCGTAAGACCACTTGTGTTCTTAACACCCACTTCACTGCGGCCCAAGATGTTTTCCTTTTTAAATTGCTTGTCGTTGGCTACTGAAAACGATTAAATTTCGAGTGTGTGCCAATATAATTTGAGGGAATCCTTGTTTTAATAAACGGCGGTTGTCCTGCCACTGGGTGGGCTGTCAGATTCAAAATGGATGTCAAATTTGGCGCCGATAGGCCTGTCATCGCGCGTAGGTGTTCCTTTCTCGGGAACCGTGACTTGCGTTTCTGTGCACACAATTATTATAAATAAATAACGATCTCATATTTATTTAGCACTTCATTTGATCCAGTGATGTTACTAAAGAGATGACTGTTGCATTTCGTCTCGCGTTTAAATGCCTGAGACGGAACGTGAGATTTTTATATTAGTCTTAATCAAATAGTCCGCTTCATTTTGAAATAACATCAATTTAAAAAAGACTGCTTTGTTCTCATTCTAAGAATTCAATAACTATATAAACTATGATGTTTTTTATACGTGGATGTCAAATTATGGTAATTTTACTAATATTTAATCCAGATGTTTTACCTTTGATTAAAATTATATCTTACTAAAGAATTCACATCTAAATAACGTTTCTGTAGGTATTTTTATTATATATACGATATAGAACAAGGTTTTAATCCCTTATTTCAAAGCTCATCAAAAAGGAGGAAACGTACACCAAAATATAGCTAAACGCACACCAAAATATAGCAAAGCAAGCAAGTTAGGTTTGGGTAGGGACTATATAATTTTGGTGTGCAAAACAGTATTTTTTGGTAGGCGTTTAAACATAAGCCGAAACAAATAGCGAAAAAGCACACACCTTTTTCTTCTAAAATCATTTGCAAAACTTTCCATCCATATTTATCTTAGTGATTGAAATACTTGAAACCAAACACCTCTGACACTACTATAAAAGGACATACACCACCTGGCCAAAATCCTGAATTTAAAAGGAAAATTCACAACTCTCTATTTACCCTATTACTTAGATTCAACTTTAACACATTATATGTCCCGCGCCTGTCATGCGTCTGTGTAAATACGCGCCAATGCAATGACAGCAGATCAATGAGGTCCATTTAATAAAAATACATCCCTGACATGACAATCCGAAATGAGGTTGAATAGGTTTTGTATACCGTAGGATTTAATTTAATTGGACGAGTGATTTGTTTTCTCAGCTGTCTGCGGGAATAGCGACTATTCTGTGGTTTCTAAGATATTTTGGCTTAAAGGCGGGATTCGTGTAATTTTTTAACTTTGCTGATGGTCGTAGACTAGTTAGATACAAATGTATCGCATTAATGTTGTTTTTTTACTTTAGAGTATTTCTTAAACACATTT
This sequence comes from Leucoptera coffeella, assembly GCA_030578115.1. Taxonomy (NCBI): domain Eukaryota; kingdom Metazoa; phylum Arthropoda; class Insecta; order Lepidoptera; family Lyonetiidae; genus Leucoptera; species Leucoptera coffeella. The sequence continues at coordinate 257,118 of JAMBLF010000071.1, read as the reverse complement.
ATATTCATAACCTCATAAAATTATTCTTTGACAAAAAGAAAACATGAGACATAATTTTCTTTAGGTTTTTCGGTTAATGTATGAACATTCTAATATGAGTATACTGATCTAATATTAGTACTTGCATACTACTTGAGTTACGGTTTCTGTATTATACACGTTATTTTATTAATGTATGTTTTTATTTAAGGATTAATCAACAAATCAATTCAGTTACATTCATAATCATCGATGTCTATTTAACCTTTTTGGTTTGGACAGTACAGAAATTAACTACATTACCATTTATAACTTCCATATTTCTAATGGTGATCACCTTAGGATAGATATTGAGGATTTTAAGACCACAGCTTTTATTGAACCCTAGTTCCTTAGTCGCCTCCATTGAAACACACCTAAATTAAGAAAATTAGTATACTTCCGTTCCTGAATAGGTTTTTAATGAATCAAAGACTTTTGCATGAAATAAAAATAATTTAAGCCGCTATCCTACAAGCAACAATTACTTAAAGCAATAAATAACTGTTACAGCAGCCTGTATCGAGGTCCCCCACCCTTGGGCTGTGAGTCAGTGAGCCCATGCCAAATATTGACAAGGCAATTCGCAAAATTAATATTTGTTTAATATCCCCTTAATAGGAGGCTTTGGGGCGGCGACTGAGCTCATCGATTTTAGAAAACGTCTCAGTTGGTACTTTAGGGTATTAAAAGAGTTACTAATATGGTTTAATACGTACATAGACATTCTTAACGAGCTATATTTGTTTTAAATCTGCACAATACAATAATCTGCATAAAAAAACAAAAGCATTTAAATATTATCACTAAACCTCTGATTTTACTGCAGTTGATAGTAAAAATCTCCATTTAGAAGTTTATATCAGAGAAATAATTACGTCATAAATATTTAAGTTCATAGCTAAGCGATATGGCGTTATTACAAACGAAATATTTTTTCCTTTATTGCATTCTGCTTTTCTAAGTGGCCTGTACGCCGAAAGAGGTTTCAAACCTTTGTAGCCTCCTTGCCCACAATGTGCGTAATTTCAATGCAATAATCGAGAGCTGCTGTCAAAATAGGTTCGTCAAAAAAGTTCAAATTTAGCGGGTGTAATAACCGCGAAAATATCTTCGTATCCGAGCTCGGTTTCGCGGCTAATTTATCATTTTATAAACGGATCCCAAAGTAAACTTGCCGAAGATTATATTTTATGAATGAGGCGAGTTTTTGCCGGTCCCATTGTGCTGTGGATTATTCCCCAAAGCGGGTAATTCACCTGACGTCACCCTTACTTGAGGCAGGTATGATCCCAAGTTTTTGCGGAATTTGTGATTCTAAGTGGTTTTTTTATTATTCTCTGCGGCTTTGGTGTTTGTGTAGGATGCCCGATTTTTTATGTCAATTTGTTTCTTTTCATGTCTTGTCAGCGATTACTTGGCAGATGGTGGGAATGTTGAGGTCAAATAAATATGATCGTATTATCAAAACACTCGCGTATATGATTCTTAAGAAATCTTTATTATTACAAATGAAATTCTTCTTCGTTCACATTGTGTTACGTATGAAGTTACGTTAATCAATTTTAACCAAATTAATCAAATAACTTTTACCATAATATCGGTGAAAAATTACATAGACGTTCTTACATAACTTGGTTGACCATAATTTCAGTTTGGCGAATTAATGGTCTTCTACATAGTTTCAATATTCAATTAGGAAAAATAAGCCCTTGACCGTTCAATTAAATAATCATTTACGGCTTCTACATATGATGATTCTCTATTTAAGTATCAGTTTATCCTCAGAAATAAATAATTTCCGTCATTGGTGGATTGATAATTCATAATATTTCTTATCATCTTTTATTAGTATTAAAAGTTGATATCTAGGCGATATTCGTATTGAACATAAGTACTGTAGAACTACCTATCTCATCTTTAAATATACAGCTACATAACCAATATCAAGTACCGAATCGAGGGTAGTTGTGTAGCGTGGTGTTGCCAGTAATTGAATGTTTTGTTCCGCGCCTGCGGCCATAGCTTGGGGCGGCGCGTGTCCGCTGCTTATGAAACCGATTACAGAGTGATTTATGTTGTCTATGTCGACCGCAGAAGCCTCGGGCGGTGGTCGCTCCGCCCCTATCTCGTTGGCGACTGGCGTGACACTGAGCCCGCAGCTAACAGGCGTGATAATTTTATTGGCTCAACAATAGACTTGGATATTGTGGGTTCATGATCTGAGTTTGGTTAATAATGAACGGAATAATATTGACTAGAAACTTATTGTGTTTTAGGAGTATGTGTCTGATCTGTCACATTCGGCATATTAATTAAGTTATTCTTAAGTGGGATTGGTTTACTGATCTGCTACTAATATATTGACCAATTAGAACTATAAATTATCACTCTTTGTTTTTTAGAAGGTGATGTTCTACGGCAACACTTGTAATATTATTTTCTCATCATCTTATTCCACCTTTGTAACATATTTTAAGTGAAATGATTTCTCTGTCCCACTGACTCACAGTACTGGGGTCTTTTCCCTTGGCATATACAAATACCTAAGTCGTTCTCTGTCCTAAGGGCACGTCTAATAGGGTCCTCGCGCACCTATAGTTCGTTAAAACACGCATTTTCTTCACGCACCGTCGAGTAGATTGGAGATTCCCTTTGAATCTCAAGGGTCGCGTTTGTGGTGGAAAACTTCGAGTGGTATCTCTAAATTAGTACCCCAGCGTAACCTTCGACGTCTATACAGTTATGTAGCCAAGAAATATTCTTTGATATTTCGTGAAGGGAACTGTGTTTGTTACTAAAGTGTATTTTTGTCCCGTCCTGGTTGCAGAAAGTAGCGCTAGATACCTCGATATAAAAGCCGACTGAACGAATAAGGGTCTTAGGTTTTGAACGAAAGATTAGACAAATCATCAATTGATACAGCTTTATCCTCAAAAATAATTCATTATGCTTTCTCGTTCCAGCTTTTCATACATTAAGGTCATTAGCGTATACTTATATAAGTTCTTAATACATACATACATAAATACATAATGTCTTTAGAATCATGAACACAAACAATATTGATTATTTATTTTTATGATATTGAATTTAAAATATAATAACAACGACAAGTGAATTCCAATTCCGATCGCTATTCCACATTTAGGTCTGTCACCGGCACGCGTGTTCCCACATATTGCCAGTTCGGCGGCGTTCGCTCCGAATTCAAATCCCCGCTAACAAAAGCCCAATAATCTGCGCCGTGTCAATATAAATTTCATAAACTCTCCCGCTAACCCTAACAAAGGCTGCAAACATCTATGAATAATCTCTATTTTGAGGGTGTCAACAACATTACGGCATCGGTTCGCGCCAAAACAGACGTCAAACGGAGGCGGGAACAATGGCGGCGGCGTCCACGCGGTAATTCGCTCATAATGCACAGCGGCATTGTCATATTAATTGGTGCGCTCCACTCTGCGCCTGTCTCTGCCATCATTTGCGGACAATGAAACCTGTTATGTCAGTGCTAATGTGCATTGCTATTACTTATATACAAAAGTAAAGCCTATTATCAGTAATGGCTACCTATTGATAAGTAGAAAAGTGATCAAGTTTCTCGTAGAATGTACCTATTGGTATTCTTGTAAAATAGTTACTGAATTTCTTTATGCAGGTGTATATTCAAAATGTCTACATTAATTTGCAAGCTTACGTTCAGTACAAGGTGTAAGGTTAAAGAGTTTTAAGGTTAATCTTTACGCTAATTTCTGTTTCATCTTAAATTCAGTAAGCAGTTATATCAAACCTTATCCATGATCTAATTTCCTTATAAAACACTTCCTTAACTCTTTCTTAGTTTTGACAAAACTTCCTTACATAAATTCTTCCTCTTGCGTAGAAAAATCATTACTGCCAAGGTCACTTATGTAGATGTGGTTCCTCAGTCCTGGTGCCAACAATAGCCGGGTATCATTCCCTCGTCCTAGCGCCCCTTATCAAAACGACCGGACCCTTGTCATTCGCAAACTTGTACTGCATCATAACAGTGGGGGCAGCGCAAATTTCGCGCTTGGTCACTTCATAAAGTTATCGGAATTCGATTGCAGTAAAGTTCGGTTATACAAATTTAGTAGTTGAGTTTAGAAATGAAGATTTATTTGGTTTAGATAACGTTTCTTCTAACATTGTTGTTGCTACGTGCATCAAGTTAGCTTACCCTAGTTTACGTTTTTTAAGTGTTTGTTTGTGATTATGACGTAAGATGTAAGTAGTCTATATAGTTAATATAATCTCTATTATTAAGTTGGTAAGATTCGAGCATTGTTACAAAATGAATTAATATGAAATTATCTTATTTTTTCTTCAATTAAGTAGGTATCTACAGTGATAATCTTAAACACTGATATATACCTACCATCCAAATAATGTGTGTTTTATGATCATAAAAAAATTGCAAAAGCTTTAGAACATCCATCAATAACAATTATGTAACTTGCAGTACCGAAATATAAATATTTAATTAGGCCATCGGAATAGAGTAGTATCTAAAAGCCGGCAGCCACAAAGGGCTTGGGAACAGAGAGCACTCGGGCATATTAATGGCTAGAGAGAAGTCAAATAGTAGTTCGCAAAGCAATATAAAGGGAAAAGTTAGCAGCGATGCCGCCGCCATATTCCGTTTGGTAGGCAAACACGAGTCGCGTTTCGTTATTTAACTTAAGTAAATTTCAATGTTCGCTCAGCTTGTTGGCTTTCCCTCCCGACGGAACCCCATTATGCGAGCTTTGATTCCTTTTTTAATGAAATACTGACTCAGTGGGCTGCGTCGCCGAAACTGGGTTTCCTTTTGGCATTCGGAACAGAAAGGTTCCGATTTTTGATTTTATTTCTCTAAGTCGATGAGCTTTTGTATCTCACTACCTAAACAGTAACAGTGTTTATTACAAGTTACAGTGGTAAAATAATGGTATATCTATACTCTAGCAACTAGAGATGTGTGATAGACCTATTGATAATGAATAATTTCAACATATTTCTTCTGAGAGATATCGCGTGAATCATTCTTTCAATCAAGCGTAATAATTAAACAAAACTCTCTAAACAGTAAGATATTCATATTCTAATCATAAATTTTGGACACATGTATAAGTAACTACTATTAGGTCGGTAGTAATAAGTAGCTAATAGGGATCTGTATACCATATAAGTATATGTACAGATAAATATAATACTATCTAAAGTGAAGCTCCAATAAAGCTCATACCAATTTTAGAGACGGTGAAATGCTAAAGTACTTGTACCTACAAGCACTTACAAAAAGGGTCCATGCCATTTGAATTGACAAAATATTCCATGTGTCTGGCCATAGTTTTAAATTGTAATTTGAGGGCTCGGTTTATTAAATAATTTTTGAGGACGACGCGTCCCATTATTCTGTTGTTTCTCATTAGAAAACGTTCACATACCCGCATACGAGCATCCGGCAGAACAAAAAAACAATATGGCGTTGTGATTCATAGACAATTGGCGGGAACAAGTCAAGGAGGACGCTCGATTGTTTATGGTTTTTTATGATGGAAGAAAAAAGGTTGTTGTGGCTTCGTGTATTGTTGGGTAATTAGTAAGGTTGTTGACCTCAGTCATCAAGTATTTTAATTTTATAGGAACATGCACTTATTTGGAGACAGAATCTTTTTATATTCTAAGAAAACAGTTAGACATTGACAATTAAAATGAAGTATCGTATTAAAAACATACCTGTGTTGGAGTGAGGTGTATTAGAGATGCTAAGTGTTCCCTTTCTGGGGCTGACAGGTACTTCTGCTGCTTAAACCTTCGTTCTAGCTCGTACACCTGCGAATGAAGAAAGAAACGGTAAGAAAATAATCTTCAAAATGGCAATTACAGTGAATAATCTGAATTTTTATAGATAAGAAAAAACATTTTTATATAAAGTCGACATTGAGTGTTGCGCCTCAATATAAAAACAAAACTAGATGTGGCCTATAGATTATATAATTACTAATGTACATACTAATTTCTTGTGTGTCCAATAAGAAATATGTATTGTCAGTCACATAGACGAAGAAATATTGACAGTCAGATAAACAATATATTAGAAAAGGGTGACTATAGAAATACCTATAACTCCCGAGTATGTATTTCAGGTGTATGAATGTCTATGAAACGAAAGTTGTTTGTCAGGATAGTGATAAATATAAATCCAACCCTTATCCAGGGAAATGTATATGTATGACATACATACATATAAACATTGTATGTAAATTGTTAAGTCTTCGAATATACTTCTTCGTTAAAACACTTATTGTAGGTGTTTATTTTTAACACACACAAAGCTATAAAAACTTTGCTCTCAAATTCATAAGGTTAACACAGTCTTAAATTATCACCAATCTTTTCGTAACCTCTCGTCCTGTGCTAGCTGGGACGTAAAAAAGTGTTAACTAGCTACCGTTCTTACCGTCGCCTCATTTCGTAGAAGGCGACTAAGGGATCAGGGGTGTATTGAATCTATTGGGCGATAGGCTAGTAACCACATCCCAATATTCATGCTAATAAGTAGTGTTGCCCAAATTCAGTCTTGGTCTTGCAGTCTTGGTCTTGTTCTTGCGTTTTTGCAAGACCAAGACCAAGAACAAGACCGCGTATTTTTAGCAAGACCAAGACCAAGACTCACCGTGCAAGACTTGAGCAAGAACAAGACTTAGCCTGCAAGACTCTTGCGTCTTGCAGCTAGGACATAGCGCTATTTCACGGAGTAGTAGTTAGGTGTAACAGTTCGGTGTATAGATACGCTTAGGAATTCTTTGAGACGCAAAAAACTGTATCACAGAATATGACAAATTGGACCTATGCTCATTACGACTAATAAGTACCATAAACATACCTAAATAGCGAATAAAAAAATATCCATTAAAATCAAACTGAGTGCATGCATAGTTATGTTTTATACTGTGTTTTATATGGTTACTTTGTATTAATTCATGGTCAAAAGAATTGATAGAAAGTAACATAACCTAATGATAAAGCTGTTGTGTATTTTTTATTGAAATAAATGGTAAAATTCTTTTATTAAATTTTATATAAGTTGAGAGTTCAATCTTTCTAGACAGATATTGTGCTTTAACATACAGTCAAGTTATTGTAATTAATTTGTTTATTACACGTTTTAGCAAATGTAAGCTTATTTGCCATGAAAAACGACATATAGGTCAGTTGATTTTTCAAATTTCTTATCAAATCTTCAGTAATTTATTAATCTACTTGATCTTTACTATGGCTATGTTAATTCAAGCTCACAATGTTCCAAGTCTAATACGTTTTTCTAAGATTTAAAATAAACTTTAATAAATAGTAATAGACTAATAGGTAATTGCAAGACTTGCAAGACTCTTGCTGCAAGACCAAGACCAAGACCAAGACTGGGAGCGCAAGACCAAGACCAAGACCAAGACCAGGTGTATTGGTGCAAGACCAAGACTGGCTAAGTCTCGTCTTGTTCTTGCATTTGGGCAACACTACTAATAAGTGACCAAGGGTAAGGTTTCGTGTCTCCAAGGTTAAGTCCCGGGAAGGGATTAAAAGACGTAAATGTATATGTATGTATGTATGTATTTCGTATCATAAATACATATATATTAGTTTGTTGTTACATACACATGCCAATAGCTATGTAGATACCAGATACATGGTTTTTTAATTTATACATACATACTTAGATCAATATCACTACATAGTATAAAACAAAGTCGCTTTCTTTGTCCCTATGTACCTTTGTATGCTTAAATCTTTGAAACTACATTTTTAATAGATAGAGTGATTCAAGAGAAAGGTTTATATGTATAATAACATCCATTAAATAGCCGGAACGATTCACTAGTAACCTATAAACTCTTGTATTACATATATACTCGAATTTATTTTTTAATGACCACAGAATACGTCTGAACAGCCCGAAACTGGATCACAGGGAATTGTGCCCAAATGTCTATGTAGATACTTAATTTGGGGAGCGAGTGGGCGGTTCCTCACACCCCTTCGCCCCGCCCCCCTGGGGAGCAGACGAGGCTATATAATACCAGGGTGATGCTATTCGTATGAATTTACACCTAGCAACACCCGATAATATGAATAATATGGACAGGTTACGAAGTGATACGCTCTCACATGTACAGAGAAAATATAATAAAAAAGTCTAAAAAAGGTTTTGATATTAGAGACACTAAATAAAGAAACTAAACTTAATAGGAGACTTAACATTATGGATAGAATTTAACTTATTATTATTGTCACTTCTTCAAGTTTAGGAATATTAAAGGATACATACACCATGTACATTCATATAATAACTCCTAGCTCACTTTTTAGCATGAATATTGGCGTTGTGATGTCAAAATAAAATAATTGATGATCAATTACAAATCTTTTACGTGGCAGAGTATCCGGATAATTTTCTAGGGCTAATGGGCCTTTATTCTTTATGTCTATAAACATATATGAAACAACTATATGCCTCAAAGTAGATCTCGGTTACCCAAGGACACAATAAATATATAAAATAGATATCATATTATGTATAATTAAATCCGTGGCGTCCTGACAAGGTTCATTTGAAAATTTTCATTACATCTATCAGAATCAAGTTAAATTACAGACTATAGTTTATAACCACTAAATATTATAAAAAATTCAGTTTATGAAAAGAATATTAGGAATGACATTGAACGATAAAATAGTGTGATTAGGCAAAGTTTTAGTTTAGAAGATGTAAAGACTACGAATAAAAAGGAGTGGGTCGCGCAATAAGATAGTTAATCTCAAACTAGCCATAAACTAAAAAGGTGAGGTTAGAAGTACATATAACCACTAAGGTTTGTTATTTCAAGGAAGTGACAATGGCTAGCACACACATACATACATCCACGTCCTTTATTCCTTTTCAGAGTGAACAGAAGCTTAGATATATAACGGGTCACTTTTTAGCATGATGGCCATTTTGTTGTCATAATAGTCACAGGTTCCTAGTCCATCGCTCAATAGATTCCATTAAATCCTATTCCCTTAGTCGCCTCCTAAGTCATGCTGGGAATAACACCAGTTAGTTAGCACTTTTTTACATCCCAGACCTTATATTCTACTGGAACTTATGTTCTACGCGGCCTACCCCGTCCAACTCGACCTTCCACTTTGACTTTATAGATTCCTTGTAACCCCCCTTTAATAAATTACTATTTAGCTACAGGGGCTGTTCTTATAATTAGCTATTAAAAGTCTAAAGTTAACTTTATATAATTGTATATATTTATGTGTATTCTCGTTTAAGTATTAATTGTGACTAGTGAATCACTACATAGTATAAAACAAAGTCGCTTTCTTTGTCCCCATGTCCCTTTGTATGCTTAAATCTTTGAAGAGAATAGTGAGAATAGAAATAATAGTGAGAATAGTAAGAATAGAGGAAGATTTATATGTATAATAATATCCATTAAATAGTGGAGTAGGCTATATATTTTATACCCGTGCGAAGCCGGAGCGGGTCACTAGTAAACTAATAAAGCATGTAAACTAATTTAATCGCCAGTCAGCAATAATGAAATATGCTAACGCAGTACGTATTACCGCTACAACTACATACGTATTTATTTCTCAAAATACTCACTTGGGCCTGCGTGAAGAGCACCCGCCTCTTGCGGCGCTGGGCGAGCGGGAACTGCATGGGCTTGGCGTCGGGGCCAGCGCAGGCGCCCAGCCCGCCCATGTTGTTCACGTGGCCCATGCCGCTCGACGATGACGTCATCAGCCTGGAAACTGACCACTCAGTTAGTAGGGTTTTAATGTTTAGGTGTGGTAAGGAGGTTTCATAAGCAATGTAATAGCAAAGAGGTTTTAATACGTAAGGGGAAGTTTGGAGGTTTCAATGCTTAGGTGTTATAAAGAGGTTTTCATATATAATTTGGAGAGCTGTTAAACATCTTTACTAAAGATACATACAGTTGTATATTATATACATATAATACATGTATGTATGTCGGCCAGTGCATATTATTCAGGTGGCCAATGCCACTGAAAGCTAGACGGTGTCATCGGTCAGGAAACTGAGTACTAAGTTAGAAATGACGTTTTTAAATGGAGGTGGAATAGTAAAGAGGTTGTAGGTAACTTTATTAATAGTTCCATGGCTGTAAGAAGGTTTGAATAGATAGATGTGATAAGGAGGTTGTAGCGTATCTGTTGTAAAGAGGTTATAGTACTTGTCTGTAGAAAGGAGGTTTTTGATACATTCATCCTATCTTATAAACTACTCTAAGTAATACTTCGAAGAATTATGTTAAAATTAACGTGGAATATTAGGAAAGGATTTATATTAATAAGGCATTATAGTTGATAACTCGTTGGCATTTTATATCAGTATCGATAGACGAACATAAAAATGATAGACTTTCATATCTGTCACTACCCTTCGTCACTACCCTTCTTAAGTTATCAGTAGGTTCAATCATTATCCTATTTTGTAGTCAGAGACATAAGAAAAATAATTTTGTGAAGTTACGCAACAAAAAGTGCTAAGGCTAATCAGCAATAAACAAGTTAATAACCAATAGGTACTTAATATAGAGCCTTAGAGCTCCTTAGGAATACGGTAATTGACCTAGAACATGTTCTATCTAAAGGTGTCCTATATAACCGAAAGGCATTAACGGACTTAAGTTTGAGTAGGTATATGAATATACATATCGACACCTAACGACGCACTTGTCCTAAACGCCATTTAGCAAACTTTACAGAATAGAGGTTAAAAGTTGTGTTTAAAGTCGTGTAAGGCAAAAATATCCAATATTATTTTACGCATAGACGCCAAAAAAACACTAATCGACGCAGTTTTTTTTTTCGCCAAAACTTGCGTGCGCCGTTAGGTGTCGATATAGTAATAGGTCTACAGTACAGGGCCCTTACTCCACTAATTCATATTGGCCACAATATTACTTCAGTGTCGACATTGTGGCAGTTCAATGGCCGTAATTTGACACTTTTCGCACTCCACTAACAAATTTTGGCCACTGAAGCGCTATCGAAATACAACTAATCAAACGTGCCTCAATATTAGTTCAATAGCCTTCATTTTGGTACTCTACTATTGTTTTGACAGCTATTTTTGTCTATGGTCAATATCTAGTGTACACTCACACACTCAGTTAGTAGGCTTAGTTTCAATTAAAAACATAAAATATTTTTTCAGTTACGTTTTTAGTTACGTTTACGTTATAAACTTAAAACTTTTAACTGCTAAATCAATATGCATTAATTGACATTGCTGCATAGCAGTGCAAACAGTTTTTTAAATTGTTGTAATCCATAGACAATAATTTCTGTACTTTGTGTGTGGCCACTGAAGTGCCATTGACTCGCTATTATGGCGCTAGTGTGGCTGTCAAAATATTAGCAGAGTACCACTTTTACGGCCGAGATGCAGATTTATCGCTATAGCCTCGCAGTTGAGTGGTTGTCAAAGTTAATTAGTGGAGTAAGGGCCCAGTAATACTGCACTTTCTTTGATATTTTCGTTGTTTATCGTTTCTATAGCAACCAATTCTATCGATCGCCCCAATAGATGGCGGTATAAATAAATACTTCCGCTGAACTTGGACTGCTCGGGACCCCCTCGACAAGGGTCACTTATTTGCATACTCAAATTGACTTTGGACTCCTGTTACTGGACAAGCCATAAGTAGGTATAAGTGCCCATAGATCATAGTCGAATTATTTGTTTTAGTAGCATTTTCACGTATATTTAATTTATTCTGAGTCTACTCACGTGTTGACCAGATAGTCAGTACTCCATGTGACAGATGGTAAGCCATGTCGCCATTTACAAGCACTGACTATTAACTAGAATTACTACCTTCGCAATTGCGGAGATGGAAACCTGAAGCTCTGTAAAGCAATAGTTAATGGTCGCGATCACGTTTGTCTTTTGTTGGTCTATGTCTGTGTCTACATGTATAGATCGGAGTCATGAGCAAGCCCATATGATACGAAAAATATAATGTGCTGAACTTATTGTCGCATTAATATTGACTGAAATCTCTGTCTACTTTTGCGAAAATGACCAGTACAAACGCATCTAATTACCGTGTACTAACATCCTATATTAGCAAGGGACTTCCGTCTTAGAAAAACCCTAAGGCTCAATAATTCTTGCAGCTGTTTCGAAATGCAGACTTTAAATCAGTATGTTTAATGTATGAGCGGAGGCTTGGAGCGAACGCTAACAGCCGCCGATCGCTGCTGCAGAGCGTACCTCACATTATACCCGTCGAATTCACTTCTCATTCTATTTACACAACACTCCACAATGGAAAGGGTCTTTCAATAAAATATTACGCCCCATTCTCTCTGGCTTACTGGGAGCTTTTGTGCTACTACGCGGCCTGTGTTTTGGCTGTATTCAAGCGGGTATCCGTGCCCAGATCAGCAAAAAATAAAGCATACGGATGGCTCTTTTCGTTTCCCGCCGGGCGGACATCTTGATAAAGATCGCTATTTAAAAGTTTTTAAGGAAATGTAACGCTATTTGGAATTAGCCTCCATTCAAGGTTACTTATCGGATTATCGCGTGATTTGGCAGGAGGTAAGTGGGACTTAAAAGGTTTAATGACGCGGGCAAATGTGAGCAAACAACAACATTGTAATTAAGATAATTTGCTTACTTTGTGACAGGATTTTCTTAAAAATGCCCTTTGAATAAAATGTTAAAAAGTGCATTAATATATAGATACGTTTTTTACACATAAGTGCACTACTTACGAATGCTCATCTGCTTTTTAGCTAATATGCTCAGTAAGTAGTCGAACAAATACAAATACGAAATAGCTGCGGTTATCATTCAGGCAAAAATAAAATACTAATTCATAGTATATGCTACATAGAAGTCAACTGTCTATTTATATGCTTACGTTTAGTATTAATTAGATACTGTTAATTTAGACAATAAAATTTCATTTAATATCTTTCATCAAATATAGCAATTAAATTAGCTTTACAATAAATGCGTATAGTATAAATAGTTCAAAATACTATGTTGACCCCTCAAACACCTCCTGCATTGGATGTGACCGTGGTAATGGGCGTGAAATTGGTCAGGGGCTGTCAATGACACACAGCAATGTGCTGACCGCTTTAGGGTTTACTAACTACAGAAGATTTGATTTTATGGGGTTTAAAGTTTAGTTATAAATACGCTTGTTTGTTTTTGCGAGGGAAAACGCCGTTAGAATACTAGCTATTTACTACCTATAAGTAGATTTAGTTAGTGTCTATGACCGGATTTTGAATATTATGGACTTATTTGGACTGTAACATATTTATGAAATTAGAAAAATATATCTATGAATTACAAATGTAATCATAATACACATAAAACTATGCCACATTTATCAAATCATACGTGCTTAGAAAACCCTAAACCCTTAAAAATTACCCTAGATGGCACTAAACGTTCAAAATGAACTAAATAAAAGTTCCCAGCATTAGGCTTAAAGGAAATATCTGTCGGGTCTCGTAGCACAAAGGCTGCTCGCCTTGGATAAATATTTGCAGGCTACTAATGGATTTTGCGGACCTCGCCATCGGTTCATGTCTGCTCAATTCTAGGAATAAGTTCAAGTCCTGCACTCTGTGATGGCTGGGGTCAATAAGAAAGTCTCTGGTCACTTATGGGGCATTTTTAGTTAAATGTCATCAGAGTAAGATAATGACTGGAAGGGGATAATAAACCGTATTGAATATTGTCATATTAAGTTCTGTTAATTATTTATGTTTTTATATATGATGTAAGAATGCGTGTGAGGTCCGATAGTTAAATAACTTTGTTAAATAGTTTTCTTTATAGGTATTCTTTTTGTGTCATAGGTATATCTTTAGACTAAGTCGACCGCTTAGGTAAGCAGTTATTGTCTACACTTATGTATAATTCGGGAGTTAATGAATTTGAAAAAGAAGAATAGACTATAAATTACCGTCTTTTGTTAACCCTTAACAAGTAAGCAACATCTCTAATATACTCTAAGTACCTACCTACTAATACCTACATATATATTTTTCGAAAACCACCACAAAACGGTTACCTACTTCATAAAAACCCGCTTATCGCTTACCAGTTCATACCCTGACTAGAATGATCCCTAAAACCGTATTTAATTTACATAATCCGCTATTTCCAAGAGACAAATTCAACAGTTCATAATAATCGCATTAAACTACACACTCCGAAGCGTCAGGCGCTATCTCTGACATGTTTTGTTTCCCGCCCTCCGCAAAGAAACTGCAATGTTGCCAGTGCTAAATAAACGCGCCAGTCGCAAATTGTCCGTGGATAAACATGGAGAATAATAGCTGTATTGTATTTCGTTCTCCCCTCTTGGCGACAGAAAACGGGAATGTGCGAACAGTATCGCGTCATCGACGCAGTTGATCGGAAAATGAGACTGCTCGGGTTGCCACACACAAGGGCTTGATGTTTTGACACGTAATCAGATAGCTACTGGATCTTTAATTGTGCGTTTTATTTGTGTTTTATTGCCAGGTGGTTACTAGTTATGCTTTTCGAGGTATGAAAGTGATAGGAACTCTAGTACTTTTATTTAAATCGTTAGGTCATAAATATGTATGTAGTGTAAAGTTTGAACCAACGATGTATGTTGTGAATGATTTGAAATCTTAGGAAATAGATTTTGAAAAAGTATTCAAAATTTAGAGTTTACACTTAAGACTTTTTTGTGTGAAAGAATTATTTTTTCTTTTTATCGAACGATTAGTGTATATGACATAATGTCAGTCTATTGTTACACGTATGAATCTATACAGTTTAACTTTTCGTAAATATTATTCATTATGTTTCATTTGTTTAGATAATGTTTAATTGGTTTGTAATAAATAACCTTAAAAGACCGTGAACCCTAATAACTATTAACTATCCTACGTACTCACTTTATTATCCAAACACCTACCTAACTAAAAACCATCTCCAAAATAACTAAGTTAACTTGAGCAATATTAATCTGTTACCAGCGTGGTCTAAGCATTGCTGGTCACATTAAAGGAAGATAAACTGCGCAAGTCTGCCCGTGACACGCCACTCGGCCCGCATTAGGCTCGCTCACACGGCGACTAAGTGTGTCATCATATGGCAACTTTTTCCCCGCAGCGGTTTTAATTTGTGCCCGGCTGTTTGCCGTTTGTCTTTGCTAATGCCTCTGACATATAACACTTCAGTGATATATGGCAACACAGTTTCCTTTTTTAAAAGCGCGCGCTGGAAAATGTTGGGATTGGCTTATTTAGTGGGAAAATTGCAGGATTATTAAACGGGAGTTCAAATAAAAGCATAATGGAGTGTATCATTTCGTTTTCCAATACATACACTACATACATGTTCCTTAGTCCATTATACAGAACATTGGACACATGAAAAATATCTTAGGTCACATTTTAGCATGAATATTGAGATTGTGATCATAAAGAAACATCGTTGACAGGTTGCTAACCCATCGCTTAATAGAATCCATTGACCCCTAGTCCCTTAGTTGCCTCCTTCGACATTGAAAAGAATTTCAATATTTCAATAATATTAATCAAAGTAGAGTCTGTAATAAATACGTAAAATAAATGACCAATACAAATGAAACGTTATGTAGGTATATATGTCAAATTGACTTATAAGCATATACATTCGCATTTACAAACTAATAAGACGAAAACTATCAATAAGAAATAAAATGAGAAATTTACTAGGTACTAGTAAAAGTTTGTATATTAATTAACTCCCTGACCATAAAGAGACAATGATTTGTTTATTACCGAAACGGGTTGACACGTCAAGAGTGCTCTCAAGCTGCTGAGGTAGATTCCTTCAGGATTAAACGCAAGTAGCCAGAACGGAAGAAAAAACCAAGCACTCCATTTTGAAAACAAAACGCTGTCGATATCTATAGTTTATGTTACATACCAGTTTGGTTTTTGGGAAGTTTGGGATTTGTATGGAATGAATAAAACCTAGTAAAATGTAAGTAGTAAAAATGTAACAGGTTTTCCAACAGCTTTTGTAGTCTTCTTCATCCATCAATAAAAATATAACTTTACTATAAGATCATTAATAAACGAAGCAAACTAACTTATATGAAAAATGAAACTCAAAATACTAAAATAAGTTTAATTAAGTCAGTGAGATAATAAGTAAGTAAGGAAGAACAGTAAAGTTTTAAAGTTCCTACATTCATTTTTGCATGCGACCAGACAACTTAATCCACGATGACCCCAAGCTGAATTTTCCACTTCCCTACAAAAATACATCGAAGTGCAGACTCTGAATAGCTAGCGTCCCGTACCTGTCCGGAGACAAAATAAGCATTGATCGGCCCCATGTTTGTCCACCACTAGAAACTGGCTGAATAAACAGCCAGACTTACGTCCGCAAACAAGCGCTGCCGTTCCTCAGAATCTACTGTCTACTATCTACGGTTATACGTACGACATGACATGGCTGCGAGGTGGTCAGGAGATTGGGTGTCTAACTCTGATATTTTGAAAATCTACGTGGCTCTAGTTAAATCAGTTGA
This sequence comes from Leucoptera coffeella, assembly GCA_030578115.1. Taxonomy (NCBI): domain Eukaryota; kingdom Metazoa; phylum Arthropoda; class Insecta; order Lepidoptera; family Lyonetiidae; genus Leucoptera; species Leucoptera coffeella. The sequence continues at coordinate 240,478 of JAMBLF010000071.1, read as the reverse complement.
ACGCTAATCAAGAGGTCCTGAGTTCGATTCCCGGTGGAGGCAGAGTTAAGAACTACGGTTTTTTTCTTTTCCAGTCTGGCTGTTAGTTATATATGATATTTTTTTATTTATTTATCAAGAATAAGTAGATATTTCTTTAATATACGTTGGCTAATATCTTTAACGCAAGTTTAAATTGAACTTACTTAGGGGCTAGTTAAGATTTTGTAATAGCGTTCCAAATATTATTATTGCTAACGTTATTCAGGTCGACATCAACCCCACTTTTCACTAGATAATTCGCACCTTACGTGACAGGTTAATACATAATGGACTATTCCGCAGAATTATTTCCCTAACCGCAAATATATTTTACTACATAGATAGTATCTAAGGAAATTTAGAAAATGTCAATTGGTGGTGGGTAAGTATTAGCTGGGGGTGTATTCAGAACCTAAGGTTAGGAATCCTTTGTGCCACCATTAGAACCATTTCCAAATAGTAAAACAATGAGAGTATTCACGTACTAAAAACCTAATAAAAGTAGAAAGGTAAAGGTAGATACTGACTTTTTGGTTATAAGTTGGTTTCGTGTAGCTACCTCATTGAGTGAATGGACACGTAAACCTTAAAATTACTTATTTCCTCATAATATTTTCCTCTACCATATTATTAATAAAATATTGAAGCTTTTCTATTTTCTTCAAGTTCACATCCTTATTTAGTTAAATGAATGAGTTATCTATTGACGTTTCTGTGTAAATAGGGTTAGGTATTTGCCAACTCGTGTCTGTTTGTATAGCTAAAACGTGCTGACAACCCACGTATGTGCAATTTGCAATAGAAATACAATACCTAACGTTCATAATCGTCGAATAGCTGAATTTAACCATAGAACACCTCAGTCATAGTGGTATACGGAGGTGAAAATCAACATTAATTAAGTAAGACTTTCACGTTTGCAGAACTAAGCAATACCATATTACAAAAAAATATGGGACTTATAGCGTACATTTCAGTTGACCCGTGACCGAAACGTCGGGTAGGTAACAAAAGTAATACTTTGTTATAAAGCGATAAATCCAGTTTTTATTGTAAAATGAATAAGAATAGCGAGTCGATAGCGATAAGAATATCTTAAAGATTTTTAAAATCCATGAATGATCGTGCTGTGTTGCCAGCCTTTACCAAAACCTCCCCTGAACCAAAAAGGATTACAATCTTGACCCTTGCGTTGATAAAAAAATAAAATTCCAAAGTTCACTTCCACAGAGTAAACAGAGACCGCACAGTGCGTGCGCCAAGAAAAGATATAATAAAAAGGGAGGGATGAAAACGTGTGAGGCAGCTTTGACAATGTCTTAGTAACATGATACGCGATGCCAGAGTCAATAGACGCATAACCACCACTTAATAAACGGATATGTCGGGACACTAACACTGTGCGTGGGTTTGGCTGGGATTAAAGATGTGGTTTCAATCGCTAATAAGAAGTCGAAGAGAAGAGAAGACGAATCAAATAAAACCATAATACAGAATAGTGAAATGAAAGACAGAAAACAATCAATTTGGTTCATACCGATAGCAAATAGTATAACATAATCAATAATAAATTCAGCCATTATTAATGAGAATATGTAGTATTTTTTATTTTTGGCGACATAAGTACTATACAAATTAATAATGGGAACCAACCTACGTTATTGAATCTGGTGACTTAACTACATGCTACTTTTATATGATGTATAACAGTAGGTTAATAAGTGCCTGTAGATATTTTTTTGGTTAATACTTCATTCAATTTAAAACAATCTGTCATTTTAAGCAACTGACTTTGACTTGCTTCCTATATATTTTCATTGTCTACCATACAAACAAGCTGGCCGTATCCCTAAAACGCCTCGTACTTTTTCCAATATTAAATTCCTGATTAAACAGCTCGCCTCGCTTATTAGTTTAAGGTAAACAACATTAGCTTTGTCATTTATTCCAATACAGGTGCAGCGATTTGGTAGCCAAAGTAAAAAAGATACTTGAGCCAAGTACCTACGACCTTCTTTATTAAATTTTGACACCTCATCCGTCATATTAGATCATCGTGTTGATGCTGTAACGATTTCAAGATGATACCTTGTGCAATGTTTTCGTAACCTTACTGTGGAACTGAATTTAAGATGAAAAAAAATAGTCTGTAATGGTCTGTGGTTTGAAAAGAGTTTAATTAGGTACCTTCTTACTTGATGTACACAATTTAATTGTGGATTATTTACTACAGTGCAGTATCTGAACATTCTGTTTACGTTTGTTACTTTAACGGTTTAAGATTTTTTATTTAGGTAATTACTAAACTATGTAGTAAGTATTTTCTTCATATACTGGAACTTTGTCATATTTTTTAGATATAATTCATCCTTGCATTGTAAAATCAAGTTTTCTTTTTCAATTATTCATGATTTTAACCTATCCACCGCCTTGACCATTCAGAATTCATTTCGCCAACCACACTCGCCGCCATGTTGACAAAAAATCTGAGTTTTGACAGCCGCAGTCAAACAAAGATGCATTACACGTCTAATTGGGCTAACAATGCTCCGTGAAATATGACACGGCGAGCACACGCACTTGACGGCGTAGGGAGATGGCGAATATCGCGTTACCAACAAGCGCCGACGTTTAGAAGGATATTCGGAAGCGATATAACATGAATAATAAGACGAATTTTTGCACTAGTGAAGACAGAAAATAGTAATCAATCATTCAATATTGTATATTAAAATAAAAAGACGACTTTTAATTCAGAATAAAATTATAACCATTGAAAGTACAAATTGACACTAGCTAATTCATACCTACTAATATTATTATTAGCGTGTCATTTAATGTATTCTTTGCCTCCGAATAGCAACGATATACTATCGTATAGATCAATATTAATTATCCAACTTAATAGAAATTATACTTTTAAGAGATTCGCGATTTATACTCATGATTAATTAAACGGGACTTATCGCGTAAGTTTTATATAATAAAGGTAATTTTATTATATAAAACTTACGCAAAAAGTCCCGTTTAATTATTAATAATTAATAGAAATTACTCTAATAACAGCGACATAATTATGATTATCACTGAAAACTACGACGAGTAACCAAAATAATGTAGGTATGTAAACAATACGAATGTTTAAAAACCATCTTCTGATATTTTTTGTTTACTTATTTTCATACGAGTCAGGCAGTGCTTCTGAACCAACAGTAAAATTCATGAGACAACAAGATGACATTCTCGGTAATTGCCATCTTTTACTGAATGAACGATGAGCCTGTTTTAAAAATTCATTGGCAACAGAGGGGGAAGAATTATTTCGTAATATTTTCTATTTTGTTTGAAAGTATGTAATTTTATCTCTTCTTTAATTTAACAAGGATTTGTAAATTTAGTTTAATTATAATCATAGGTAGTGTCTAAGTCTGTAACGTACCATTTAACCTACTCTTTACACAATACAAAACCATTAACTTCGACGAATCATCGGCAAATCAACTGGGTAACTCATGATGTTTCCCTCACCTAAAACCAAATCATATTTTCAATCAGACAATGACCCCAGCGTTGTTTAACTTCTTGGTGTATCAACGCGTATACGAACCTCTTTGAAAAGAAAATATATAAGAAAAGAATAAAGACTCACTGGCAAACCTGGGATCATTGGAAGCGGGGTACCAGCTGGCCCCCCGCATGTCTCCATAGTGGGGCAGATCCCCCGGTCCACAGGCGTACCCTTGGACGGGCGCCCCGCCGTACAGGGGGACGGCGTAGGGGTTGCCCGCCATCCCGCACGAAGCCCCCGGCCCTAGGGGCGAGTTTATGCTGCTCCCTGACGAGTTGGACCTGCGAAGGGGTTAACAGTCAGTTGCATGGTGTAGTCGTTGGATAGTAGCCCAATGATCAGTAGGCAAAAACATAGTTTAGTAGAATCGCAATCGTAATTCAGTAGAATTATTCAATTATAGTTTTAAGAGATTCGCGATTTACACTCATGATTTATAACTAACGGGACTTATCGCGTATGTCTGAGTATACTGAAGTCTGCCCGTGACCATGGCTGCTGCAACGTACCCGAAACGTCGGGTTAATAAAGGTAACTTTATTATATAAAAACATACGCGATAAGTCCCGTTAGTTATTAATCATGAATTATTCAATGTAGAAATGTGACAGTTGCTACTCCAGTAACAAATGTGTGAAGGTTTATTGAACTGCTATCGAACTATGTTTGTGATTCTACTGAACTACGATTTTACATACAATGAATAAGTGGAGTTAGGCCCTAGGCGATCAGCTGGCAGTGGTTAGTCAATTTGTCTATATCTAGAGCTTAACATCGCAGTTTCTATGCAAGTTTATTATATGGAGTGGTCAAATACAGTCACATCCAAATGATGATGGTTTGTCAACCTCTGTCATAGTTGTTCCGTGCTAGTCTGGGACATAGAATAACGCTAACTAGCTACCGTTCCCGGCATGTCGTAAGAGATGACTAAGGGACTATCGGTCGATGGAATCCATTGAGCGATGAGGTAGCAGCCTGTCACCATTGTCCCATTATTACATAACAACCCCAATATTCATGCTGAAAGTAAGTTAGGAGATATTACCATGTCTCCGCGATTCTGTCCACCCCGAAAGGAATTAAAAGTTAGGACGTGAATGTGTATGTCTATAGTAGGTATAACATTTATTTTTAGTTGTGCCAATTGCTTTTATTTTTTATCTAGAGTTAATTGTGATGTATTCGGAACAATAGGATAATGCCTACACATTTTCACTTCCATTTCTCCCTTCCAGGGTACACAGAACCTCGGAGGCATAATAATATTATACTTCCACGGTTACTAATTATCTTACTAATGGCATTGTAATAATGGTAATAAAGTCATGACAGTGTAATGATAATAGTAGATCGTTATTCCATTTCTATATTGATAAATTACGACATGCCTGGTAGATAAGCAAGTAAAATTTAGTGTCCGAAAAAAGTTCACAAAATATGAACGAAGCAGCTTTGTAAAAACCTAGAATAATACTTACAGACTAAGGTATAAACTTTGCATCACGAGCTGAACTTAAATTTATAAACACATATATTAACAACCAATTAAATTGCATATTTTCACCAAAAAGTTTTTACTTTTTTATCTGTGTAAAATTTAAGACATGAAGCACTAAAAAGTAAAGCGGTTTATATTAAAATATGTAGTGATGTCGAGTGCTAAAAATCATCTGCATATACAGTTATAATTAGATATTTAAATAGATTAAAAATCTTAGATTCAATTTTACTTTAATATTCAATACTGAGTTATTGTTGTGAGTAACCTAAATGCAGTAAATATGTTCACAGTAATATGACTAACAATAATTATTATTACGAGTTTATTCAATTCATTCCTATCATTTGCGTTGTTATGTAGTATTACCTATTAATTGAAAGTTAGCACTACCTAATGTTTTTATCGTCGACATTATATTGATAAAATATAATATATACCTACCTATTTCCTAAAATATATTGGACCTTAGATAATCTTTAACTTGCCAGTAGGTAGGTACCTACGTAAGAATAATTTGTTGTTTAAAATATACCTACCAAATCACATACGAAATAAAACTCCACAGATAGCTACTAGGTAGGTACTTAAAACAAAAATAATGTGTAAATAACTGAGTAATAATAGTATTCTTTGGTAAATAGTACTTGAATATAAAATGTCCATAGTTTTATCTTTATTTTTTGTTTTATACCTACATAAATTTATACTTTTTTGTATTTACCATTTATAAGCTTTCTAATCCTGCCACACACGGTGACAACAGATCGTCCGACCAAATCGGAAGTCGGGCGCCGACCCGTCACTTACAGACAATGCGGGAATTATGAACTTAATCCCTATTTACACAATTTTAATCCTACCCGACACCCCCTATCTCGAGGCTGATCTATTCACTGGCAATCTCACGCCATTACGATGTTTGACTTGACAAATTGAGTTTTGACAGGGCGGGCGCGCCAAATTTACCGTAAGCTTAGCTTAGGCTGTTTAATTGGGGACCGTTTTAATTGATTCGACTTGTTATCGTTTCATCAGAGTGTGTTTTTGTTAAGTTAATCGTGTTAACTGACGCCTCTGAGTAAGATAAAATTTAATTTAAGTGATAAAGGAAAATTTGTAATTGTTTATTCTAGACGCTTTTGTACCTACGTAGTTAGTACCTACTAATCTAGTTATGTGGATAACGTGAACTTTATTTTGTTTGATAAAAAGTAAAAAAGAGTCCTTTTAAAATAAATTGAATAACCTAATAAGATACTATTTTTTTAAATGATTATTATAATTTGATTTCATCTTTTAATATTACTATTATGTTACACAGTTAATGTAACCAATTGTAAAAGAGTGAAGGAATCATGATTCATTATTTTCAATAATCTATAAAGGCTTACTATATGTATCTACTTAGTTTCGTAGGTAGAGTTTCAAGATAAAAATGATTTACTTCTAATTTGTTATAGGATATCAAACAAGATCAAATAAAATCGTGAGAGATCTCAAAACTCTTAATCGGATAAGAACATTAATCACGCGTAAATATTTAATGATTATCTATAATGGTATAATGATAATTTAATGGTTCTACATTTAAAAACGAATGCTTTGTAACAGAATACTTAAGAACTTAATACAGGTACCTTCCTTCTTACTAAAACTATGTCTCCCAACTAAATCAAATATAAACCTGTATAATTAGTTATTTGAAATCTTAATTGTTGTATAGCGTTTATATTTAACAAAAGAGTATTAAAAATTTACATGATTAGATACAAAAAAATAGGTACTAGGTAATATAATCAGTTAATAAAGAAACATAGGCCAAAAATCTTTCAATAATAAGTATAGTTTTAGTCGGTAGCAAATTATTCTTAGCATAGCAAAATATGCATGAAAAATATAAAAAAAAACCTAGTCCATATTTTTGTTAAAGATTTCCTCATATCCAAATGACGAGGTAGCCTACGCAATTTTATTTTATTTAGTCAAAGAATCATTGTTTACCTTGGAAATAACGGATGCCAAGTTTTCGTCACTTCAATATTGTTAAGTGCTCGATGAAGAATAAACACTTTACTTGTATTCAAAACGTGTAATTGGAGTCACAGTGCATATTTTGGGCAATTACGTCACGGCTAGTAAATATGAATAGGAAATGTACGTAAAACCAGGTTTTATTTAAATTGTTGACTTGCTAAACAAAAAGTATTCTTATTTATAAAAGGTTAGCTAAAGCTTATAGACAAAATTTTATAATACTTTAACTTATGTATCTGTTCCATTAAATAGTTACTGTCTATATACTTTGTTAATAGTAGCAGTATACCTAGTATAGGTACTGCTACCATTATGCCTCAGTTGAAAAAATATTTATGCTAAATATCACTGCATATCTTATAGATAAATAATTTCCGAAATTAAAAAAAAAATTATAACCATTTAGGTTTACTTTTCACTAAAAAATAACTACATATAGAAGAATAGTAGGTACCTACTATAGGATCACGTACCTACATAAGTTATCTAAAAGCTTCCTACTCATCTAATTAGTTAATACCTCTGAAGTGGGTTAAATAGTTATTTTTGAGATAATATTTGGTAAAAAATTTTTAGAGGTCACCTAAATATTCAGCTGGTATAGTCATATTAATAGCAGGCATATTCACTATATAAACGCATTAAACCGTTATTTGCAGAAGTGGCAGATGAATCCTAGTCACAGCACTGAGTCCAGCAGGGCGGCCGGCGCCCCGAGGGCCGGGGGCGGAGGCCGGCCACTCGACACCACTACATACCTGCACCACAAACAAACTTCGCGAAACTATGATGCTTAAGCGTCGGCCAGTGACTACGGCCGTTGAAGCCGCTCGAGCACCCTCGAGAGCGCGCGGGGGGCGCTCCCCGCATCGATCGACGCACCTGTAGGGCGAGGGTGGCTGGTTGGCCAACTCCAGCTTGCGGTACTCCTCGATGGGCGACAGGATATCGGTCACACTGAACGGGGTCGAGTGCTGGAGCTGGAGCTGCGACAGGTTCTGCTGCAGCAGCGCCGACTTGGGCGAGAGGCTCATCGCCAGCTCGGCTGCGCTCAGTTCGGGCAGCGCGTCGGCCGCGCCCGGCGAGTAGCCGCCGCCCTCCGCGGACATCCGACTGACACACTCGACGCCACTCGACGGCGCGCCGCTTCTAGTGCCTCTCGGGCGCGAGTGGCGATTCTGGCGCCGCGGCCCGGGTCCGCCCCTCGCGGCCGCCATTGGCGAGGGCGGGGCGTCCGCGGTGCCCGCCCCTCCGCCCGCCGGGGCCGCTCCGTGGGCGCATTGCTCGCCTCGCGCCGCTCCTAATTGCACCCCGGGTGGGGAGGCCGCCTCCAGGACTGTTGCAGATTGTTTCGTGCGTTGTGCTCGCTGTCCTATCAGGGATCAGCCGTCAGTGCTAATTACAGCAGAGGCTCTGTTCCGTGTCGACATTAGCTCTGCCGCGGCATGTGCAGTGAACGAGTGATGACGCGTACCAACGCCTACCCACCTACCTACCCATAGTTATGGACTACGTTAACTTGTATAATTGTTTGTAGGTATAATAAAGTATCTCATGTAAATATTCATTCTAGTAGGTAGGTACTACTATTAACTCAAAATAAATTATGTTAAGTGCTGAGATCATCATACTTAATATTATTTAACAGTTTAATATGTAGCTACTTAGCTAACTATCCCAAGACCAGTTCAACCCATAATAATGAAATCTCATTACTATTAGAATATACAATAAATCTACGTGTTACTGTGTTAATAATATGTAAATAGTAATATATCTCCATAAATATATCACATTCATCTATAAATTGTATTGTTAATAAATATGTAAAAAATAATAGAAAAGTCGCAACTTTTTGTTCATAGGAAACCTACATATAAATCTAGAGTTACATAAAAAAAGAATTAATTTTTTTTAGCTAACTACTATCGAGTCACTTTCACGAATCGCTCTCGACTTCACGCGACCGACGGATAACTGCACGCGGCAATTAACCGGTTAAGGTTTTAAGATGTATCTCCAGCTAACCTATTTTACTTAACTAAACATAATTTATCTATGATCTAAATTATGCGAATTCACGATAAAACAATATCCATTAAGGTGTAATCATCTTTATAGGAATAATCCACATCATAAAATACCTAATGAAATGAATAGGAAACTATAACTTAGTCGATAATATACGTAGGTAAGAACGGTAGGTATTAGTTAAAAGAATATTTAATAAGTGGTCCTCAGCCATAGCAGATACTATAAAGACAGTAATACTCTCTACATATAAGTAGGTTGATTAAAATTACATTGGGCACTTTTGTACTTTAGTAGAAATTTAACACTTAGCATGCTGAAATTAAATAGGTAATTATTATATTTTTAAGTATATTAAATAATCAAAAAGAATTTCAGTAAAAATTGTCTGTACGTACCTATTAGAAAAAAAATACACGCATAAATACCTACACATCGTCCTACCGTATAATTTTATTTATTTATGAACGTACACAAATAGATTAAAATCATCTAGGTACACCATGCTTTAAGGTCTCATTTGAATTACTGTTATATTAATAATATACTTATGTACATATAATGATAATAATAATACCTACTAACCGGTTATTAACATGTGTACATATATAATACATATTTATATGCCTATACATATTACCAACTTATTTAAAAACATTAAAAAAAAACATTATTAGGTACAATTATAAATTTAACATTATCAGACAGGTAAGTAGCAAGAGATCACGGATCTTCAGTTGTCCAATCTGTTGTCCAAACATTTTCGCTGTATTATCAGGTTAGGGTCATAGAAAATCATGTTTGTATGTGGAACTTTATTTAAAATCAATCAAAAAAAGCATACCCTACTGTTACATGGTAAATGTATTGTTTGTGATAAATAAACGCATTTTTAACTGACTATCTTTGTTTTTTTATTATTAGACCCCGGGACAAAAGGTTTTAGTTTAACTAATGGGAACATAAATTAATGATAATTTTGTTTTCATAACATTTCTATACCTAGTAGGTATTTATTGTCGCAATATTTTCAGGTTAGCATTGTGAAGATTGTTCTTTATTATAGCTTAATAGGTACTCGTATTAAGAATAGGTACCCATAAAATTTAGCGCGTAAGTAAATATGTACCTCTACGTCCCTAAGAGAATAGACAGATACTATCGATCGCCACCTGGAACGAACTTGACAAATCTCTCTTGCTTCACTTCACCATTAACCTTCTCATACATGCTCTTCTATTCTTTAAGCTGCGTACGTCCGCCTTGAGAAGAATATTGCCAATTTGTTCAGTATATTATTAGGTATGTTCTACGCAACTTACTCCTCCCCCCGTCCAACTGTACCTTCCAAATATAAATGGAATTTAATATACCTATAAATAAATTGCTTTCTTTTCACAGGTATGATAGAAAAAGGTACTTTTAGGAAATTCAACTCAATTTTAAGGAAATTATTTTTCTTATCGATTGACATTGGATAGTTAGGCAACTAGTTTCCTCTAATTGCAATTTAGTTAATACCTACTAAAAAGAGGGGCCCAAGTCTACAATACTAATGCGTTTTAGCACAATCGTAGATCTTTAGCTTATTGATATTCACCAACAACTGTTACTGAAGTGCTTTTGAACTACGATTGTGCTAAAACTTATTACTGTAATTAGTAGACTTGTGCCTCTGGTATTGTTCTAAACGTTTACCAATTGGACATATTTTGACCAATTACACACATTGAAAAACTACGAAAACATAATATCTACATACTATTCTTGACCATATCCATCCATCTTACGGGGATATCCCTTGTCAGAGATTCGCGTGTCCATGTGCGTTATTGCGAGGTAGGTAATTTATGGTCACCTCGAGCCCACGATTCACTTAATAGTTAGCATCCAGCGGCACAGTTGGTGTCCCATTTCGGCGAGTGAAGGCATTGTCTATAGCCTAGGTAGGACATAGTATCAGCCATCACCTTAAAAAGTATTGTACAATATTCCAACCCTTTGAAGTTAGTATTGTCGAATGAAGAGAATTAATAATAATAATAATAACGAGCTACCGTTCTTCCCGGCATGTAGTAGAAGGGACTAAGGGATTAGAGGTAGATAGAATCTATTGGGCGATGGGCTAGGAACATCATTATGACACCGCAATCCTTCGTACCTTCCTTGATTATTTAATTGTCCTAGGAGATTAAATGTCACGTATGTATACCACTATAAATATATGTACCAGAAGACATAGGTAGGTATCTTAGATAAACTCATACAGTAACGCACATTTAATAGCAATATTTAACATAAATCTAATCCATTAATAGGTAGATTATGGATTAAATAATTGGAAACAAGTCTTTAGACTAATTATTTTTCCCTTCAAATTATGAAAAGATTTTAATTGAATTTGAAAAGAGAATTAATACATCACTTACATAAAAAATACGCTTCACGACTTGAGTATGCACACTCCGACATTTCGAATTAAAGAGAAAAGACAAACGCGTTCACAACCATTAACCTTTGCGGGTTAGTCAGAGGTTCAAGTGTCTATCTCCACAATTCCGTCGGTAGTAATTCTATGACCACCTTGAACCCACGTGCTGACCAGATATTCAGTAGTCAATGTGACAGGTGGTCAGCTATGTCGCCATTTACAAGCTCTAACTATTACCTGTTTGGGGACAAGGTAGGTATTTAATTTCGAATTTCTGACCTGATATTGTATTGTGTTTGTACTAAAACGCATTAGTAGACTTAGGCCTCTGGGCATCGGCTATTACCTACATTATAGGCAGCTTTGCTCAAGATGTTTTTTATCACCGTTAGTGATTGTCAATAATGTACGGAAATAATATATTCATTGGTAGGTACATACCAGAGCCGGAATTCGAGCCTAGGACCTCTAAGTCGGAGGTCTTACTCCCTAGGCTACAGCCGTTTTATCAGAAATAATTACTCATACTCTATCCAATGGTCTTAGCATGTTGCACACATAATGCACACAATATAAATACGTAAATAATATATCTTTCGCATATATAAAATATATATGTAAAAAATAATGCTGGGGCATTGTAAAATTAATAAAAATTGATTAAATTAATAAAAAATTTTAATTAATAAAAATTGATAAATTTTGGTTTTTTTTTGAATTGAATAAATAAATGGGCATTGGCAAAACAAAATCACATTTCAATTCAATTCAATTCAATTCTTTCTTCTTTGGCTTGAGGCCGTGAGGCAATTTGCCAATCGACAAAATCACATTTCCTTCATGGCTCATGAAATATACTGAATTTTCGAGGTGATAAATTATTTTATCCATCTTACATGTATCGAAAAAATTAAACACATCATCACAATTTATGATCAGTGGTATTACAAGCCAGATTATACTATAATAAAATAGTTAAATTATGGTGTTAAATCTTCATAACAACGTGTAATATTACTACCCGACATCGTATCCAACTAAAATTGTCGTGAGTAGATAGATAGTGCTACCTTACGAAAATAACTGTCAGTGTCAGTCAAATCAGTCAGTGTTGTTCCGGGAAGCTGGTCACCCTCAGTAGTTCTCTTCGATTACCAAGTATGTAAATGTCATATTTTGTATTACCACTCGTATTATTTTAGCTAATACAACATTATTTATAATCTATATTTGTATTGAATTAACTATCGTCTATTCGTTCGATTCTCGTATTGCCGCGATGTTGTCAACTGTGATTTATAACCTCGGATTGTACATCACGTAACCAACGACCCGCGGAATCCTGATGGTGAGGAAAGTGAATGATACGGCGATGGTACTGAGCACAGAGTGGGCGCAGGTGGAATACGTGGAGCTGACAAACGACGGGAACGGACTGGGCATCAACTTAGTTGGCGGGAGAAGCACGGGGGTGGTGATCAAGTTTATTCTTCCTGGTGGCGCTGCGGAGAGGGATGGGCGGCTGCAAAGCGGTGACCATTTGCTGCAGATAGGTTCCGTGAATCTGCGGGGCTTTACTAGTGAGCAAGTGGCGGCGGTTTTACGTCAGGCGGGGCCTTCGGTTAGACTTTTGGTCGCTCGTCCTTCAGAGCCCTCCGCATCACTCTTGCCTCCGGTGCCAGGCACGGCCACCGTCCCGACCAAGATCCTCATCGATCCCGACCAGCTGAATAGACATCTTATTGAAAATGGCTATGCAACGTATGTTCCTGATATAGTAGAGTGTTATGAAGAGTATATAAATGGTACCAATGGTGATATTGTAGAGGACTTGCCCACAGAAGTGAAAGAGGCGATTGATACTAACCAAGTAGTTGAAGAGCAGCCAGTGCCAGCTGCGTCACCTACCATCACGGTTACTCTACCGCTGGAGCTTTCTGATCTGCCAGAAGTGGAGATAGTGCATGTGGATCTTAACAAGAATGTGTATGGCTTAGGGATCACAGTTGCAGGGTATGTGTGTGAGAAAGAAGAGTTGTCAGGGATCTTTGTCAAGAGTATTATCGAGGGAAGCAGTGCAGAGCAGAGTGGTAAGATAAAACTTAATGATAGAATTATTGAAGTGGATGGTATATCGTTGGCTGATAAAAGCAACCCTCAAGCTGTAGAGGTGCTTAAAAACACAGCTATTTCAGTGCATTTAGTTTTGGAGAGATATCTGCGAGGGCCCAAGTTTGAGCACTTACAGTTGGCCATATTCAATGAGGAGCGACCTCCGTCTCCCTGTCCTTCAGCAAAGACTCTCTCTTGGATCCCAGTGCCTTCACAGATTGACAGCAGCTGCACTGAGATAGACCCAGAGCCTGAGTCCAACACTACCATAGACTCCAGCATCTTAGAAGCTGAAAATCAGTCTCCGGAACCAGATCAAGAAGAACTAGACAGGCAACTAGATGAGATACTCTCAGTGAATCAGGAAGTCATACAGAAGCGCTGGGAAGAAGAAGTGGGGCCAGAGAGGGAGATTGTTATTGCAGAGGTACATAAGTTGTCTGGATTGGGAATCAGTTTAGAAGGGACGGTAGACGTAGAAGGTGGTCAAGAAGTGAGACCCCACCACTATATCAGGTCAGTCTTGCCAGAGGGCCCAGTCGGCCAACAAGGGATATTGACGGCTGGTGACGAGTTGCTAGAAGTGAATGAGCACAGGCTGCATGGCCTCACTCACACAGAAGTGGTGAACATACTGAAGCAGCTGCCAAAGAGAGTGCGTCTAGTCTGCGCACGCAACTCAACAGAAAGCGGTCCTAGGCCATTGATAAACTTGAAACAGGATAGAGAGGGCTTTGAGGCCAGAAAAATCATATCTGGCAGCCTCAACAACCTAACCAACCTAGTCAAAGCACAATCGGATTCATCAATCAACACTTCAAGCACTGCGACACTGACCAACAACTCTAACCATTCAAACATCACAAAAAGATCTCATTCCTTAGACCAAATATCAGGCTTAGCTATGTGGCAGAGCACGGAAGACATTATTGTCCTTCACAAAGGCGACCAGGGTCTAGGCTTCTCTATTTTAGACTATCAGGACCCCATAGACCCTCAAGGTACTGTAATAGTCGTCCGCAGTTTAGTGCCTGGTGGTGTGGCAGAGAAAAATGGAGAGATAGCGCCCGGTGACCGTGTAATGTCTGTGAATGGGGTTAGCATTAAGAATGCCACGCTAGATCAAGCGGTGCAGGCGCTAAAGGGAGCTCCAAGAGGTCCGGTCAAGGTGGGCATAGCAAGGCCAGTTCAGTCCTGTGAGAATGGAGTGAAGTCAAAAAGCGCTACAGTGCTCAATAGTGAGAAATCTAGTGAATTGCAATAGTAGTTTTATCTCAACAAAGCTAATAGTGAATTGTCTGTCACAGGTGCTAGTCAGTATATTTTGAGAAACCATATCATATGGGTGAAAAGGTAAAATGCATAGTTTTTACTCGTAGGATAATTTCTTGCTACAATACCTATGCTTTTTTACTATATGCCTTTTGTGTAAACCAAGTGTAACTTTGTTTTAGTGGGTAACCTTTGATAATACTCAAGATACAATAAATGTACGCTTTATTAGACTAGATCTTTCTCGAGTCACTATAAATTATAAATAGTATTCTTCAATTTTATTTTACTCGTACCTTGTATCCAAATCAAATAATTAAAACCATAATAATACTATTTTAAGATATTGTGTTGATTTTGTACTTTTAAAACTTTTGGAAATCTACTTTATAAGTTGAATTTAAAGGTTTTTCTAACATCAAATAGTTTTTGCACTGTAAAAGTTAAGTGACCAGTTAGATATACGTATTTGTATTACAGTTACATTTGCACTGTAGCAAAATATGGTCTAAGACCACAGTCAAAATTTTATTACATTTGCACGTTAACTAGAATTAAATAGGTACTGAATGGTATTACAATAACTTGAACTATGAATATTTTAAACACTCATAAAATCAGTCTTTTTGAAAACTTAAGTTTAGGCTAATTATTTGAAATGTTAAATAATGCCAGCACATAAGTTTAAGCTACCAAAATAACTATTAACACTTTCGTCGCCATGGTCCAAAAAAATATATGAGGTGCCGGTCATTTTGACCCACCATGGCGACGAATGTGTTAACGACCCATTCTTTATTATATTTTAATAAAAATGTGCTAGAAATTAATTTCCAATTCCAGAAATCCACTTTAACCCCAATATACAAGCCTAAACTGAGATTTTTTCCTACTTATGTGGGGTAGGTATGCCTATACATACATTAAAAGTATTATACACATACATGTTGCAGTGTTAGTAAAGTTATATGTAATACCATTGAGTTTATAAGCACAAGTTAGATTAAGTAAAACAAAAAAAACCTAGGGATCAAGTCTACGTAATTATATTATGTAAATAAGAAAATATACTAGTCATTATGCAAAGGAATCTCAGAAACGGAATTGTTTGTGATTTGAACAAAATTGTGCATTGAATACTATTTTTTGGTATTTTAACTTAAGTCTTACTTAATTTTACTAAGTTTGTGTCTAGAGATTAGAATGTTTTAACAATTTCTCTCAATCAATATATTATTTACTAAGTTTTTGTCTAACAATATGTATTCCATGTTCTTTGTTATAAATCTGTCGACCTGATTGTGTCATAATTATTAGGGAACATACTTAAATACTCTACATACCCTGAACAATGGTTACAATTTAGAATACAAATATATTGTCACCATTCTCTTTAGATTAGTAGCCTTATATAAGTTTAAGCTTTGGATCTATCAATAGATTTGGTTAGATACCAACTGAATAATAAATTAGAACACTAACACCAATTGAACTAGCCCCTTGGTAAGTTCATTTCAGACTTGTGAAGGCTACTAAAGTTAAAGCAGAAGAAAAGTGTAGTTCTTTACTCTGCCTCCATCCCAAACCTCACAATTAGCGTTCAGGTGTTTAACCAATCGCACCATGGAGGTTGTCAAGATAGTTTTTTTCCCAATTATTATGACAACAAATTTTATTGCCTATATTCTGTATTATTCCTATTCTGAATTCTAAAAGTATTTAATAAGTCTGATATGGTATTAATTAGCAATCTAGATTGTAATGTATCTAAGTATACTTTCCTAGTTATGCTGCACCAGCTTTATATAGACATTTAAAAGTAGTATAGTCCTTTATATGTATTTTTTACGTGTCATTCCCAATGCATTTTGTTTTACGAAATTTTATTATGTTGTATGGATCCAAAAATAGAAATTATGATTATTAACCATTGAAAAGAAAAATTCAGTTATTGAGACCAGTTCATAATATTTTATATAAATTTTAGTTAAATTATTGATTAATGTTGTCTTTAACTTAATATTTTATGGGATTGAATTTATTAAAGTGTATTTATATGAAGAAGAAATAAAACAGATTATACATTTTTCAAGTCCATGTAATAGAAACATATTTTTCCTTTTGTAAACAATAACATCTGTATATTTTTACGTAATTGTCGTTTACTAAATAACATGTTTTATTTAAAA
Organism: Leucoptera coffeella; assembly: GCA_030578115.1. Lineage (NCBI taxonomy): Eukaryota > Metazoa > Arthropoda > Insecta > Lepidoptera > Lyonetiidae > Leucoptera > Leucoptera coffeella. The sequence goes on along the minus strand of JAMBLF010000071.1, from coordinate 223,316 downwards.
TGCCGAATCTCATTTGTTATTGCCGTTGTACAATAAAATTAATTATGAAATCACTGTTTTTAATTTACCTCATTAATTTAATGACATTCTTTTTACAATAAACCGACATAATATCATAAGTATACATTCAAAATCTGTCCTTTAGATAGACTATAAACCTGCCAAGTAGCTACCAATCTTCACATTCTATTCCAGTACCAAAACAAGTATGATCGAATGAATATTGAATATGCTTACAGCATCTGAGTATTGTAATCAGTCTGAAGCTTTGCACCATGAATATTTGATAGCTTTGTGAGCTATTTAGGTTTCAGACGAACCAGATTTTACGTCACGTTTACGTAAACCCTATATTTGTGGAGTATCAATTACTACGTAAGTCGTATATTATTAATGGATGCAAGCATCGTTCAAATGGTGTAAGATTTACATATATCTCTGCAAATAGCGTAATTATTATTTTTCAGACATGGGAAACTTATACCTTTTTTAATAATTAATAAGAAATGCTGAAGAAAGCCAATCTGATTGAAATTGAATGAATTCTGAAAGTCAGTATCACTGATATTAATTACTATAGTGAAACAATATAAGTAGCTGACCGTTATAAGAGTATATGATTTCCGTTTCCCTATAGAAAAGATACAGTTATAACAAATATTTCTTCCAATCTCGGCATAACACTTTCGCATCTAAACACACTTTAGATACTTATAAAGTCACCCTTTTTTAATATGTCGTCTATTTGATTGTCGTCGTCTTAATAGGTGAAGATAATTATGTTGAAACATCACGGCAAGGTTTATAGTTTCAATTTCCAATACTAGTTATTGTATAAATGTAATGATTAGTTAGGAATCTCAACATTTAATCCACTTATAATATTGGAATAGTCATTAACCTTGCACAGAACATGCTTTTGAAAACTGGACAAAGATTATATTATATATTTTAAACAGAGAGTCGTGATAAATTCATAATCTGAAATAAGCAACATTAACAATTTATTACGACTTTATTATATATATATTATATGATCGTTGCCTGGTTTTCTAGAGTTTGTGGTAACTGAGGTGTAAGGCTATTTTTTTCAATATTACAAGATATATTTATTTTTCAGTAATATTGCTTATACCAGATTCTTCAAAATGTGGGTGCCCAATCTCCCCGTGACCATATTGAGCGCCGTCACCGCCGCAGCGGGAGGCGTCTGCCTTTACAAGTGAGTAAAAACTTTGCGTTAACTAGCTGCCTTTCTTCTTATTGTCATTAGAAACAATTTTATTCACTGCACTCATACACAGCTAGAGATCTTATTAATTAGGGGAGGTAATTTTGAGCATTTTTCTTAAAAAGGTCTCTCACGTAAAAAAGTGCATACATACATACACATCACGGCCGTTTTCCTGTTTAAGGATTATATATAACTGTATTAATTTAAAATAACGTTGTTTAATGTTAAATTAACAGTTACTTTTAACTAGTGGCTTGTACGCCCAAGATTCATTCAAACTCATTGATGATTCCTCACGTTACACACTTTTATTTATACTTACTATATTTGTTCATAAAGCATAAGCTAGTAGGTACTTTGCATATATGTTCCTTTAAATGATTGTAAGCCAACGTTAACTCTACTGTTTGGAAACTTGTTATCCATATACAAATGATAACTTCATACATATATGCCTTTCGTGTCTTCCAGAGACTACAAGGGTGGCGAGGCGTACCCTAAGGACGTGATGGCTTCCAACATGACAGTCATCGTCACGGGCGCCAGTTCTGGAATCGGCAAGGCCACTGCACTGGAGTTTGCTAAACGGGGTGCCAAGGTATAGTAATAAGGAATACATACATACACATCACGCCTGATTCCCTGTAGAGGGGAGCAGATATCACGGATCCCCATCTGTCGCGATCCTGACAAAACACTTTCACTTCATTGACATACACCTCATACACACTAATAACAATGATATAATAATAACAAGGAATAATAAGGTACATAACCATAATGTACATAAGTCTCTGATCCTGATTTGGGGTGGGACAGAATGTCGGAAATCCAGTCGGTTATCCAAGCTCGTGGTTGTGATTTGGATTGATATGGAAATTCAAATGTACATATACGTGATTGTACTTATACGTTCACGTTCTTTAATATCTTTCGGGGTGGACAGAACCTCGGAGAATCATAAAAAGAATAGAATATTCAAATACAAACTAGCTGCCGTTCTTCCCGGCATGTCGTAGGAAGAGTCGACGGGACTTGGAATTAATGGAATCTGTTAGGTGATGAGCTAGCCACCTATCACCAATGTTCCATATGAAATCACAACCTCAATATTCATGATAAAAATTGACCTTGGAAATATTATCGTCTATCAGGTTCTGTCCACCTCGAAAGGGATTAAAGGACGTGAATGTATGTACCCAATATAACTATGTTTCCCTCTTAACTCCCTTATTCGTGAAACTACCATCATCTTTCACAGATCTTTTTATGATTTCGTTCTCAGGTATTCATGGCATGCCGTGACATGAAGAAATGTGAGGAGGAACGCAAAGACATCGTCACCACCACCAGCAACCGATACGTGTACTGCCGACCCTGCGATCTGGCCAGTCTGCAGTCCATCCGAGAGTTCGTTAGAAGGTAAACATATGGAAAGAAAGATAAACAGTTATTTAATCTTTAAGATAATATTAAAATCGGTTGTAGGTTATGAAATTAATTAGTTAAGATTATATTAATATTTATACATATCGAGAAATACCTAGTTGCAAATCTATCTCTAACTTGATCTAAGAGTTAGTCCTATTAGTAATTTAATTTTGATCTATACTAGATAATTTTTAACATAACAGTCATATCGAATCTGCAAAATATCTTAAATGTGTAAATTTTTTATTTATTTTATTATGCAAATATCATTGTAAACTTTAGATAACCTTATAAAAAAATTACGTAGACTAATAAAACAGATAATTATTAACATACAATATTAACTATCCATTTAAGGTTTAAAAGCGAAGAACCCCGTCTGGACGTCCTAGTTAACAATGCAGGCGTGATGGCTTACAAAAGGTCCATCACCAGGGAAGGGTTTGAGATGAACCTGGGAGTCAACCATATGGGACACTTTCTGTTGACCAACCTGCTGTTGGACACTTTAAAGGTATGGTAGAAATTTACATGAGAATATTTAACTTTTAATTTAATTGATAGAAAGGTTCTCAGTTCACCCCGTGCCAACCAACTTTGTAATTCTTTGTTATAACTTAGAATATAAGTTATCGAGTAGTAATAGTGCGAAACATTGACTGATATCATTTATTATTTCTAATATAATGAATCATTATAATCTTCTTGCAGAACTAAAACATAATAATTGGTACATTTCTATGTACTCGTATGTTTTGGCTATAATTGCCTATTCTTGTGAGTGAAAACATCGTGACAAATCGTTGGTATTCTCGGAATAAATAATAGGCAATGCTTTTAATGGTCACACGGTTTACCGCCTTATTTACCGATTGTCAGGAAAACACACAGGTTCGAAGTAATCATAAAAATCACGAACTTCGCTGTTTCAGAAATGGACATTAGAACTTCTGACTACTCCGCAAGGGTTATCTGTCGTGAATCTTTGTTTTCTTATTCGTCACTTTGCACGACCCTGACAATCTCCCGTGTCACTTATATTCGTAAAGTTTCTCATGTTTAACTCATTCGACGCCGCGCTATTTTTCAGCGTCTTACTAGCGGAGCAGCCTTACAAACGGTCATGAACACGCGAGGCGTGTCCGCGGCTCTGCGACTAAGAAAAAATGGACACGCCACGCGTGTCCACTGGCTCTGCTGCAAGTTTAATGTTTCTAAATACGTTAATAATACATTGAGGTAGTTTATTTCCTTAATTATCTTTGTGCAACGAAAGAGATAAGGTTGTGGCAACAGTATAGTGATTTTAAACCAGGAATTATGGCGGAATATGGATATTTAGGTAAAAAGGTAAATTAAATATGATGTGATTCTCAAACTTACTTATATATTATTAAACTTATAATATTTTTTTTGTTTGCATAGTGTATAAATTATTTACCCATCTATCGAACTAAAATCACTCAGAAACATATTATTGTGTAAGTACTAATGTTATAATAAACAAGCTAACGTAGTGAGGTTGATGGAAAGTTAAACAAACTTTTAGAACCTCTGGTCGCATACTCAAAGTGGACACGCGTCGCGTGTTCTTGGCATCCCACAAGGTATTCGTTTTTAGTATAAACATAACTTCTTTCAAAGTAGAAACCACGTGAATATATGGTTATTCGTGTGGTAAATACCATGTACACAAATTCTTATTAAATTTTTTCATGTACTTTTCGAGATATAATCGAACACTTATGGACACGCGAGGCGTGTCCGCGGCGTGGCGAGTAGAATTTTCATGGACTCGCGAGGCGTGTCGTTGGCTCCGAATGAGTTAAGTAGTCTTCATACCGTAATGTGTTTGCGTCTTAGGACATGCTAATTTCTTTCATTTTCTGTTGAACAGGAATCGGCTCCCAGTAGAGTAGTAGTAGTCTCATGCGACGTTCACAAGCGGGGGAAGATCAACAAGGAAGACCTCAATTCTGAGAAAAGCTACGACGACAAAAATGCCTATAGCCAGAGTAAACTAGCCAATATACTATTCGCCAAAGAATTAGCTAGGAATTTACTGGGTAAGATTAAAATGTTTTTTATTATTTATGGTTAGTTAAGTTTATTATTGAGATTTTTATAGAATGTAACGTAAAGTTGTCTTAATTTCAGCGTGTCGTAATGATGAACTTTAGCATATATTTTTTTACATTATAGCATTTCTAGCGATATTCTGGATTTTTAAACTTCTGTGTTTATAAACATCAGCTAAATTAGACGATATATTCGCCGAGTGTGTATGAGAAGAGATATGAGTGTCAAAGAAGCGAAAGTGGTCTCTCAGGATCGGAACAAATGGGGATCCGTGATCTCTGCCTACCCCTCTACAGGGAATCAGGCTTGATGTGTATGTATGTATATTCTTCGGAACTCTTTGTTCTGTGTATTCCCTATTTTATAGACTTGTATACAATTTATACCATGTATTCATACATTTAATCTGCTCTACTTACACCAACAAATTACATCCATATTTCTTCAAATACACTAACTTATCATACAAACAAAAAACAAACGCATTCACGACCATTAACCCTTGCGGGGTAATCAGAGGTTCAGGTTTCCATCTCCGCAATTGCGAAGGTAGTAATTCTATGGACACCTCGAACCCACGTGTTGACCAGATAGTCAATACTCAATGTGACAGGTGTTTAGCCATGTCGCCATTTACAAGCACAGACTTTTACCTGTTCGGGAAACAGGTAGGTTTCCTCACGATGTTTTCCCTCAGCGTATAATCATTATCTCAACTTATTATATCTCCTCAATATCGTAGGCACAAGAGTAAGTGTAACAGTGGTGGACCCTGGCCTGACAGACACCGACTTGACCAAAGAGCTGCCGATGTCCAAGAGTGTGACGCGGTTCTTCATTTACCCCCTCTTCTGGCCGACCATGAAACTGCCAAGGATGGGCGCCCAAGGGATTGTACATGCCGCTTTAGATGCTGATATGGGCCGGAATATTGGGGAGTATTATTCGTGAGTATAGCAACATAATTCTTTGTTGAAAGGAATTTCTTTTTTTTTCAATATGAGGATCATAAAATCTTATTGTAGGTAAAAAAAACATTTTTACATAAAAAATTAGATAATCTTAAAAAATATCTCTAATTAAACTATTGGCATTTCGTAAAGGAAAACCTGCAGAGAAGAAAGGCCAAAAACTCTGCAAACATTATTATTTCTACAGATGTTGTTATTTTATATTCTGTTATTAGCGAATTTAGTAAGGATAGCAATAAAACGAGTGACTGTAAATTACAGTTCTAAGTGTCAAAATTAATTAATTTGGGTTATAGAATTACTAAGTGAGCGACTGACTGCGAGTGACGAGAAATCAACAGAACAGCAACTTACAAACATTAATTTGAGTTACTTAAAATACATAATGAGCAGCTTCATAATATTTGAGCGACCTAATATTTGTTTGCGGGTCAACGTTACGTCCTGCATTTTTTTTAATTTTTGGCAAATGTATTTTTTATACTGAGCGGCATTTTATCTTAAATGAAGTGTTTCGAATACAAAAACTACTTTGAAAAATACACTGATGAGCAGAGTATAATGAGCTCACATTTAAAAAACAAAAATAATATGAAATAACTATTTGAAGAAACACTATTCTATTAGTTGAGAAATTTTATTATCGAAATATAAGGGTAATTAAATAAAACAATGTACTCCGTAAAAATAAAGTAATATGCATGCATTTATTTCTAAACTAACCTAACCTAACCTAAACTTTGCTCAAAGTGAACTTTTTAGTAGTTCGTTAAGTATAACCTCACTTAGAAAAATCGAATCTATCTTAATATTGAAGTTGCCCTCTCTGTATTTCCAGTCGCTCACTTAGTAATGAAGTCGCTCGGATAAAATTTTAATATCTCAAATTGATTTATCACAATCTACTTTTTGTAAGCTCGTTCTGGATTTTATTATAAATCAATATTCGTCGTCAGTTTAGTTAATTTTTCGCTTACTCAAATTCATACCGCTCAAGTTATTAAAACAGTATGTCATCATCAGTCGAAAAGTTTTTTTTTTGTTCGCTCGTTTTATAATTCCCCATTTAGTAATGTCAACCCGAAAGTGCATATTTATTAGAAATACTTATACGTAACACACGACGATACCTACTGGATATCCAATCACGTTGAGTACTGAACTACTGAATAAAGTAGTAAAAATCGGTTCGTAATTTATATAGCATACCAAGGACAGTTCATATATATAAAACAAAAGGTCAACTACTTTCATTTACTTAGCATAACGCGAAACAGCCTCCTCCATTTTCTTCTATCTTTCTTTAACTACAATATTTTTTTTCACAATAATTATTACTTTATACAATATTTATTTACAGAAACATGAAACTAGTGAACACTACCCCGGAAGCCAATGACTTCGACACAGCGATGTGGCTGTGGAAGGTCAGCGCCAGATGGACGAAGCTGGACGAGCACCTCAAGGCTCTGAAGGAAGAGCTCGCCACTGACAGAGCTAATAATAACGTAAATAGTGCCAAACAATAGTTTATAATATAGATAAAAGTGAAAAAGTTTATTTACTATGAGAGACCGCGTCATATCACGATAAATTAATAAACATATCTGATTACCTTTATTTTGCCCGACGTTTCGACCCAGTTGCATAGGCCGTGGTCGCGGTAAGACCGTGATATGACCCGGTCTCTCATAGTAAATAAAATGAGTATAAATCGCGAGTGTTTAAAAATAACTAAAAGTGAAAAAGTTTATTTGGCAAGTTTGGATCGCTTTAGTGGAACTGATTGGGTAGGTACAATACTACGTTCGGCAAAAACATCGTGAGGAAACTTACCTGTTCCCCGTACAGGTAATGGTCAGTGCTTGTAAATGACACGGCTTAACACCGGTCACATTGAGTACTATCAACAACACGTGGGTTCGAGGTGGCCATAGAATTACTATCTTCGCAATTGTGGAGATGGACACCTGAACCTCTGACTACGCCGCAAGGGTTAATAGTGACCGCGTTTGTCCTTTGATTGGTAAGGAAAAGGGTAGTATGTCAGGTTATATAGCATTGATGGAAGAAACCAGTCCAAATAACAGTACGTGTCGAAATAAGTTTTGCTTGTGTGGCAGAATCAACAGAGACAGAAGTTAGCGCCATAAACAGTTTGTTTCACTAGCAATTTATGATTGCTGTAGTCAAATTGGGTCACGTGAACTTTTGCATTTAATTTATAATAATACTTAAGTAATGTAAGTAATTTTCTATGTTAGATACTTTGTAGTGTAAGAAATTAGGAAAATGTTAGATTTATTTGTTGTTGAATAAATGTTGAAGGCAATTTATGTGTTTCTTTTGCCCTATACTAAGTAATAAATAGAATATACAGTTTAATCGTAAGGGATTTTTAATACAAAGTAAGTCAAAAGTTCAATCATGCATTTCTTTATTCACTAAAGCAGTAAATTATTACAAAAACCTTAAAAAATATGTTCAATAAATAAGACATTATTATACCACACAGCGTACGAGTACTCGATTAATTAAGGAATGATTTTTGAACAAGATCTTTTAGTTTCTTCAACATTGAAAATTACGATTTAATCGTTCACACAGAACTAAATACTGGAATCTACCATTTTGAAACGCAAAATAACAGTGGGACATGCCCTTCCAGTCATACAACCTAACTATCAGAGGTACACGGCAAAGAACATTATCACTAAACTATTCAAACTCACGTAACTAAATTTACGAAAAAAGAACTATCTCGAAACCTAACCGCTAACATATTTACACATTATTTTTTCCATTTTTAACGACACCATTAATTTGATCAAATTTGAGTTCTTTGCTGAAATTAAAATTAAAGTCGCAAAATAAATTCGTTTAAGATTTGAGGCATCGATAACGTATTACTATTACACATTATTATGAAAAGGATATTAAAACTATAGAGAAAAAATATTTTTTTATTCTCGAGGCCAGCTAGAAGTTATTTTATATTATGAATGCATAAATATTATATTTAGCAAGTTTTTATTACTTTTCCCTATAGTTTTAACATCCAAACAATTTGAAAAGCACAATATTGCTCCCCAATCCAGAATACACGTAACTTAACGAAATTTTATATCAAATAACTAAACCTACACAGCACAAGTAAAAATGTATCTTTGTTATCATTCCAGGTACATTGATTAACAAAATTCAATCACAAAATCAGTATAAAAACATGTTTCACAATAACACAACGTGGAGTCTGCAACTGTATCTTCCGGAGGCTAATCAAATAAAAATAATACAATAAAATACAACAAAAACGTCTTTCTTTTATAATAAATATAACAAAAATCAATAATGTGGCTTCCAACAATACATATCACAGTATTCACATTATTCTTTTAATATAAATATAGAAAAAATATTAGCTCACGTCGCCAATTAAAAATAGTTTAAAAACAAAAATGTCCGTCACATAAAATACTTAACATAACCTCCGAAAAAACGGTGCAAAGCAAGCAAAAAAATGTTGCTACATTCTTATAATTATGTGCACAATTATGCTAAAAATAACCTATTTCGCATTTGAGGTTTATTTGTATAATTAACAAAAGACCGAAGAGCTTGTCAACTTAATAAAGTCAGTATCAGATTATTAAGGCTAAAATTTATGTTTATTCAACCATACCCATTTTACGTATGCTACAGCAAATTTTTTGTAGGCTAGGACAAAAAATATAATGAAAAACGTGGTCACTGGCATACTATCATAAAAATGAACGCAAATTTATGTAAATATCCTGAGATAGTATTGGTATCGCAATAAATAAGTATAACATTACCAGTGTTTGTAATCAATAATTACTATAGATAATTGTTGAAGTGCAGACCAATATCAATAATTGTTATTATTTACGTAATTCTCTTTAGTGAACCCAAAAATTATAGTAAACATGAAGTTATTACCTATTGAAGAACATTTACGTGGAATAGTATTCTAAATTATGTATCAAGTTGTTTTGAATTCTTCTATACAAGCAAGTTAACTCTACAAAATGTTTTATCACACGCTTTATACAAAATTACGGTTCATTCTACGAAAGAATTATACATACAAATATAGTAATTGTTCGAATTTGATAAATTCTCTTATTACAAGACATTGTTTCTAATGTACAATTGTATACAATATTTTGATGCATCAAAAAGGCTAGCACACATACATTTTGTTTGTGGAAAACGCCAGAAAAGTATTGTAAATATAAGGTTTAATTATATATCGTCGTTGCGCCTGGAAAAACCGATAAACGTTTTTTTAACAAAATTGACCTTTTTACACTTTTAAAGTAAACTCGATACGCCCGTCATGCCTGTGAAACCCGTTTTTTGATATCTCAAAAGAATAAGAAAATAGCCTTTTCCGCTATGTATCGTTCAAACAAAAATCCGCGTATTAAACCGCTTTGTGTTTTAGTAACACAAAGCGGTTTTTCCATTTCGACCTCTGCGAAGTACTTACACGCTGCGTTGCGCGCGCGGTTGCACATAGCGGAATATCAATCAAGCGCCGGGTATGATTTGGTTTGTTTTTGTTATTAAATAATTAATATTTAGAATAGCAATCTTACGTAATAAGTGATAAAAACATGTTGCACCTGTATTACACAAAGCAGAAGTAAGTATGTTGATTATAATAGGCATTTAAGTTTCAATAATTAAACATAACTTAAAACCACATGGGAATTTCATCAGTTGGTTCTGTTGTACTCACTTAATGTGATTTTAATAGATAAAAAGGGGTCTAGGTAGATTGATACGTAGCTACACATGATCTATATTGTACCCAATGCATGTTGGTTGGAAAATAGCTCTGTGTTCGTACTTACGAATAACTCTATTACTCTATACTCTATCCCTTTACCATAAAACAATATAGGTCCGTAATGAAACATAAAGTAATGATCAATTAACGAATTAGGTGCAATTTAGGTCATCTTAGGTCCCATGAGATTAACCGTCAGCTGTGTCTTGCCTTCGTGGACTACGAGAAGGCCTTCGACTCGGTCGAGATCTGGGCTGTTCTGGAATCACTGCAGCGATGCCAGATCGATTGGCGATATGTGCAGGTGCTGATGAGCCTATATAGTATGGCAACGATATCTGTTCAAGTCCAAAACCAAAAGACGAGTCCTATACAGTTGCTCAGAGGGAGATTACCAGAAGAGTGGAGCTTGACTGGGGAGCATTTGGGAAGTTGCGTCATATCTTCTCGTCGCCACTACCGCAGTGCCTGAAGACTAGGGTTTATAACCAGTGGGTCCTACCCGTAGTGACATACGCGGCCAAGACGTAGAACATGACAGTCGGGCTAGCCCACCGACTATATATCGCTCAGCGAGCAATGGAGCGTTCAATGCTGGGTATCTCGTTAAGGGACAGAGTCCGGAACGAGACTATCCGGCAAAGAACCAAAGTGATTGATATAGTCTATCGCTGTTGTAAGCTGAAGTGGCAGTGGGCCGAAGAAAGAAAGATAAACCAAACTCTCCAATTATTTGGGAAATTCTACAAAAGAAGTACTAAAAACATTGTCCCTGAAAGAGTTATGCAAAGTGTTCCTTCTCAACATCGAGCTGTAGCGAATAGAACAAACCCACAAAGATGTCTTTGATTACTTTTGGTCTCTTTCTTCAGGGGAAGCTAAAAACTCTTATGAGTGACAGTGAGAAACATCCACAAACGGCGCAAAGTATTAGAATCTTCTGGACAAACTACACTTTAGAGACAGTAGAATGGGATAGACCGCCACTGCCACTTCAGCTTACAACAGCGATAGACTATGTCACTCACTTTGGTTCTTTCCCGGATAGTCTCGTTAAGGACTATGTCCCTTAACAAGATACCCAGCATTGAACGCTCCATAGCTCGCTGAGCAACATGTAGTCGATGGACTAGCCTGATTGTCATGTTCCACGTCTCGGCCCCGTATGTCATTACGGGTAGGACACACTGGTTTTCAGGCACTGCGGTAGTGGATACGAGAAGATGTGACGCAACTTACCGAATACTGCCCAGCCAAGCTGCACTCTTCTGGAAATCTCCCGTTAGAAACTGTCTTTACCCAACTGCAATACTTGGCCCAGGTAGACATGTTCCTGGACAGCTACGAGCGTCTATCATCTGATCGTAATCGGCTCCGGGACCACAAGTTCATTGAACATGATCTTAGTCTTGTCTAAGTTCATCCGGAGACCGACCGACCGGGAGGCAGCTTTCAAACTGTGCAGCATTATCTGCAAATCCTGCAGCGACTCCGCCATCAAGACAATGTCATCAGCGAAGCGAAGGTGCGTGAGGCATCTGCCATTGTTATTGATACTCATCTCAGTCCAATCCAGAGTTTTGAAGACGTCCTCCAGTGCGTTTGAGAACAGTTTTGGGGAGATAACATCCCCCTGTCTCACTCCTCTGAGCCACTGTATAGGACTCGTCTTTTGATTTTGAACTTGAACAGATATCGTTGCCATACTATATAGGCTGCTCAGCATCTGCACATATCGCCAATCGATCTTGCATCGCTGCAGTGATTCCAGAACAGCCCAGATCTCAACCAAGTCGAAGGCCTTTTCGTAGTCTACGAAGGCAAGACTCAGCGGCCGTTTATACTCATGGAACTTCTGTATAACCTCCCGCACCGTGTGAATGTGGTCTTCGGTACTATAGCCTTTCTGAAATCCGGCCTGCTCCGGTGGCTGGTGGCATCAAATCTTAAGGCGAGAGGATTTGTAAGCACCCTCGAAAACAACTTGTAAACGTGGCTTAGGAGCGCGATTGGTCTATAACTCTTCAATGGGGCCTTGTCTCCCTTTTTGAAAAACAAGGCAACCACACTCCCACTTCACGCCCTCGAGGTAGTCCCATTGGCTATGACGGAATTAAACAAATCCTCAAGCATCTCCAGGAGTGGTGATTCCGTCTTCGCCGGGGGCCTTCCCATTACTAAGTTTTCCGAGAGCAACAAAAGAGAAACGACAAACGCGTTCCCGACCTTTCACGACCCTTGCGGGGTAGTTAGAAGTTCAGGTATTCATCCCCGCAATCGTGGAGGTAGTAATTCTATGGCTACCTCGGATCCAGGTGCTGACCAGACAGTTAGTACTCAATGTGACAGGTAGTAACCCATAAAGTCTCCAGATTATAGGCACTAACTTTTACCTGTTCAGGTTTCCTTGCGATGTTTTGCCTCACCGTAGTATTCGATGCATTTAATAAAAGTGTTTTTATTACGAAACTTCATTTCCATTGTAACGGTGTACAAGCGGGTTTTGAACCCTGTACCCTCTGATACAGATTCAAGTCTTCGGCCTAATCCAAACTAAGAAAAAATGATATCAACAAAATGTTAAAGCAAACTATAGTGACAGAGCAAACAATGCTAAGAAACCATTGTAGGTAATCCGCTTCAGTAAATAAATGGCTAAACGAACTTGCGAAGGTCCCAAGTCATTATAGTCGTTCAAGTAGTTCGCGGATTTAAGTAGATGATGCTCTACTGTCCTATTCTAAAATGCATAAAGAGTATTTAAAATGGTGCCAGGAAAAAGATTTACCGTCCGTCCAAAGTTTTTTTATATATAAATATGCTATCCTTTGATCTTAGGTTTTTTTTCGTTACCGCTTATTTTAAACTACGGATATCTGTAAAACGGACATTACTGTGCTTAATTTTACGTATACGTACGTTAAATTACTAGCTAACTTAATACTTTACATCATTTCTTCTAATGTAAAAGAGAATTTTGGAGCTACCGTTATGGGGGAAAAGCCGCTATGTGTCAGAGTAGGATCATTATATTTCCTAATTCAGCATTATAAAGTCACTGGAAAAACCGCTTTGTAATGAAAAATCACATAGCGGATTTTTACGACTCAAAAATAAACAGTTATGTGTCAAAATTAAAGAAATAAAATTCTGAGTCCTAAAATAAAGTCATATAACAAACAAATTATATTACAACAGATCCATATTACCTTATTTTAATTTTGTGCATACTCAGTTTTTGACTTAAGGGTCTTAGTTACAAAAGAAACAGTTTTTTGTCTCTCCTCAAAAGTTACGATTTTGTCTTTATCGGTTTTGGCAGGCGCAACGACGATATTAAATCTAATTATCTTTAGAATATACACTAACATCGTAAGTTTAGGTATATATTATTTTTATGTCATGTCGAATAAATTAAAGTTGTTGCTATCATATTTTATTTTTGGGTCGGTTAGAAGCATTCGCTCAAAAGATTAAGAATGGTATAGTATTCCACCATTCAACACTAGAGAATGAAGATGAAAAAATATAGTCATACTGCACTATGTATGTCAAGCATACAAAATAACAACTGTAAGTTATCATACCCTACTAAATAAAGAAAATGTAATAGAAGGTAATATTTTCATTCATTAGCTGGGAGAACAAGTTAACCAGTGAGATTAATAAAACAGGTATAGGTACATCGAGTTAAAATATTAACAATTTTTACCAAAATAAGTTTAAGTACAATCTAACCGCTTTAGAAGTGCGTGCTAGCGTTTCTGACCAATCATTTCCATCATTACCAATTAAATATCCTCTGCAATTCTACATCAAATTGGTTCTGACAGCTAGGTGTCAAAAGTGACGTGTAAATTGACATTTTGCTCTGACACATTACTGTCAAAGTGACAAACAAAACAGCGACATCTACGCTTGTTGAAATTATTTGATGCGTTGTTTTTTCGCTGAGGATTGCGTTTCGCTGTCGTTTAGTCTCTTTTTGGGCTGGCCGTCTGAGTCTTCGGCGTCGGGGTACAAGTTGATTTCAGGTAACTGGGGCAGGCCTAGTTCGGCGCATCGCTTGTTGAAGTACTTCTCTAGGCGAACACCGGACCTGTTATTAATACACATTATTATCCAATTCATATAAGTACACACACGTTATTTAGTTTTTATAAACATTGTGAAGTGAACAGTTTGGACTGAGTGTGGCGACCTCTAGAGCGCCACAGACACAGAGAAACCTAAGTAAACCTAGGTTGCAATTAGTTAAACATAATTACCACAGATGACGCCGCCAAGAATAAAATAATAATTGCACACAAATCAATTCCTAGAACGCGCAAGTGAAATACTTATCGGAAACAAGATATATACAAATTTCCAACTCAGGCCATTAGCCTGGATGAACACCTGCCCAGGTAGGAAGCTTCCTCTTTTCATGTAGGACACTGTGAACCTACACTGAGTAAAAGGGAATAACTTTGATTTACTAGCAGTCACTAATTAAAAAACAGTAATGTTGACATCATGCTGGCAATAAAGGAAGCAAGTTAGCATTGCCTGTGGGTTACAAGGACAGTTTTATTATATATATAAATTTATAATGGATATGAAATATAGTAGAATGCCTGCGTTATCATTAACTTCTAATCAATTGATTTCTTAGTTCAAGACTCACAACATAAGTAGCATTATATTTAATATTAACCGTTTATTTAAAGAGACAAAACAAAAAGAAATAACAAAATGACAAATGGCCACATATTATTATATAACGAGTACACGTCACTGTCTCAGCAAAATTGACCCAAAATTACGCCTACATATATCGCCAAAGTCGTAGACATTGTCTATCGATGTTGCAAGCTGTAATGGCAGTGGTCAGGCCACGTCTGTCGTAGAACCGACGACCGTTGAAGCAAAGCGGTTCTCGAATGGCGACCGCGTGTCGGTAAACGTAGTGTAGGACGCCTCCCTGCTATGTGGTCGCTGGTAGTGGTTGGCTGAGGGCCACGAGTGATCGTGTTTTGTGGCGTACTCTTGGGGAGGCCTACGTCCAGCAGTGAACGGACATAGGCTGATTGATTGATTTATTGATATCGCCTTGCTATTGATATAAAACTCCACTCACTTGGCAACGGGATGCGTGTCCTTGTTATAAGTGTAGCAGTTGTGGAACACGAGCGTGGCGTCGGCCATGAGCTGGTCGTCCGTTGAGTAGGAGCCTTCTTCCAGCTTCGCCTTCACGGTCGAGAAGTCCATGGGCTCGTCTATCACTTCTAGGTAGTCTGGGACCTGTGAGTTTAGAGATATTTGTGTATAAATATTATACATAGAAGAAGTAGAACATTAGGATACTATAGTTTTAAGAGATTCGCGATTTATGCTCATGATTAACAACTAACGGAAAGAGACAACCTGGCCGTCGGAAAAACTCTTGGCTGCGGAATATCCGCGAATGGACGGGGATTGCAAGTGCCGCCGAATTGTTCCGCCTTGCTAAGAACAAAAAGGAGTATGCAGAGCTGACTGCCAACCTCCACTAGTTGGAGAGGCACTCTAAGAAGAAGAACAACTAACGAGACTTATCGCGTGGGTTTTTATATAATAAAATTACCTTTATTAACCCGACGTTTCGGCTACGTTGCAGTAGCCATGGTCACTGTCCATGTCATAAACTTACGCGATAAGTCCCGTTAGTTATTAATCATTAGGATACTATTGTTACGTAACCACTTAGTGACTTTTATACTACGACTATAAACGCACATAGAAATTTACAAAGATACTGAATGTATGTACAAAACAGTATCAATTGTAGATACTGAATTGCTATATTGAAAAAATGTGACGTTAGGAGTACCTATAACCGCCGAGTGTGTATGAGAAGATGTATGAGTGTCAATGAAGCGAAAGTGGTCTGTCAGGATCGGGACAAATGGGGATCCGTGATCTCTGCCTACCCCTCTACAGGCGTGATATGTATGTATACTGAATTGCAAACTACATAATATAGAAATGCAAACCTTATGGTTGCGTGCGTTGTTACATATTTTTAGTATATTTAAGAGAGTTTGTCGAGCAATCGTCGATAATTAACCAACGAATAAGCCAATAAGAACTAAAAAGACACTAAGTTTTTGAAAGACCTCTCTTCTTTGTAAGCATTGTCTACTACTGTACTATTTCCACTTACGTCTTCGACAGACACGGGGTCGCAGAAGGGCCAGCTGTCCTTGTGCTTCATGACGTCATTGAGGAGGATCTCCAACTCGGCTGTGTGGATACTTATCGTGGTCCTGCCACGGCGACCGCTCGGTCTCTCTTCTGGAAAAGATGATCAAATTGACTGTGTGGACTAATTCTAATTCTAATATTAATATGGCGGATTAAACGTGTAATAAAGTTTGTAGTTTAGTATTGCAGCTTGAATTAATAATAAGAACAATAATAAAACGTGAAAAGAATATTAATTTGTTTACTTTCTGCCCGGAATGTCGTACGAGGAGACTAAGGGACCAAGGGCAAATGATGATGCAGATTGAGAAAAGGAATATATTATGAGTGGAGGAAAGAGGAAGGGCGGTTACGTAGGGATCCGGCCCAATAAGACATATTATGACAGTCTGATAGACGCTATATTGAAAAAGGGTGTAAATACCATCGAGTGTGTATAAGATGTGTGAGTGTCAATGAAGCAAAAGTGTTCTATCAGGATCGGGACAAATGGGGTTCCGTGATCTCTGCCTAACCCTCTACAGGGAATCGGCGTGATGTGTATGCATGTATGTTAATAAATGATAAGGTGATAACTTACCATGGTGGCCATTAGTGAGTGGAGTACTGGCGTTTGAGTTACGAGATTTCCTTCTGCTCGTTTCTTCTTTAGATCTATTGGAAATATCAATAACCATTATTATTTTTTAATAATAGACTATTATAGCAACAAAATAACATTAAGCTTAATGTTATAATTAAATTACAACGATTAAAACAAACAAAATAAACAAGCAAATTATTATTATCCAAATGCTAAATTAGGACGCATATAAAAACTAACTGCTTTTATTCCCGGCATGTCGCATGAAACTAGCAGTCAATGAATCTATGGAACGAATAACTAGTAACCTGTCACCATTATTCCACATTAACTCGATCACGACTCCTATAGTAATTCTAAATGTCTGAAATTAATGATTGAATTGATGAAACTGATAATAATAATACTGTAGGACATTATTACATTAATTGAACTAGCCCCTTGCTAAGTACATTTAAGATTTGTGTTAAGGATACTAGTCAACGTATATTCAAGAAATACATATATAGAAATATATAAATACATATATAATGAACGACCAGACTGGAAAGCAGAAGAAAAGCGTAGTTCTTAACTCTGTGTCCACCAGGAATCGAATCCGGGACCTCACGATTAGCGTTCCGGCGTCTTATCAATCACACCACGGAGGTCGTCAACAAGTATGACAAAAAAAAGAAATATTATATTGTATGGACTCACTTCCTGCCCCGTTTGGCGCCGGCGTATCCGTTGGTGAGGCCATTGGCGGCTGGCGAGGGCTCCTTGCTGGCACGTCCTCTCTTGGACTTCAGCTGCACTAACGACGTGTTGTCGTCACTGTCTTCTGATTCTGAAATTCGATGGTAATTAGGAAGTCTGTCAATTTTGTTTAGGTATTGCAACCCATATGACATCAGTGGGATATAAATCAAATTAATTGATACAGCTAAAAAGAGTGATTTAAAAAATATGAATGAACGTCTGTTAAAAAAAGATAGGACCTTAATAAGTTAACAATGATACAGAAAAAATAACAGACAACGCAAACGTTTACTGTAGCCAGACTATTCTCTTTTTAGTTACAAAAGAAATAATAAGAGTTAGCTTTGTCTCTAAACGATGACAAATGCTGGTCTAATGCAATTTAATATTTTTATATATTAGCAATACTCATTCATCAAATTTATTTTGTTTTCTTAAACGTCATCTTTGTAATCCCTTACATGCGCATAATTACATCTGATCACCCAAAACATACTGAGCATGCTCTTTAAACAGTTATTTAATTTTTTATTAAAATTTAACCAATTTAGAAGCAAACAAATCCAAATACCAAAGCAGGGGAAAATATGTACACAGTGTGGATAATCTAATGAAGTGTATACATTAATGTGTGTGAGTGAGGATTAACATGAAATTAATGTTTATGTTAGAAGAAATAAAATATGAAGACCAAAAGAACTTTTAAGGGAATGCTAAATAATGAGTGAAAATAGGTACACTAAACGCAACCAAAACTTTAATGTTAGTAATGCACGATCTGAGGGTAGAACAGAAAATGAGAAAGCGGAAATGAGGCAGCCATTTTGTTCAACAAACCGGAAGTGTCCGGGATGGTGTCGTTGAGGGCGCGCGCGTATTGGTGGATGTTGCTGATCGCTTCCGCAGCACACCGCCGCACTTCTTTGGGGACAAAACACTCTTTTCAGTATACTTAGCTTACTTAATATTATGTGTGGATATTCTTATACTATATAGTACTCTAATATACTTGTTATGTATAGTTGTTTGTCTTTAACTTATAATTATATGTAGATATTATATAACTATTTAGCACTATTTAATATATATAAAGTTATTTATTATTAACTTATAGCCAAGTAATTTATGTATAACTTGTGAGAGAATGTCTATAGATTGAGGTATAAAGCGATGCGGTACAAACTTTAAATACGTGTCGTAATGGGAACGGAGCATATATAAAATCTCTTAAATAATAAGTGGAGTTTAAAACTAGAGGATCATAAACTTAAAATATGTTTTAGATAATAATTGATACATACAATCGTCCTAATTTAATCATTTTTTTACAAATACAAACATTAAACAGGATTCAAGAAGACGTAATTTCATAGTTGAATATAATATGTACTCATGCCCAATAATATTGGTTTTTTTAAATATTAAGTTGCGCTTGAATACATAAAAAGCGCAAGTACATTCTTAAAAAAGGCTAAGCTGAGGCATATACACAATTAAGTAGATATAAAATTCCGCATACATAACCACATCAAATTTGGACAAGTAAAAGTGGACATTGAATATCATTGTACAGATAACATTGGATATCCAAATGTACATATACATAACACCAATTTCCTTATACAGGGGTAGGCAGAGATAACGGATCCCCATCCGTCTCGATCTTAACAAACCACATTCGCTTCATTGACACTCATACACCTCCTCATACACACTCGGCAGTTATAGATACTTCTAACCAAAAATTCGTATACATTCACGACTTACCTCTCGTAGGTACTCTACAGTTATCACAGATCCATCTCCTGGACACCCTGCCAGTGGTGGGGGCGGCGCACTCCATGTGGAACTTGGAGGGACATTGGGAGCATGCTGCAGCTAGCCTACCGCCGCTTCCGCACTTACCGCACACCGACAGATCCACGTCTGCGTCGGAACTGTAACGGGAGTTATATGTAAATAAATGTACATTTATTGGAAGGGAAATAATATACTAGTATAGACATTATAAGTAAGTGGATACAAAACTAGAGGCAAGTCACTCAGTCTGGTTTCAGATATTATAAACAATTGATTTAAATAGAAATACAGTTTATTTCTTGCCAAGTAAAAAATCATAAAAAAAATAGAAAATAGTATCCACTTTTTCATAGAAATCGCATTTTATCTCTGAAAGCACTGCTACAGCTAACACTTATATATGTACTCTACAACTATAGATAGAAGACAATAAAGCTCCTATAGTTCATAAGCAATGGCCTGCCAACCCTTCACCCATTATTCTCCTACTATAGTCTATTCGCGTTAAGTAAATAGTGACGTCATGATATATAGACGTTAAACTGACCAATGAGACGTTAGTAAATGAGAAAACAATTCACATCGACCAATTACAGACGACAGTTGTCACGTCTCATTGGTCAAATCGTCGGGACATGATGACATCAGTATTTTCTTAATGCGAATGTACTATAAACACTCACTCTTCCACGGGTGACTCCTCGATGTCGTCATCGGAGAAGAGCTTCCTCTTCTTGCGCGGCGTCTTCTCTTCTTTCGGCTTGCACTGGTCGCAGAACCAGTCGCCTGATGGAACTTTCTGGAAGTGATAGGAATAGGGAGGTTAAATGGGGTTAGTACTAGATTTACGTATCACTACATAGTATAAAACAAAGTAGCTTTCTCTGTCCCTATGTCCCTTTGTATGATTAAATCTTCGAAACTAGGCAACGGATTTTGATGCGGTTTTTTTAATAGATAGAGTGATTAAGAGGAAGGTTTATACGTATAATAACATCCAGCGAAAGTGCGAAGCCGGAGCGGGTCGCTAGTACAGTTATATTAGACATAAACAGTACATACATATAAACCATAAAAAGTAAAAAAACTGTAACATATGAAATGGTTTATACATATTTTGTAGTTATTGTAAAGCACATCTTTCACAACGGATAATATCATCGGTCAACATTAGCATAACAACTGAGATGTGGTGATAGTATTAAAAAATGGATAATTAGGTTATAGACTGCTAGCCCATCGCCCATAGGATTAAACTAGCCTTAAGCTTTTGGACATGCAAATAAAACGGCAGAATTGTTTTTCTATTAACCTAGGACCGACATAGTAATAATAAAATAAAATGACAACTAATACTACGGTACTACGAATTGATATCATTATCGCATGCGTAACAGACACATACCCTCGCTTGAGCCCGAGACTGATGCGTGCAAGAAACAAATGGGTGCGTTAAATAAATAGATCGACATGGACACATTATATTAATACAAACATTCGTACATAATCCTCAAAACATTTTTGGCACAAAAAATGACATTTGTTGCTTACGATAACTTGGAAGTAATCAAAGTAATCAAAGCTTTCCTATGCCTTAAAAACGACATAAATAGAGATAGAGATTACTCGTCCCGAAACCCAGCTTTACCCTTGCGATGTAGCCAAATTTCATGTACCCGTCTCCACAACAATTCAGTATACGTCCCGTTTATCATTAGTTATACACTTAATGACTTACGACACAGATTTATTTCACGTATCCATCTTCACAATCACTCAATAGGACAATCACATAGCCCTCTCCCTTTTTTACCCCCCTTTTTCGAACTAACGAATCCACTTACGGTCAACTTAGGCTTGAGGCAGTACAAGTGGTGGCCCTTGTTGCAGCTGTCGCAGAGCAGCATGTTGTCGGGGTCTGTTTTACGGCGGCATATGCGGCAGCTGGCGTTCAGGATGGACGCCGACCACGTCACGCTCGAGTCCAGTGTGAATAGGTGCAGGAATATCTGGAATATAAGTAAAAGTAATGTGATAAGCATATGATAAATCCTTGGTATAGAGATAATAACTCATTGGTTACAATTAGTATTAATGTATGAAATATTATGTTATATAAACACTACCACTATCTGTAATATTGGGCGTTATCTCGTAAAGACGGTTTTATGCGGTCATCATAACTTACTCCCCTATAATATATATTTATCTCAAAACGGATTAGAGATTACCCTGCAAGATATTTGTGCATTTGTTCTCATATTAACCATATATAAATTACTTAATAATTGCTTTGAAGTCACCCTTACACATTATATATTGTCCAACAAAAAAAATTAGAATAAAAAATTTGTACTACTTTGCGTCAAATTTACAATTTGTCAATTCGTTATTTCTGTTCAGTTTTTTCAGTTTATCATTTTGTGTTCTCTGTGAGACATTTATGGAGATGAGCGCATTTATTTTCCTATGTATCCTTGTTTTTATGTATTAATTTTTTGTGTTCATTTCTGTTTTGTTACATTAATAAATAAATAAATAAACAAATCCAGTACCAAGTAAGTACTGAGGAGTCAATTCAATACTAAATGCTACAATCATTACCTGTGCGAAACTGCGGCACTCCATGAGCGACACCTCCCACCGTTCCAAGGCCTCCAACTCCAGTGTCCTGCCTTTCTGCTCGCGTTCCTTGCGCTCTTTATCATCCAGACCTGTCAACAATGAACACCAAAGTAAATGAGTTGATCTCAGTCATTTACTGTGTTGTTTCTTGCATGTCTTAGTCGATTATTAGTCGTATTGTTTCCTGTATGTGTACTCATGACTATAGAAGTACTTGAGAATATGTATGTCTACATTATAACTATTTTTATTTCAGGAAATATTCCAAAATACGTATAAAACGTTATGCCCGTCTCGATCTCGTTTTTTTTAAAGGTCCTAGGTTCGAATCCCGACTCTGGCATGTACCAATGAATTAAATTTAAATACGTGTTTTTCATTTACGTACATAATTTACAGTCGCTAATGGTGAAGGAAAACATCGTGAGGACTGCCTATCCCTCAGGATAGGTAATAGTCAATGCCTATATACGGCGATACGGTTCACTACTTATCACGTTGGGTGCTGTCTATCTAGTAATACGCGGGCTTCGAAAAACCCATACCCAACATGCCTTCGAAATTTTGGAGATGGGCAATCAAACCTCTCACTACCCCGCGATAGTAAAAAAAGGGAGTGTGTATACACAAGTCGTGAAGCGTATGTATGTACTTAGTCTTATTGGGTAGACCCCTACGGAAGCGTCCTTCCACTATACCCACATATACACAACGTAGTTTCATATATGACGACCTTCGTGGCGCGATCGGTTAGACGCGTGAACGCTAATCGTGAGGTCCCGGGTTCGATTCCCGGTGGAGGCAGAGTTAAGAACTACGCTTTTCTACTGCTTTCCAGTCTGGTCGTTGGTTATATATGCTATATATGTATTTATCTATGTATAATATGTATATATTTGTTAAATATACGTTGACTAGTACTCTTAACACAAGTCTTAAATGAACTTACCAAGGTGCTAGTTCAATTGGTGTAATAATGTCCAAATCTTATTATTATTATATATCTTACCCAACGGCCTCTTCAAGTACTTGGTATGGATTCCCTGCTCGATCTGCAGCAGCGCACTGGCGAGGTCTCGGACCACGTCCTTGTTGCTCTGCGTTGGCTCCTCTTTGACCTCGTGTTTGATCCCGTTAACTCTGGGCACCCCGCTCAGGTAGTAGCCGGGGTCGCGATACCTGTTCTCCGGTATGGATTGTTTGGTTTCTTCGTTTATGTCTGGAATAACAAAATTATGTTATTGATTATAATTTTTTAATGTATATTCCATATTTACAATTATTAGTCAGTACTCAATGCGGTATGCCGTGTCGCAATTTACAAGTTCCGACAACTACCACTATAAGAATGATACATTTTACAAGAAAACCGGACTTATCACATGTATTTTGTAAACAAAGTATTACTTTTGTTACCTGACGTTTCGACAATGTTGCGATAGCCATGGTCTAATGTAAAATACAAATGCTCAGAAATATTCTATGAATAATTATTAGAGTACCCCAGAGTACGTATCAAAACACTGGCATTATTTATTTCCATCTTCTTCAGAAAGCAGTCATATCATAATATTTACCTTGTGGCAAGTTGAGTACTCCGTTGGGCAGGTGATAGTCATCTCTGTACTGCTTGTTGGGTCCCCAAGAGAGGTAATCCGCTTGCTTGTCATAGCCACGGACCATTATGGTACCTCTCCAGGCTTCTCGATCCTGAAAAATACATTTACAAATACATTCACGTACTTTAATCCCTTTTGAGGTTGACAGAACTCTCAAGATCACTTCTTAGCATAAATATTGGGGTTGTGATGTCTTATGGAACATTGGTGACAGATTGCTTGCTCATTGACCATTTGAACCCGTGTACCCCTAGTCCCTTCCTACAACATGCTGGTGAGAACGGCAGCTAGTTATCATTCTTTTTACGTCCCTGACTATCATGAGATATCCTAAAAATAGGTATTAATAATTGAATTTATTGGAGTAAGTTGTTGGGGTAACCAGTCAGTTTAGTCAGGCAGTCAGGGCAGTTTACAGTCGCGAAACGGTATGAATTATTGTATGCCTAAGTTCGGTAAACGTAGTGTAGGACGCCCCCCTGCTAGATGGTCCGATGACCTGAAAAAGGTCGCTGGTAGTGGTTGGCTGAGGGCCACGAGTGATCGTGTTTTGTGGCGTAACCTATCAGTGGACTGACATAGGCTGTTTGATTGATTGAAGGAAAGTTAGCTAAATAATATGGATAAAAATATCTCTAACTAATAAAAAATACTCTAACTCACATTAACTTTGATGACACCTAAGCACCCATGGTAGATCTTCTCCTCTAGCTCTAATATGTAGTCCCTGAGGTTGAGTTCTACGGCGTCAGACACGTTGCAGTCGGCAGGCACGTTTAGTGACGACTGGTACTTTCTGTGACGTGTCGCGTGGGGTACTGCGGGTGCCTGGTAGGAAAAGTACTATTTTGATAGATGTAAACACATGACTTCTTTGAGATGAATGATAAACTTTCTTTTGTAGTTCATAATGTTTTTATTTATTTTAATCATATTTATGTCGATGGGTATTTACGATAATATGAACTTGTTTCAAACAAGCACTAATTGATTGTACGAGTGTAATGATTATATAGGATTCTGCCTTCATGGTTATTTTTAATTTGCTTTTCAATTACTACCGCTTTGCTTTTACCCATTCTATGATTATACATGAGTGTGCTAAACATGCTATACGTTTCGATCCAGAACGAAATAAATCAATTATATATTCAATCGTCAAGTAGAACTTTATCAGTACACTTTACACATAATCTCTAGCTATTTATCTAGTAGAACCTTTACACACATTTATTTATTTATTATCAATATATTGCTTTTACAGGGTGGTCCCCGATACGACAATATACATGTTCTGAACTTACCAGTGGCGCCACCAGCGAGTTAAGATGGTGCATAGGACACTTTTTGGCCTGCTCCACGATCCTCGCCTTGTCATTGTCTAGGGCCTGCTTCAGCTCGCTCTCCCTCAGCCCTCGCTTGTTGAGGGACGCTATGAGACTGTCCAGCTGTTCTTCCGTGTGGTACACGTGCCATTGGGGACGGAAATCGCCTGAGGAACCTAAGTTTAAATAGTATGGTTATATTTTACAAGAAAATGGGACTTTTTATTTTCTAAACTAAGTATTAACTTTCCTATCTGACGTTTCAGCCATGTTATTACTAGGTAGTGGGGACTTGGTTGTATCAAGTTTTAGTATCTTGCCTGCTTATTAACAGAATATACTGTATGTCACACCGAATAATAGTAACAACTTGGCTGCAATATAATTACAAGAGTGAAACATATGACAGTCAGAAAGACACCATATTGAAAAAGGGCAACGTTGAAAGTAGCTATAACCGCCGAGTGTGTATGAGTGTCAATGAAAAAAAAGTGGTTAGTCAGATTCGCGACATTAGGGGTCCGCGATCTCTGCCTACCCCTCTACAGGGAATCAGGCGTGACGCGTATGTATGTATGTGAAACAGCTAGAAAGATTATATTGTATATTATAATAAGTGCCGTACTAGAACTCACGGTTTCATTGTACATGAACACTAGAAATCACGCTGTTCCATTTCTGACGTTATTGGCATACCACATTTACTTCACTGATATGCACACACTTCCCTATACATACTAGACTGTCATTACCCATTTATTCAATCGAATATAACATATTTAAACTATGCCATCCACAACACAAAATCAACGTGGTCATGTTATGGTTACCCATTTTTTATATATTTAATTATATTCACCGAATTTTATTTACTTACGCCTACTTTTATTGTCTAGTATTTTTTACTATCTACATACTCCCACCCACAAATCAGTTTTAAATACCTTTTCCATGCACGAAGCAAGTGTTAACATCTCCAGTGCACATCATAAGCTCCTTCATGGTTTGCAAGTTGTGTTCCAGGCCGTTGAGCTTCTGCGACAGCCCGTTCAGGCTGGAGAGGGGCTTCTTTGGAGAATTGCCTCGGGAGTTGGCGCCTGAGTCGTTTTCTTTATCGCTGCTGTCTGTTAAGGGAATGGGAGTTAAGCAATATGGTATTTAATAATATTGGAAGACTAGCAAAAATTTTTAATTATACAATAAAAAGAGATTTATCGCGTATATTTTATAAACAAAGTATTCCACAGTTGACCCGTGACTATGGCCGAAACGTCGGGTAACGAAGGTTGTTTATAAAATATACGCGATAAAACCCGTTTTCATGAAAAATAAATAATGTTTTTATAGTGAACTAATGTAAAATTATAAATGATCTATCTATCATGGTTAGAATCGATAGATATTGCATTTGCAAAAAAAGTTTTCTTACATAATTTGACTTTGGCAAATATAAGATCGTATAACTCATTTCAAAATCAGATAAATTCTTTAACTTCTTGATTGTACAAGTGACGAACTCAGCAATTAGATTGTCAACAATCATCAATCAAAAACACAGTATTTAGTATTCATGAAAGCACACAAATCCCATTCTTCTTACGTCATTATCTTTTTTAATCTCATCATCTATTTAGATAACCACAGAGTTAATATTAAATACTCCACTCACTTTCGAACAACTTCGTGACATAGGCAAGTGTGTCTTCCTCTCTAGGAGCTGGCAACACCGGCTTGTCCAAACAGGGACCTCGCGGCTCCTCCCCCGCTTCCACTAAGAGACCGGGCACTGACGCGTTCAGCCAATACCGCCGATAGGCACGATCTGTACCTGTTCATTACAATAAAGATATTAATAATAACATATTTATATGCTATTAATTACAATACAAATAACAATAATTAACAACAATCTTAAACATACATACGCGTTCACGACCATTAATCCTTGGTAGTCAAAGGTTCAGGAGTCCATCTCCAGAATTGCGAAGGTAGTAATAATTCTATGGAGTCCTCGAACACACGTGTTAACCAGATAGTCAGTACTCAATATGACAGGTGGTAAGCCATGTCGCCATTTACAAGCACTATTACCTGTTCCGGGAACAAGTAGGCCCTCCCTCACCGTAGCATTCGACACATTTCGTAAATGTATTTTTTATTACGAAAATGTACATAGAAAATCATTAAACTTAATTTCCATTGGTACATGCTCAAGCGGGATTTGAACTCTGTACCCTCAATACAGAGTCAAGCTTCAAACAACTGAGCTACGTCGAATTAAAATAAAAATTAATTCAATTTATGTATTACGTAACACACACTAGCATAACACTAAATTCCAGAAAATTTAAAGTCTGTACACGAATGGCAAATACATCTATGTTTAACAAAGGATAGACAAGATGTTCAAAACCCTTAAACTACCTACGCTTATGTAATACCACGCCAATACACTATCATATATGTCGATGCCATCATAACCCTAAACACCATTCCAAAGGAACTAAGGAAATATTATATATCGAAGCTCAGAATAGAAATAGTGACTTTAGTATATATATTTACCTATCAGAGACTGGTAACTAAACACGTCCGCTTGTAACTGCTGCGCCTTCTTCTGAAACTGGGCCTTCTTGAGTTCTCCCTCCCTCTCTAACTTCTCTATCGCCCCCTGCAACTCCCTCTCCACTGCCTTCGCTCTCTCTCCCGTCAGTTTCTCCTCTTCCTTTTTGGCGATAGCTTCTTTTTTCAGCTTGGAGCGCTGCGCTATCAGTTCGAGCTCGCGTTTCTTTTCTGCTATCTGTGAGTGACACAAATTTACATACACATTACTAATGTTTATTTATAATAAACACGATTACTTTAACTTACTAACTTAGGGCAATGAACTAGCTACCTTTAACTTCCACAAAGCGTCTTTCCTTACTGAAGGGTAGGCAGAGATTACGAAAGTTAATTTTCTGGGACAATGATCTTACTTAATTGCTCACATCCATGTACCCCAATACAAAGTTATAATTGACTAAAATCTAGAAAAACCTATTTAGAAATTAATAACTTGGGAATTTACGAACTGAAATTCAATTAATTAGTCACAGCCTGTTCTAATCAGACTTAAAAATAATGCTAACTAGTTATGGTTAGTCAATGAAATCTATTGAGCGATAGGCTATCAACCTGTCATGGTCCATAAAACAACACAACCCCAATATTCATGCTAGTATGTGACCAAGGAGATGTTTTCAAGTCTTCAAGATTCGGTCCAATCCGCAAGGGATTAAAGGAGTTGAAAGTATATGTATACATATAAGAATAAAATTACTCACTTGTAGAGTCCGAAGTTCATGTTTCATGGTCTTGTAGTTTTCGATGCGCTCCTCAATGATATCCCTAATAGTTGCGTAGCTCAGGATCTGGTTCATGAGACAGTGCAGCACTTTGAACTTGTCGTCTGCAATATAGAACAATTTCTCGTCAAATTTTTTTTTATCTTGACATCTGCAAGGCAGCAGAGTTACGCATCAAACACATTCTGTATTTCTAAAATACCTCTTATAAAAGTGAGTCAAATTATATTATTAATGATATTATTTAAACAAATAAATGTAGAGACAATGTGCAACTTATTTTGCTGGTCATTATGAAAGTAACTGACATTATTCCATTTACTTTGAAAATTAATGCTTTTTACTCATTTACATTGCCTTTTTTCTAATTTTTCACTACAATTACATTAAAAATATACCAATTCATTACCATAATACTTTTATCTAGAACCATTACGAACATGTATATTATCACACTAAACCTTACCTAAAGGCAACTCAGCCACATGAGTAGTCCAGAGTTTCCTGACGAGGTCCGGCCGGGACACCTTGAGGTGCAGCCCGGCGTCGTCCAGGCTGCTGTAGCCCCCGCGCTGCTGGTACCGCCACGTGGCGCAGCGGCTGCCCGGCGCCGCACCCGAAGACAGGATGTGGAGTCTGGAATTTTATAATAACACATACATATTACGACCCGTTTGCCTGCAAAGGGGTAGGCAGAGATCTATAATAACATTTTATTAATTATGTGAGACCGGGTCAAATCACGATAAATTTATAAATATACGTGATTACCTTTATTTTGCCCGACGTTTCGACCCAGTTGCATAGGCCGTGGTCGCGGGAAGAAATAAAATGAGTGTTCTGAAGAAATGTCGGCATGGAATACCGTAAGAGATCGCCATTCGGCTCAGCATGATCGTGTGAAGCCACAAGAAACTGTGAGTGTAGTGTGTAGGCCGCGTGTTATTGATAAAAACGTAGCAGTGAGAGTAGGCAGGGAAGAATCTGATAGAAGATGACGTAACGTTAAATTTCGAGTTGCATACGAGTATGTAGCATTATTACGAAAATTTACTCAATTACTAGTTATCATTAGGATAGTAGTTACTATAAATCCATTATTTTATTAATAAATTCACGTTTTTTAAACCCTTACGGAGAGCACATAGTACCTTCTAGACTAGTAAGGGACTATTATATTATATACTGACCTCAAGACCTCGGTGACAGTGGTAGCATCCAGGGGCAGCTTGCTGAGTGGCGTGCCCAGGTACGTCTGCGACCACTTGCTCGCTTTAGTCGCTAGTTCTAGCGCCGTGTCCATCTCACCGGTTTCCTTGCTAGCTACTTTTAGTTCTGGAACAGTGAGAGGAAATTATTTAGTTATGGCTGTGCTAGTATAGAATGAATTGTTATAAGTAAAGGAGATGTTTTCGAAAAGTGCACTTGAAATGGATCAAATAAAGTTGATGTATCACTACATAGTATAAAACAAAGTCGCTTACTCTGTCCTTATGTCCCATTGTATGCTTAAATCTTTGAAACTACACAACGAATTTTGATGCGGTTTTTTTTAATAGATAGAGTGATTCAAGAGGAAGATTTATATATATAATAACATCCTTTAAATAGTGGAGTAGGCTATATATTTTATACCCGTGCGAAGCCGGAGCGGGTCGCTAGTATGTAATAATATATGGGTCCGGTAGAAAAGTTGTTCATGTAGGTTTCTTCCTAGTTCCTCTTTATGTCATACACATTAATAAATTTAAGATGTTAGGGTATTTATTATACAAGTGACTTGTATGTTACGTATGGAGAAAAAATGAAGCAGTTTGCTACATGACTAAACTAGAATATGGCATTAGGTTCTAAAGAGGAATCTTACAGAAGGAATCTTGGATTCGTGAATCTATCAAAAATATGTATAACTTCTCTATGAATTTCCATTACCTGTAGATTCAGCGATCCGTCCACTCTCATTATATTCCTCAGCCTCATCTTCTTGCAGATTAAACAGCGCACTCATCAGCACTTGTACCAAATCGCTGAACACTCCAGCATGTTCCTTCATAGTGAGGGCCTTCCTAAACGTGTCAATGTCCAGGCCATAGTAGAAAACGTCCTTAGCTTTCAACGTATCAGAGTACAGGTGAACAAATTCAAGGACGGACAGAAAGTCTCCGATGAGGCTCTGTGGTATACCATCTATGTCGATTGGTATCCCTTTCGGTATCACCTGGAAGGAAATGGTAAATGAGAAATTAAAACTGATCTAGGTATGTGTGATGTTAGGTGTTGATATGTGGGAATGTAATGAGCAAACACCTTAGTAGATTGATATGAGTGTCTAAAATCATTAGTCGTCAAAAAGTCAATGACCCTTTTTTTCTTGTAAGATGAATAAAAAATGTGTTTCTTTTTAAAATATTAAGACCTCAAAGAGGTTAACGTATGGCCCAATACTAGTCTGGGTGACCGACTCCTGGTTTTTTCAAATGGATAAGCAAATAACTAACCCGACAAGGATTCTTTACATCCCTTACCAATTGACAACTTACATGAAAAACTGTTCAAGCTCCTGTGCATCTTACTGTGTGCTATGCAACATTACAAGACACAAATATCAATCATTCATTCATTCAATCACTCACTCTTACCTTATGATCTTCCAACAGTAGATCATCCTTAACTTTCTGCCACTCCTTCAAGTAGGCCTGCAGTTTAGCAGTCTTCTCCTTTTTTCTTATCCTTTCTTCTTCTTTCCGCTGGCGCATCTGTTCTTCTGCTCTGCGCATCTTATCTGCTAACTCCTGTGCACTCTTTTTCGCTTCTGGGTTCACTGTCTTTGGTTTTTGTACTGTATCAAAAAAAACAAGTACATGTATTAAAATAACATAATAAACAGTACAAGAGGTATTACTAAGTACACTGCTTCCTATAAAAAGCCCTGAAGACTTAGGTTAAGTAGTAAATAATGATATAGAGATTTGTCAATTGGTGGTATTTACCTTATGACAATGTAATACACTTTTTTTAAGTAGTACTTAGTAGTACTAGTAGCTTAATTATCTAAAAAAAAGCCACATACAACTAATACCACATACTACTAACATTGTATACCTATATTCACACCTCTACATGAAGCACTTACCATCAGTTTTGTCCGTCTTCTTGACAAACTTGTCCATAGACTCCTGTTTACCCTTGCTGGGTGTTTTGTTCTTATTCAGCTTACTCGCTGACCCTGGCTTGTTGAGCGGCCTGGACACTCCTGGTGACAGGCTGCTTTTGACCAGCTTTTTAGACGACGGAAACACTGGAGGCTTACCAGTGAATATTGTGTCATACATCACTTTGTTTATATTGTATTTGTCTATTGCTGTTTTCTGGAAAAAAAAAAGACAACAGAATTAGATAAGGTAAAGATTTGATCTAAGATTATGATAGAAGATCTGTAATTAGCATTTCCAATTAAAATAATTAAAAATTTCAGTTATTTATTAGGAGGTGACTGAGAGACTATAGTATATTCGCATTAAGAAAATAGTGACGTCATCATGTCCCCACGATTCGACCAATGAGACGTGACAACGGTTGTCTGCGATTGGTCAATGTCCCTTCTTTTCTCATTTCCTCACGTCTCATTGGCCAGTTTACCCTCTGACTAGCATGACGTCACTATTTTCTTAACGCGAATGGACTATAGGGGTATCTATATAATATCTAGGGGTAATCTATTGGGCGATAGGCGATAGGCTAGAAAGCTGGCAACAATATTCCATAATATTTTAAAACCCCATTATGCATGCTAATTTGTCAACTACAGCAAACATAGACCTCACTATATGCTCAAAGAAACAATTACACCTCTAGCATGGTCATAACTATTCTTATGGCATTAAAGTTTGTATTATGGTTGTTACCAATGACTCTAGTTAGTTAGTACACATTTACACAACACACCTAATTTCTAGTAGAGGGCAGAGATCAGGGATCCACATCTGTCCCGATCCTGACAAACGGCTTACCACCTGTCATATTGACTTTATGGTCAACACGTGGGTTCGAGGTGGCCATAGAATTACTACCTTCGCAATTGCGGATACGAAAACCTGAACCTTTGACTACCTTGCAAGGGTTAATGGTCATGAACGCGTTTGTCTTTGTCCTTTTACCAATGAACAGCTGATTCTACGCAATCGTTTAAAATACTTATTTAAACATACCTTAATCCCAATAATTCCGCCATTGGCCATCTCCACAAACTGTTTCATGAAGAGCCTGCATTTATCCCTGGTGAAGACACCTTTGCGTCTCCTCACTCTGTCAAAGGGTACAGTGGCTATGGGACCAGCTGAGTCGTCATCCTCACTGTATTGTTCTACTTCGTACCAGTACGCACTTGCTGGGAGAATTGGTGTGCTGTGAATCGGATTATCGATAAGAAAATTGTAGTATTGTGTGGATTTTTCAGTTTATTGTTAGTGATAATAAAGCAAAAATGGTTTGTCAGGATCACAACAGATGGGGATCCATGATCTCTGCCTACCACTTTAGGGAAATGGGTGTGTTGTGTATGTATGTAAAATATTATACAATTACATGACATGATAATAGGGAATGGAACTAGATTAAGATTGTTTACATATTTACTGTCTTTATAAATCAAGCTGAATAAATATCAACAAATAATAAATAATATTGCCTCTACCAGGGTCTATCCACCCCAAAAGAGATTAAGAACTAAACACAATTTTCATGCACATAGTAACATACAGGTTAATCAACCCAAACTTGTCTGCAACTAAGCATGTTCATAATTATAATGTTCATAATCATTTGACCTTATAGCTGATGATTTCAGTGTGATACAGATAAGATATTGCCTCATAAGTGAATGACATCACTTTTTACCCAAAATGAAAGGCTTGATCAATGTACAGCAAAATGGTTAAAGGGGTAGACAGATCATTAGAATGCATGTTATATTTAGGGCTTAGAAGGACACCAGTCTAATATTGATTCTAATGATAATCTTATTAAATACCAACTAGAAATATTTTTTCACCTACACATTCTGGGTTACTGACTGCTGCTGACTTACACTACTTTCTGACTTACTCTTCTGGCCCGTTTCCCTGTAGAGGGGTAGGCAGATATCACAGTTCCCATCTGTCCCAATCCTAACAAACCAGTTTAACTTCATTGATACTCATATACCTCCTCATACACATTACTGATTATGAATAAAAAAAACATTACATTGCACATATTTATATCATTTAAATAATAGTTCAAACACCCACCTTTCTGACGGTTGATCCTTAATCGCAACTGACAGTATATGTGCTTCTTGCCATGTATCACCTTCAAAGCACGCCTCCAAAGCTTCCCCAACGAAATACCGTTCCCTTACGAAATTGAAAAGGTCCTCCACCATATCCGCAAAGGAGCTTCTTTTCGTTAACGTTCCTAAATAGAGTATTGGTACTCGAAGCTCCATTGGGAAGTCCCTTAGGGAGCGACGAGCTGCCTTTTCGCTCTCTAGCGCCTCTGCGTATGTGAGGTTGTTCTTTCCTGTCATCTCACAGGTCCAGACCATTGAGTTGACCAGGATGATTCTCTCGCAGTATTCTCTGAAATATTAAATGCAATGTTACTTCCATTTCCTAACAATACATTATAAACTCAAACTTATTAATTATGTAGCTATACACATACATATTATATACATTCCTTTAATCCATTATGGGCTAGCAGAACCTCTCAGAAATAATATCCCCTATGTCACTTTTTAGCATTAGTTGTGATGTCAGACTGGTTGATAGGTGACAGGTTGCTAGTCCATTGATTTCATTCCAATAGATTCCATTTACTTCTAGTCCCTTAAGTCGCCTTCTACAACATGCTGGGAAGAATGGCAACTAGTTTTTATGTCTGTGATTAGCACGTTAGTGTGAGTAGTATCCTGAAGCAAATAAACTTCCATCGCTAAATGTTAGTATTGAGGTCTTTTCTTTTGGCAATTTGTGACAGGTTAGCATATTGTCAAACAGAAACTGATCCCTACCGAATATTGTGTAGGAACATTTTTTCATCAAATAACTATTAGCTAGTTTTTCTAAACATAGATTCATATCATGCCCTATCATTTTTTAGGTCTGGGCAGAGATCATAAGTATGTAATGTAAATAACTTACTGACTATAAGGCAGCATATCTATATGAGAAATATTATTAGTATATCTCTACTAATAGAATATTCAGGTTTATCATTAAAAATTCCACATTTATTCATTTGGTGTATACTCATGGCATTTTTATATAGACAGAGAAACTGACTATACATATAAAGATATAGAAAGTAGATAAAGAATTAATTAAGTACTTTATACATCAATAAAAAGCTCAATGTAAAACAAGAAAAGCTTATGTCTCCTAAGGTTCTGTCTACCCCAAAGGACTACATTATGCTACAGTGAAGGCAAGGTTCACAATAGCACTAATATTGGCCTTGGTCACTTCATACATATAATGCTTTAAGTAGACAAGCAGATGATTTACTTTTCAAGTTTATAAATGAAACATTACATCTGTCTGTAGGTATTGTACCTTATGATTGAACAAATGAAATGCTTTTGTTTTATAAAACAATATAAATGGCTGGTTAGGTTAGTAGGTATGTTTTGTTATGAAAAGTTAGGGTTTCTTATGTAATGCAAGAGTGTAGTGTGTATGAGGGGCAATTATAATATTTTAATGCAATAGAAAAAAATATTTTGAGGTTTCAGCTAAAATAATGGTGATATGTAATAATAAAGGGGTAATTATTATTTGGTTATAATTTATTAATAATAGTACTTGCATAGGAATATGAGAACCAAGGAAGTACTATATTGGTAATACTCAGAAGAAAAAAAAGTTTTTATTTACTCATATTTATAATCAGCTGATAGCAAATATTTACCAGAATAGTTTAAGACTTCTCATTTTTGGTAGTACATTTGTATGGGTAAGTGAATTTTTAGGCAATAAGAGTTCAAAGATATAACAATTTTACAAGGGTATGCCAGCACTAGATGAAGGAAACAGTATCATAAAACAATAACATTAATATGGTTAATCAAATATAATGAGAGGAATAGAATGCAAGATAATGTCAAAAATGCTTACAATGCGGAAAAAATGGAATTAGTACAGACGCTCCGAACGGAAATCTGTTACTCGCAGAATAATACGAGATCGAAGTGAGTTTGTAATGAAAATCAGCTGATTTCAAACATCCCAATATAAAACAGCGAAAACTACAAAGAAAACGCCATCGCAGCGGTGCGCAATTAGGTAACATGGTGTCACGCTCACTTTACGCACAAATATACCACGCGCCAACAAGCTGCGGCAATCTAACAGATAACTGGGATTCTCAAAAGAAAA
Source organism: Leucoptera coffeella (assembly GCA_030578115.1). NCBI lineage: Eukaryota > Metazoa > Arthropoda > Insecta > Lepidoptera > Lyonetiidae > Leucoptera > Leucoptera coffeella. Next base: position 187,105 of record JAMBLF010000071.1, on the reverse strand, counting down.
TAATCGTAAAGGCGGCAAACAATAACAATGCTATATACTCACTCATAGTCTTTAAATATTTCGTCCGTGACCTCGCAGTGGAACACCTCATCATCGTCCCTCAGGTAACCAGACGCCTGAGATTTTTCGAAGGCTTTCCTCTTCAGAAGAGGCATGGTTATAGGTTCGCGGGACTCGCGGGTGAACTTCGAAGAAACAAGATTTCACAGCACAATAAGAGTAATTATAAAAATTGTAACACGTTTATTACCTCGCGGCGTATAAACGCCGAAGGTATTTATGGTGGAATTCACAAAATTATAGCGAAATTTGCAAATACATGAAAATAAATTATCGTTGCGTGGTTTCGGTTGACAAGCTTGGCTAGAAATCGGCGCGCAACAGAGAAAGAAAAGATATCAATAGTGATGTGACTTTACGATATATCGAAACTACGATGTGATACCGAAATCCTCATGCAAATTAAAATTTAATGTAGCTATCATATCATTGAAAGTTATTTTTTAAAGATTACAATTAAATCTATTTGTGAATATTTTACATAATTATGCTTGTAAATGAAGAAACTGAATAGGAAATAATATATGATAAAATTAATTAACAGTATTTTTTTGCTTTAAAAAAAGGATGTGAACGTATAAAAAAATAAAATGTAATGTGTACAGGGCCCTTACTCCACAAATTCATTTTAGCCACAATATTACTTCAGTATCGATACTGTGGCACTTCAGTGCCCGTAATTTAACACTTTTGGCACTCCGCTAACAAATTTTGGTCACTGAGGCTCTATCGAACTACATGAAGTACTTCTGCGTCTGAAGTACAAAAAAAGCTACACCACTAACCAAACGTCAATCAATATCAGTTCAATAGCCTTATATTTGGTACTCTACTATTGACATTTCTTTACTTGAGTGGCCACTGAAGTGCTACTGAAGCACCACTGACTCGCTATTGAGGTACAACTGTAGCTGTCAAAATATTAGCAGAGTGCCACTTTTACAGCCGAGACGCAGAAGTAACGCAGTAGCGACGCAGTTGTGTGGCTGTCAAAGTTAACTAGTGGAGTAAGGGCCCTGTTGTAGTTTAAGTATATTTTAATTATAACTTAATAAATTATTATACCACTAGAACACAAAAATAGATTAGAAAGCCATTCTTATGGTGTTCTTAAAAATATAAAATTACTGGCTGAAATACTTTATGGTAACTTTATAACATTTGTTTTACATTGTTTTGCGCTTGCTACGGCTGTATCTGTCATAGCAGGTTTCGGTGGTATGTAGAAATCGCAATAGTGAAATTCATGTTTGACGAGCTGAGATTGGTTATAAGTCAATACATTATATAATTTACCTGTGTTTTCCAAAAATAAAAAACAATGCAAAACTGCATAACAGTGTAGTAGTATTAATATTTTTGTGAATAAAAGTGAACGAAAAATAATTAAAGTACAAGTAGATATTGAGTAATGAGGCAAGGACAATCACTCCATTCACATTAATCTTATTCTGGGTTGTTCAGATCGCAAGTAAGATGTGTTGGGGATTTTTGTTTTGATGAATTAATTCAATACAGATGGATTAAATATAAAATATCGTGATACGATATATAGGTCATAGATTAGTACAACAACACTAGAGAAAATAAATAAAAATGGGAACTGGGAAACACACGTCAATCATCCGTCAGTCATTTAAACATTTTCCACACAAAGTAGAGTACCCGCCACATAAGGTGGCAGTAGCCAAACTTGGAACTAAATTTGACGTTTCCGCCATTGCGTGTTATTTTGTATGAAAGGTAAATTTAGTATTACCAGCGTTGTGTTTTTGCCCACTCTTTGTAATTTTTATGTTTGTTAAGGGTGATTATAATAAATTGATTTCTGGAGTTTCTTGTTAGTTCTTCTCCAAGGGTCTCCGCTGAACTTCTTCTTCTCAATCGTTACGCTCTTATCAGAGCGGTCGTGGTCTTCATGACGTGGCATCTTGAGCAGCCGAAATGGTTGGTGAACTAACCTCGGTAAAAATATGTAAAGACAATGCTCAGTGCCATGTTTGAAATAGTTTTTTTACATACATACATACACATCACGCCTGATTCCCTGTAGAGGGGTAGGCAGAGATCACGGATCCCCATTTGTCCCGATCCTGACAGACCACTTTCGCTTCATTGACATTCATACATTCTCTAATACACTCTCGGCGGTTATAGGTACTCCTAACGTCACCTTTTTTCAATATAGCGTCTATCTGACTGTTACTTATATGTCTTATTAGGCCGGCCCCTACGTAACCGCCCTTCCACTTCACTCATATATATTCCTTTTGTCAATATATGGTTTTTTTAATTTGTACTTAGATCATAAAATAACTTTCAAAGAGAGCTTATGATAGGGCCTATTTTGAATAAAAATATTTTGACTTTTGACTTTGGTATATTAATTTGTTTTATTTGAGTTTATAGCTCTGCAACCAAAGATCGTTACAAATGAAACCTCAATATAATGTATCGAGCCGTATGGCACAGTGAGTGCTAGTTTTGGCGTGTTTACTGGCAACACTGGATTACGCGACTGTGGCGACGCCTCCAACTGCCACCTTATGTGGCGGGTACTCTACTACCTTGAAAAAATCGAATGCTTTCGTTTCGGTGTGATATAAACGTGTATATACTATTATAGTTATTGTATTAAATGTTAAACAAATAGGTTGTATGAATAAGTTATGTGAACTGTTTCATCATGCCCAAGGAACAATATAGAGAATCGGATATTGGCCGCAAAATGTAAGTCTAGGTTATGTTTACAAATTTCGTCTATATTTTACTAGGGTACCTGCATGTTAATTGAGTTATTATAAATGGAATAGATCTTGGATTGGATTTATTTCTTATAATCTTGGACTATTGATCATCTCTCTTTACTATAATGATTGATTCTCAGATACTTAATACGTTTATTGCCACATTTTGCTTTTAAAATGTAACAACTTACCACATATTATAATATAACATCAAACTAGTTACTAACTGCTAATACTATTACATTTGTGGTTCCTTTTAATTACTTGTAATCATCCAAGAAGGAAATTCAAAATACAGACTGTTTAACACCTCTCAATCCAATTAAAAATTCTGCATCCTATAACACATTTTCAAATTCAGAAATCTTTAAGTTACCATTGTGTCACTCTTTTTCAAAGCTCTTAGAACCAGTGTCTTGAGGAAGATATTTCACCAGAACATTATATTTGTATTAAACTGTGGGTTTATGTTTGATTAAAAGCAAACTATTAATAACTAAATTAATTTTCTTCTTTTCTCCATTTCAGTTCCCACGTAACATTCAGCATAGACAATCCAGCAGAAATCCAGAGAGCAGCCCATTTGCAAGTGACCACCAAAAATCTTTACGCCCAAGATGTCACCAGGAAACCAGCTGCTCATGGGGTACTTGATCGGAGGATGGTTTGTACATGTTTTCTGTTAACTGATATACCATTGCTAGGTTTATGTTATTGAAGGATAAATTCTAACCAGCTGGCTTTTCTGTTATTCTAGAAAGTAAATAGAATGCTAATTAGTTGTCTTACTGCTCAGCATGTTGAACATAAACATATGCTTCACGACTTGTGTACACCCACTCCCTTTTTTATTATGGTGGGGTAGTCAGAGGCTTGAATGCCCATCTCCGAAATTTTGAAGAAGCATGTTGAAGATGACTAAATGTCTATTGGGTAGTAAAATGTATTGAGTGCAGTAAGCTACCTTTAACCATTACTTTATATTAATGACAGTATTCCATATTATAAATGACCAAAGGTTTATAGGAGTTTTATATGTTTTATAGAAGAATGTATTAATATGAAATCTTTGTGTTATAATGTAACATGATGCTTTTCATCAATTGCTTTGACTCTAAAATGAAATAAATAATTATTTCAGGGAACAAACCAAAAGGATGCAAACTGTGAAACTTGTGGGCTTGGTCTATCAGACTGTGTGGGTCACTTTGGCTACATCAACCTGGCTCTGCCGGTCTTCCACGTGGGCTACTTCAGGGCTATTATCACCATTATGCAAGTCATTTGTAAGGTAAGTAAATTAAATGTGCATTATAAATAGTTAAAAAAGTTAAGTATAGGCATAGCTAGTATCTGAATAGGTAAGCCTATTTATTCTTCTGCTCTAAATGAGTTATGTTGGGTATCTGTTCATTAGGCAATAGGCTCAGAGAGGTCAAAGACTTGTATATAATGGTGGTCATTCAAGACCGATTACTTGGAAAGGGTAACATATGTTATGTGAAGTTGTGAAGCATATATTATTGTAAGTTGTTTACTATACTCTACTGTTCAGATCAACAGTTTCTCATGAAGTTTTTCCTAACAGTAGTCTGTGAAATACTGAAATGTATTATTATTGCATTGAAAGTGACAACTTCATTTCACGTGATACTTGGCCAGGCATTATATACAATTATACATACACATTCACTTCCTTCAATCCCTTTTGAGGTGGATAGAACCTTGGATATTTAGTATTTCCTAGGCCATTTTTTGGCATATACATATATTGGGGTGGTGATGTCATATGGAACATTGGTGACCAGTTTCTAGCCCATCACCTAATTTACCCCTAGTTCCTTAGTTGCGTCCTACAACTTGCAATTTACATTCCAAACTAGCATGGGAAATTGAACCCTTTGCAGCATTTGAACCCTGTACTGCACTGATTCAGAATCATACCTACTTCCTACAGATTTACAGCTGTGCTAATGGTGTTAATGTGTTTGTGTTGATGCTATAGGAATGCGGAAAGGTAATGCTCCAGGATTCCCTAAAGAGAATGTACAGGAAGAAGTTCATGAATCCAGAGTTGTCCTATCTACACAAGAAAGCTCTTAGAACAGCTGTCTTCAAGAAGGCTAAGTCCTGCACCAGATGCCCGTATTGTGATTCCCTGAATGGTAAGTAAGTGGTTTTGTTGGTGCCAATGTACGCACATATCACTTTCATTTACATAAAGTACAGTCATATAGGACGGGTAGGACAGAACCTGGGAGATATAATGTCTCCTAGGGCACTTTTTAGTATGAATCTCAGGTTGCGATGTCATAATGGAACATTGGTGACAGGTCGCTAGCTCATCGGCCAAGCGATTCCATTTATCCCTAGTCGTTTAGTTGCTTCCTATGACATGCCAGGAAGAATGGCAGCTAGTTAACATGCTTTTTTCGTCCTAACTTGCACGCGATTATACATTTGTAATCCTCAAAATGTTTGTCTTAATAATCACGGTTAACAACTTCTGAAATTTTAGTACTTACTTCAAGAGGATACCTGCTTAGGTAACTCGCTTTATTTGTCTGGATATGTAATAAATAGTTAGTATCTTTGAATGGCAATGACCTGACCCTATATCATTCTGGTTTTTAAGGTAGGTTAAGTTTTTACATGCCATTATATTTACTTTTATTTTAATTAAGTGGTTATATCAATGTATTGTATATCAATTTATCGAATGTAATATACAAGACTGGGTAAAAACAAAGCTTAATACCTACCTCTATTAAACATCAACTAATATTTTATCACTATCACTACATAGTATAAAACAAAGTCGCTATCTCTGTCCCTATGTCCCTTTGTATGCTTAAATCTTTAAAAGTACGCAACGGATTTTGATGCGGTTTTTTTTAATAGATAGAGTGATTCAAGGAGAAGGTTTATATGTATAATAACATCCATTAAATAGCCAGAAGAGCGAAGCGGGAGCGGGTCGCTAGTTAGGTATAAAATAGAGCCCTAATCTCTTAACTAATACTGTACTATGTATCTATATATTTACTATTATCTAGGTGTGGTAAAGAAAAGCCCATCAGGTATACTGAAGATTATTCATGACAAATTCCGAACTAAGAAGATAACGGATCCTTTAGTCCAAAGAGAGGTGAAAGAATTCAATCAGGCGAAAGAAGCGAATAAGGAAATCGCCTCCATGATCAACAGCGGACTCATCAAGGAGTTTAACCCTTTGGAGGTGGGTAGTTTTAGTAAATAGACACGTAGCGACCTCTAGGGTCACAAAGAGAGAAAATTAAGTTGTGATTAGATTAAGACAGGGCTGTCCAAACCACTGCCCGATTTATGCGATAGATTACTGCGGCCCATTGAACCTTTTTAACCGACTTAAAAAAAAAGTTCGATTCGGGTACACCGACTACAAAGAGATCTGTACCCACTGCATATAATAATACTTTATTTTAATTAATAATAGCTTTAACTTAGTTTTATTTATTTCTTATCTTTGTTTGAAATTTTAAATACATTAATGAGCAATTTTTTTTTTTAAGGATGGGATTGCTCTTGGCCCGTACTAATCCAAGTAGTTGGATTGGTCTTATTACCATTTTGTCATTTTATTAAATATTTTGCGGCCCACCAATGTATTTAGTCTTTTTTATTGGCCCTGGGTCTCATCTAGTTTGGACACCCCTGGATTAAGAGAATACAACAGATGGCGAAGTATAAAAATCAATATCCTAGAACTTCCAATTAATCCTACATTATACATTATGCTAAAAGTGTTATAATGTTTTCGATAAGTAACGTAAAGTAAAAAGTGATATAATGTTTTCGTTATGTACGCATTATGAACAAACAACCAAAGTATGAGAGAAATCTTTGTAAGGAGACAATATAAACAGAAAAAAATACGAGTGGCCACCATCAACTAAGCATTACTGGTATCTGATACCTGATAATCATGGTGTGACATGGTTTACTACCCGTCCAGGTACTGCAACTTACTGATCTACATGTTCTAGTATCATGTAGTTTTTTTCTAGCGGTGTTTTCCCTCACCGTAGTTAAGGCATTAGGCAATTTATATATTCGCGGTGTAAAATACTATAAGATATGTAGGAACACTGTGTCCTACAGGAAAAGAGGAAGCTTCCTACCTGGGCAGGTGTTCGTCCAGGCTAATGGCCTGAGTTGGAAATTTGTATATATGTTGTTTCCGATAAATATTTCAATTGCGCGTTCCAGGAAATTGATTTGTGCAATTATTATTTTATTCTTGGTGGCGTCATCTGTGATAATTATGTTTAATTAATTGCAACTTACGTTTACATAGGTTTCTCTCGTGTGTGTGGCGCTCTAGAGGTCGCCACAAGATATATAACACTAATTCTCTACTTAGGTCCTGACCCTGTTCCGACGTATACCAAGCGAGGATGTCCCCCTGCTAGGTATGTCAGGGTCCCGCAGCAAGCCAGAAGACCTCATCTTGACCAGACTACCCGTGCCACCTGTCTGCATACGACCCAGTGTGGTGTCTGAGATCAAGGCTGGAACGTGAGTGTTTAAGGATAATTAGTAACATACATACATTTAGGACGTACTTTAATCCCTCTCCGAATATATCGAACTTTGGAGAAATTGACACTGCTTACGAAGATATTACACACATAAGTCGTACATTCACGCTATATTCATATAGGCGCTATATTGAAAAAAGGTGACGTTAGGAGTACCTATAACCGCTGAGAGTGTATGAGAAGATGAACGAGTGTCAATGAAGCGAAAGTGGTCTGTAAGGATCGGGACAGATGGGGATCCGTGATCTCTGCCTCTCTACAGGGAATCAGGTGTGATGTGTATGTATGTATTCACGTCCATTAATCCCTTTCGGGTGGACAAATTCTTGGAGACATGAAAACATCTCCTTAATCACTTATTAGTATGAATATTGACGTTGACATGTCATATGGACCCTTGCTGACAGGTTACTAACCCATCGCCCAATAGATTACATTGTCTCTATTCTCTTAGTCGCCTTTTACGGGTCCAACACCGTATTCAGAGTATATTATCTTAAAAACACAAAACGTCATACCTACCCCTTTTGTCCACCAGAACGGAAGACGACCTCACGATGAAGCAGTCAGAGATCCTCCTAATCAACGAGGTGATAGCTCGCCACGTGGCCAGCGGGGGCAAGACGGAGCTCGTGCATGAAGACTGGGACTATCTGCAGCTGCACGTTGCGCTTTATATAAATAGCGAGATGTCAGGCATACCTATGTCTATGCAGGTCAGTGGGTTTCTCTAACTAGACGTTGTATGAGGAGACATGTCGTGGGAGACGGATGGAGTCTAATGGGTTATGGGCTAGCAACCTGTCACCGTTGTTCTATAGGACATCGCAACTATAATAATCATGGTAAAAAGTAACTGGGGAGATATCTTCGTGTCTCCGAGTTACTGTCAACTAGAAAGGGATTAAATGACGAATGTATATTTGTGTATGTACATAAGGTTCGGTCCAGATAGACGATAGAGGGTGACGTTAGAAGTGCCTATAAGCGCTAAGGGCGAGGACATAAAGAGGCAGGTTCCCGGTGCAGACAAACCTCGCGGGTCGGTACCGATACGTACAGGTAGAGAATTCAATGTTATCTTATGCGCTCACACAAATAGAAACAGGTTGTTCCTATATGTAGCGCAAAGTGTACCGATTCGTACAGGTACCGATAAGTCCGTACCGGAAAACCTGTTACAACAACCTACATTAAGTGTGAATGAGGTGTATGAATGTCAATATATGAAGATAACTGTTTGTCAGGTTTGAGACGAATGAGAATGATAATCTCTGCCTGTCCTTTGGTGGGGTAACGGGCGTTATGAAAATATATCGTTGGTACTACCATTGCATTGATTAGCAGCTAGTTTCCATTGGCACTGTAAGCATGTATGTAATAACGTTTGTTTTATTTGTTCGTAGCCAAAGAAACCGGGAAGAGGATTAGTGCAGCGTCTAAAGGGTAAACAGGGTAGATTCAGAGGTAACCTATCAGGGAAACGAGTGGACTTTTCAAGTCGGACAGTCATCTCGCCTGATCCTAATCTGCAGATTCAAGAGGTAAAGATAATAATGTAATTTTATACTTACAAAGGTGCGGAAAAATCACTTATAACGCGTTTTGAAATGTTTAAGTATATCATATTTTTTTATGTATCTAGTAACTATGGTTTTGTAATTATAGTTTTAAGAGATTCGCGATTTACACTCATGATTAATAACTAACGGGACTCATCGCGTATGTTTTTATATAATAAAGTTACCTTTATTAACCCGACGTTCAAAACCATGGCTGCTGCAACGTGGCCGAAGCGTCGGATTAATAAAGGTAACTTTATTATATAAAAACATACGCGATAAGTCCCGTTAGTTATTCATCATATGGTTTCGTATCAAGATTAAAGTGTATTTGCTTAGGTCGCATCACTTCTTTGAAACCATTCTCAGTGTTTTTTAAGGAAAAAGTCTTTTCGTTTCCTTTCGTAACTCCTCTTTGTAATACATGTAGGTAGAATCCAATATAAATGTGTATACGTATTTATAAACCTCCAGGTAGGCGTGCCAGTTCACGTAGCAAAGATCCTGACGTATCCAGAGCGCGTATTCCCAGCCAATATCCAATGGCTGCGGCAGTTGGTACGCAACGGTCCAGACACGCATCCAGGAGCCAATTATTTACAAGAAAGAGGGATGAGTTTCAAAAGGTTCCTTAAATATGGCAATAGGGAGAAAATGGCGCAGGAACTTAAGGTGAGTTGACGTAACAATCATGCAGGGATATGGTCTACTAATGCGTTTAAGCAAAATCGCAGTTGTATCGAAATGATGGTGTGAATATCGATATTAGATTGTATCGTAATATCGATATTAGACACTATTGCAGATCTATTAAAAACTTCACACTACTACTGAAATGCGATTGAACTGTGATTTTGAAAAGCAGTAGTGGACTTGAGCTCGAGTACGACAATGTTTTTGCAACTAGATTTGCAGTTACGTAACATAACATACGCTTCACGTCTTGTGTATAAACACTCTTTTTTACTGTGGTGGGGAAGTCAGTCGTAATCTTGTCGCAAAATTCGCAAAAAAGCTCAAAGCTACTCCGCTGTTTTACATGCATACACATCACGATCATTTCCCTGTAGAGGAATAGGTATCTCCATTGTTTTAATGGTAATGAAGTGTATTTTTCATTTTATTTAATATGTGAGACCGGGTCGTATCACGATAAATTAAAAAAGATATCTGATTACCTTAATATTTCACCCGACGTTTCGACCCAGTTGCATACGCCGTGGTCGCAAGAAGACAGCCGTTTCAGCTAATGTGTGTCTACTTTCACAATTGGAATTTTTGTTAATTCATAGCACGACACACTATCCGAAGACACATCTGCAGACAATCTGTATTTTTCATATTAATAAACCGTTTGCAGTGTGGAGACATAGTAGAACGCCATCTAGTGGATGGTGACGTGGTGCTGTTCAACCGGCAGCCGTCTTTACACAAGCTGTCAATCATGTGTCATAGGGCGAAGGTACAGCCGCAACGAACGTTCAGGTAGGGAGATACGTTATATTAGAAAACAGGAATAGCGTAAGATTTTTTTTATGAAGTAATGTTTAATGATACTTATAAGGTCACTTCTTAGCATGAATATTGGGGTTTTATGTCATATGGAACATTGGTGACAGGTTGCTATCCCATTGCCAAACAGATTCCATTGACTCCTAGTCCCTTAGTTCATACGACATGTCGGGAAGAACGCCAGATAGTTAGCGTCGTCGGAAGCGACTAAGGCACTAGGGTAGAGGAATCTATTGGGCAATGTGCTAGCAACCTTTCACTGATGTTCCATAAAAAGTGGCCTAAAAGATATGACCGCTTCCCCAAGGTTCTGTGCACCCCGAATGGGATTAAAGGACGTGAACGTGTCTGGTTAGTTTATCTTTTATTTATTTATCTTTGTTGTTCTTATAAAGGTTCAACGAGTGTGTATGCACTCCCTACAACGCAGACTTCGATGGTGACGAGATGAACATGCATCTGCCGCAGACGGAGGAGGCGAGGGCCGAGGCGCTCATTCTCATGGGAGTGAGTAGAGTTTAAGAGTTCAAGAGTTTTTTTTTTTAATTCTTTATTATGCCATTCACCACTAAGGTTATGCCGGCTGAAGTACAAACACTGATGCCACGGCGTTTGAACTTCTTGTTATTCCATCGCCATGGTTACACCAACGCCGCCAGCCGCTACAACCGAAGAAAAACGAAATCGATGCTCCAATTCCTTGCTCTCTTCCTTGTTCTTCGGTTCGTTCCAGTTGAGAATCCAAAGCTTATCCCAAAGCGAACATATTTAGCCAGTTTGGCATCACAATTGACTAAATATTCAGCCGAAAATAATTATTTGTATTTTCAACTTTCACTGAGCTGCTGACTTTGTTGACGCACCATAGACGACTGAGTTCAAGAGTTGTCAATCAACATTAGCTGAGACAAATCCTATTCACACTTGCGCGGGGTTGCCATGTGCGCTTGGTTCCATTAATGTAAATTATTATATAATTCTTTTCTTTATTTGTGTATATTTATTACTGCGTCTCGTATGAATAAACGGAATTTTAGTTTTATTTTTTAGTTGTGTAGAATGCTAGCTTTACGATTATATGGTTCAATATGACGAATGTATGGACAATTGAATGTAATTTAATGAAGGATATCGGAGAATCGACCTTTGAGTTAGCAAAGAGGGTTGATAGAGATTAGAATCATTTTTCTAACTGTTGTATATTTCTAAATAACGTGAATCGACTTTGTTTATGGAATTTTGTATTCACAGGTAAGTTTAATGAGATATGAATATCAAATATTATGCTTTTAGGAAAAGCCTTATAATTATACGAGTATTAATGTTTATAAATAAATAAAAAAGCTATAAATTATTACTACATCTACATATATAACTAAAATCAAGACATACCTAATTTAATCAATCCTTCCTCTCCACAGAACAAATCCAACCTAGTAACACCCCGTAACGGCGAGCTCTTAATAGCAGCGACCCAAGACTTTATTACCGGTGGGTATTTACTCACCCAGCGAGACACGTTCCTTACCAAAGATGAAGTGGAACAACTAGCTGCCTGTCTTGTCGCCGGGCCTGACGCGAAGATGGCGATCGATCTGCCCAGACCGGCTATTCTGAAGCCTCGCCGGTTGTGGACTGGGAAGCAGGTATTTAGGTATGTGGTCTTACTACGTATGTATGCCAAAGACGTTGCTAAGTTATTAGATGAGTTGTAGTAATCACTACATAGTATAAAACAAAGTCGCTTTCTCTGTCCCTTTATCCCTTTGTATGCTTAAATCTTTGAAACTATGCAACGGATTTTGATGCGTTTTTTTTTAATAGATAGAGTGATTCAAGAGGAAGGTATATGTATAATAACATCCTTTAAATAGCCAGAAGTGCGAAGCCAGGAGCGGATCGCTAGTAATGAAATATAATACATTTAGAACATCTTTAAAAAAGTGTATAATGTCGTCTAAATAAATAACAACAAATTAATAAACAATTAAAATAGGTAGGTAACAAACAAGTTTTGTAAGTAATTGTACTTATGTAGTTATATTTTTTAATGTTATTTTATGTTTCTGTTCACGCGCGATTGCATACTTCTTGTCTTATGTACATTATGATATTCTCAAATGAAGTGAATGTAATGTTCTTTTTTGAGAAATGAAGTTCTTTGAACCTAAATATAATAAGGTTCCGGGAGTGAATCAATAATGTTAAAGTTGAATATAATGTCTGACTTGTAAGAGCTCCGTTTATTGATTGCTTTAAACCTTCATTTTTAACTTAAACCTAAGGATTGATAAGCGCACTATGATGAATGTTGGACCATTTACCTTATGTCTAGATTGGTAGGTACTTAAATTTTAATGTGATGAAATTGTTTACGTATTAGAGATAAATGAATTTACGTACATACTTATATAAATGTTGGTGATATGGAAGGGCGGTTAGGTAGGGCCGAACTTGTAACGTAAATGTCTTAAAATCATACCTTTTATTGGTACGAACCAACACGTACGTATACGTGTGTTAGAAGTACATATAACGACATAGTATGTGTCAGAACGTGCATATGTCAATGAAATAGTAGGCTAGGATCGGGAAATTATGAAAATCCTGATCTCTTAATGGTAAGCTGTAATAGAATTGATATTAGATGTAATAATATGGCTCAATAAAATCATTTCGCTGAAACTTCATATTAATATCATCGTAACCTCGATAGATCAACATACGTATATGTGTGAATAATATATTTTTCATTTATTGATTTGTTCAACAGCCTTCTAATGAAACCCAACAAGCGATGCGAAGTGAAAGCCAACTTGGAAACAAAAGGGAAGAACTACACCAAGAATCAAGATATGTGCGTTCAAGACTCGTGTAAGTATGAAGGATGTATTTCTGCTTACCTACTTTGGGAATCTAATATTGATGGTAGATTTGGCAACTTGAATCTCATTTTTGTTCGTGGTATATAAATGATATCAGTTGGTTAAACTTCGGTGATCGAACGCAACGGTTTTTCAACGCGGTTCCGGCCGTATTTTTATCTTAGATATCTTAACTTGCCCATTATCATCCCTATTTTATAAAAGATTTCTTGTATTATATCTCTTTACAATAACGAAGAAACGTTAGAAACTTTTGCCGCATTAAATTCGTTAATTACGGTATACATTCACGTCTTTTAGTCCCTTTCGGAGTGGTCAGAACCTTGTGAATGTATATCGGGGTTGCGATGTCCTAATGGAACATTGGTGACAGGTTGTTAGCCTATCACCCAATGAATTTAATTTACCCCTAGTCCCTTAGTCGCCTCCTACAACATATCGGGAAGGGCAGCTAGTCTGCATTCTTTTGCTTCCCAGACTAGCAAGGGACAATTCGGTAATTATCATCACTACATAGTATAAAACAAAGTTGCTTTCTCTGTCCCTATGTCCCTTTGTATGCTTAAATCTTTGAAACTACGCAACGGGTTTTGATGTGGTTTCTTTTAATAGATAGAGTGATTCAAGAGGAAGGTTTATATGTATAATAACATCCATTAAATAGTGGAGTAGTTACATATTTTATACCCGTGCGAAGCCGGAGCGGGTCGCTAGTCATAAATGTATACCAATTATATGTTGTTCTGCAGATGTAATAATAAGAAACTCAGAGCTGCTCTGCGGGTCCATGGACAAAAGCACCCTGGGTTCTGGCACCAAGAACAGCATCTTCTACATTCTTCTACGCGACTGGGGAGAAGAGTACGCTGTCAGGGCTATGTGGAGGTGAGTCATATATTCACGGTTATTAACACCTTTCGGGGTGAATAAAATCATGGAGTTGAACTATATCAGCTTGGTCGCTTTTAATATTCGTTTTAGAATAGTGATAGCATTTGTATGGAACTTTGATTTGACGGATTGCTTGCACTTCGTCCAATAGAATCCAACAATAGCGAATTCTTTTAGCGACATGCCGGGAAGAACGGCAGAGGCATTCTATTTATCGATACCTACGTATCTATTTGATTTAGATAAATAAGTATGTATAAACAGTATTTCTAGACTTCTTTTTAGATTTTTTTATTAAATTATACTTCGATATTTTGACGACCTCCGTGGCGCAGTTGGTTGAGCACCTGAACGCTAATCGTGAGGTCCCGGGTTTGATTCCCTGTGGAGGCAGAGTTAAGAATTCCGCTTTTCTTCTGCTTTCCAGTCTGGTTGTTGATTATTAATGCTATATATGTATTTATCTATATACAATATGTATATATTTCTTAAATATACGTTGACTAGTACCCTTAACACAAGTCTTAAATGAACTTACCAAGAGGCTAGTTCCATTGGTGTAATAATGTCCTAAATATTATTATTATTCCTACAAGGGCAAACCATGGTAGTTAATATATTATAAAATTGTCTAAGTATTTAATTGTTATGTTACAGATTGGCCCGCATGGCTTCATACTACATGATGAACCGAGGTTTCAGCTTCGGTATCATAGATGTCACGCCGGGCAAGAAACTTATCGAAGCCAAAAATAAACTGCTAGAAACTGGGTAAGTTATAAACGCCATAGTAACAATCGTATTCGATTTATTGAATGTTACTATAAGTAGTAAAAAAAGTCGGTCGCTAATGACCTAGTAGTTAAAGCGACCTAAATAATAAATAATAATCGTATTAGATATTCCAAGGTAGAATGATAGTGGCGCCAACTAGTCAGAGCTATGTTTTCATTACAAATCCAATTCTCTTTTACAAAGTACTATTTAAGTAATCTGATATACTCGGAATCAGAGGAAATAGTTTCTTTTCGATTGTGTTTTAGTGCAAATATGATTAGACATAGAATATTAGTATATGTTTGATGATGAACTCGTTGTTGAAACATTATAGTTAGTATTTAAAACACTACTTATTTTAAGCATGATGTCGAAGCTACTTAGGTACTTTTTAGGGTTACATTAATCCTTTAAGGGAATCTATTGAGCAATTGGCTAGTAACCTGTCATCCATGTTACTAATGATTTGAACCAATGATGAGAAACTCAATATGCATGTTAGAAGTGATTT
This sequence comes from Leucoptera coffeella, assembly GCA_030578115.1. Classification (NCBI taxonomy): domain Eukaryota; kingdom Metazoa; phylum Arthropoda; class Insecta; order Lepidoptera; family Lyonetiidae; genus Leucoptera; species Leucoptera coffeella. The sequence continues at coordinate 171,580 of JAMBLF010000071.1, read as the reverse complement.
AGGAGGTATTATCGTGTTTCCGAGGTTCTGTCTTCTCCAAAAGGGGCATAAATGGCGTGTATGTATCTGTGTTATTTTATACTTCCGATATTTTACCTATTCCTTGCATTTACTCTTATATAATATATCGTTAGGAGTACCTATAACCACCGAGTGTGTATGAGAAAATGTATGAGTGTCAATGAAGCGAAAGTAGTCTGTCAGGATCGGGACAAATGGGGATCCGTGATCTCTGTCTACCCCTCTACAGGGAATCCGGCGTGATGTGTATGTATGTCCTTGCTTTTACCTATTATTTATTAATGCTAATCACTACATAGTATAAAACAAAGTCGCTTTCTCTGTCCCTTTGTATGCTTAAATCTTTGAAACTACGCAACGGATTTTGATGCGGTTTTTTTTAATAGGTAGAGTGATTCAAGAGGAAGGTTTATATGTATAATAACATCCATTAAATAGTGGAGTAGGCTATATATTTTGTACCCATGCGAAGTCGGAGCGGGTCGCTAGTCTACCAATATACCTTAACAATATCCCTACAAATCTCGCCAGCTACTCGAAATGCGACGAGTACATCTTGGAAATGGAGAAGGGAACTCTTCAATGCCAGCCAGGGTGTACCATGGAGGAAACCCTGGAAGCGGTGATGCTGAGCGAGCTGAGCAGCATCAGGGAGCTGGCTGCTAAGTCCTGCTTCCGGGAGCTCCACCCCACCAATGCGCCGCTGGTCATGGCGCAGAGTGGGTCTAAAGGTACGTATATTCAGGATTCATTTAATGGTCACTTATAGTTTTTTAAATTTCTTAAGGAAACAAAACTATTTTAGTAATAATTGAGATATTATTTCATTTTTATATAAAAATATTTTATTATTTGTATATACCACTAATAATAACAAGCACCAAACAATGAATATCTAATATTATATTAATTTATTGTTTATTGAATATATCAGAAAGCTTGGTAAACCGTCACCAAATATCAATAATAGTTGTATGCAATCGATACTCTAAAAGTGAAGAAGTTTGTCACTAATTATATGACTATATGTATGTATCTTTACGTTCTTTAAGGCAGATAAAAAACGAGTTTAACCATAGTATGGTTTTTACATTGTAGAATGATTAGCAATCACTTTAAAAGAAATCTCTCTTACATAAGTACTAGTCAATTACTGAGACTGACGAGATACTTCACGTTGTTAAGTAATGTACTTGGCAACCAAACATCGTACCACGTGAGTAGTAAGACTTGTATTATTCACTCACCAATGGCAAATTAACACCATATCCATCTCAAACAGAAGTACAGTCGTGTATTTCTATTGCAGGTTCGAACATCAACATATCACAGATGATCGCGTGCGTCGGTCAACAGGCGTTGAACGGGAAGAGAGTGCCCAACGGGTTTGAAGACAGGTCGCTGCCGCACTTCGAGAGGCATTGTGAGTTATACATATGTTACATTTGTATACAGTTACGACAATTAAAAATATGTTTTTCATTTACGTACATAATTTACAGTCGCTAACGGTGAGGGAAAACATCGTGAGGAAACCTGCCTATCCCGCAGGATAGGTAATCATCAGGTAGGTCAGTGCCTCTATACGGCGATTCGGTTTACTACCTAACACTTTGGGTGCTATCTATCTAGTGATACGCGGGCTTCGAATGACCCATACCTAACATGCCTTCGAAAATTCGGAGATGGGCATTCAAGCCTCTGACTACCACGCCATAATAAAAAAGGAAATGTGTATACACAAGTCGTGAAGCGTATGTAACTATGTATGTTACGACAATGAACACTTGCGGGATAGACATCTGTTTGGGGTCCATCTTCGCTGAGGTAGTAATTTTATTCCCAGCTCAAACCCATGTTGACTGGATACTCAGTACATAATCTGACAGGTGGTAAGACATGTCGCCATTTACAAGCACTGACTTATACCTGTTCGGGGAACAGGTAGGTTTTGTTATAAATAAATTGTAACTTACGTTTTCCGTCCCCGTAGTTTTAAAACAGTAACCTTTATCTCCATGGTACACGCTCCGAGGTTTGAACCCTGTACCCACTGATACATAGTCAAGTCCCTGACGACCGAACGACGTCGAATTGATAATCACAACATAACATCACATCTTGTAACGTGTTTTATATCCCTACTAGTGACCCGCTCCGGCTTTGCACGGGTATAAAATATATAGCCTATTTCACTATTTAATGTATGTTATTATACATATAAACCTTCCTCTTGAACCTGACTCTATATATTAAAAAAAACCGCATCAAAATCCGTTGCGTAGTTTCAAAGATTTAAGCATACACAGGGACATAGGGACAGAGAAAGCGACTTTGTTTTATACTATGTAGTGATGCTCTTGCCTTCCAGCCAAGATCCCAGCTGCGAGGGGCTTCGTGGAGAACAGCTTCTACTCGGGGCTGACGCCCACGGAGTTCTTCTTCCACACCATGGGCGGCCGCGAGGGGTTAGTCGACACCGCGGTCAAGACGGCCGAGACCGGCTACCTGCAGCGGCGGCTGGTTAAGGTATGCTTAAGACATGTCTTATAATTATAGTTTTAAGAGATTCGCGATTTATACTCATGATTAATAATTATTATTAATATATAGATAATAAATATTACTATGTATAGTCTGCCCGTGACCATGGCTACTGCAACGTAGCCGAAAAGTCGGGTTAATAAAGGTAATTTTATTATATATAAACTTACGCGATAAGTCCCGTTAATTATTAATCATGTCTTATAATGTCCTCGTTTTGGAATATAAAGAATTTGAATGTTGTAGTATAATTTGAATGTGTATTCATTAACGTACATAATTTACAGTCGCTAATGGTAGGGAAAACATCGTGAGGAAATCTGCCTATCCCTCGGGATAATAGCCAGTGCCTACCTATATATGGTGATACGGTTCACTACCTATCAAATTGGTCTACCTAGTGAAACGCAGGCTTCGAGTTACCCGTACTGAACATGGCTTCGAAGTTTCGAATATGGGCACTCAAGCCTCTGACTACCCCGCTGCAATAAAAAAGAGTGTGTGTATACATAAGTTGTGAAGCGAATGTTTATGTTACGTAATTAAGAAACGTATATGTTTGAGTCGCATAGGAATTTAGTATCTATTAAGCTTCATATTGTACATAGATACATACATAAACATTCACCTCTTATCTCTTTCGGGGTGTACGATAATTAGAATTCGGTTCCATTTTAGCATGAACATAGCCCCTAGACTCTTAGAAGCCTCCTATGACATAGAAGAACGGCAGCTAGTTAGCATTCTATTTACGTCTCAGATTAGCAGGGAATACATACATACACATCATGCCTGATTCCCTGTAGAGGGGTAGGCAGAGATCACGGATCCCCATTTGTCCCGATTCTGACAGACCACTTTAGCTTCATTGATATTCATACATCCTCTCATACACTCTCGCCGGTTATAGGTACTCCTAACGTCACCTTTTTGCAATATAGCGTCTATCTGACTGTTATATGTGTTATAAGCAGGGAATCTGTATAACCTATTCAATACATTTCCAGTCCCTAGAAGACCTAGTCCTCCACTACGACATGACGGTGCGCAACGCGACGGGCGACGTGGTGGAGTTCCGCTACGGGAGCGATGGGCTGGACCCCTCTTGCATGGAGGGCAAGGACCGCCCCGTGCACATGGCCAGGGTGCTCGACCATGTGCGGGCTAAGTGTCTTGATAGGTAATATTGTAGGAGACTATTACGCAGATTGAACTATAGTATATTCGCTTTAAGAAAATAGTGACGTCATGATAATCAGAGGGTAAACTGACCAATGAGACGTTAGTAAATGAGAAAACAATTCACATCGACCAATTGCAGACGACAGTTGTCACGTCACATTGGCCAAATCGTCGGGACATGATGACATTATTATTTTCTTAATGCGAATACACTATAGTCCCTTGCTAAGTACATTTAATCTTACTCAACGTATACATAAGAAATATTTAATTTCTCGTAGTTCAGTTGTTGGGGGCTTGACTCCGTATCACTAGAGTTCTAATCCGGCTTGAGCATGTACCGATGAAAATGAAGTTTAATAAATTTCTATGTAAATTTTTGTTATAAAAAAAACTTTTACGAAATGTGTCGAATACTAGGGTGCGGGAATACATATTGAGGAAACCTACCTGTTCCCCGAACAAGTAATAGTTAGTGCTTGTAAATGGCGCCAAGGCTTAGCACCAGTTACATTGAGTACTGACTATCTGGTGAATCTTTTGCTTAAATAAGCTTTCCCCTTATGTATATGCCTGATACATTTTACCGAATTCATTTTTTGCAGTGACTAAACCGTAATACATGCTAAATAATCAATAGCATGTCGTAAGAGGAGACCTTTCATCATTTATACCTTAATCGAGATCAGTAAGATTTAGTTTCCGAGTTTCTGTTCACCCTTTTAGGAAGTAAGTTTATGTATCATCATCATCAGCCTGTCTGAATCCACTGTTGCACATAGGCCTCCCCCAAATGACGCCACTTCTCCCTGTCAGTGGCCGTTCGCATCCATTCGATGCCGGCCAACCTGCGCAGGTCGTCTTCCCACCTTGCCGGGGGGCGCCCCACACTGCGTCTCAGTAAACGTAGTTTATGTATGTGTACTATAAATTTAAAATGTATAATGATTGTTAGGGATTCGGAGCCACTCGACGGTGACGGAGTGATAGCTGCTGCAGAAGAAACCCTGGCCTTGGATGACTTCAAAACGTGTCCTCAGGAGTTCAAAGAAGAGATCATGTAAGACTTAGTTATGGGAACCATAATCAGCCACAGTGTAGTGCAAAGATGTTATATAGATGCCATCGTAGCAAGATACTAAATAAATGTACCTTTATAGTGAACATGTATAAGTGTATGGATATGACATTAGACAGTCAGATAGACGACATATTGAAAAAGGGTGACGTTAGAAGTACCTATGCCCGGCAGATCTGTATGAGGAGGTGTATGAGTGTCAATGAAACGAAAGTAGGTTGTCAGCATCGGGATAGATGGGGATCTGTGATCCCTGCCATCCTCTCTACAGGAAATCGGGCGTGATCTGTATGTTTGTTTGGACGGAATGATGTGATTTACAAAATAGTGGCTGGATGAGGGCCACAAATGATCGTGTTTTATGGCGTACCCTTAGGGAGGTCTACGTCCAGCAGCGGACTAATAATAGTAATGAATAGGCTGATTGATTGATAGTCACTTTAAGTGCACACTATGTTAAAAAAAGACTTCAACGTACTCATAAAACTACCTAGCAAATGCACACAAGAACACTTCCACCTTCACCTCATTGTCTAACCCACAAATGAATATTCCTAAAGTACACATACACTTACCTTATTCTCTAACCCACAAATAAATATTCCTAAAGTACAAATACATTTCCAGGACCTTCCTCCAATCAATAGCAGCACGCATTCGCAACGTGCGCGCCAGGTACGCGGGCATAGCGACATCTGTGGTCAAGCAGCTGGAACGAGTGACGCTGGCTCAGCTGGTCCACTTCGTAAGGGTCTGCCATGATAAGTACCAGCGCAGTGTCATCGAGCCAGGTACCGCGGTTGGAGCTCTGGCTGCTCAGGTGAGATTTAGGGTTGAGGATAGTGATAGTGAATAAATATAATAATAAGGAAATTAAATATATATATATATATATATATATATATATATATATATATATATATATATATATATAATTCTGAAATGTACTGTAAAAATTCGTACTAAAGCACAATAAAAGTTATTTTAGTGTGCGATTCAGTAGTTTTAATGTGTAATTCCGATTTTGTATGTTCTTTTAAATAGTAGCCTAATAACAATAACGGTGCGGTACGGATATATGGTATGTTCATAAGGTCTTTGTAATGTATTAAGGTCTTTGGTTACTAGAAGTATACCTGTTACAATAAAGGCACTAATAATGTAACAGGTACTGAGTTCATTGCGGTTTACACATACATATCTTTGTATTTCCTGATTGAAACCATAAGCTCGTGATCATCCAAAATAGCTATCTATAATCATAACATTCATAACCAAACCATCTTATATGTCCATAACCACTTCTAGCTTTATATAATATTAGTCCCGTGCTAGTTTAGGACGCAAAAGATTGCAAAGTAGCTGCAATTTTTCCGGTAAGTTATAGAAGGTGACTAAGGGACTAGGGGTCAATTAAATCTGTTGTGTGGCAGGCTAGTAACACCAATGTTATATATAACATCAGAACCCCAATATTCATGCTAAATACTGACCTAGGTGATATTATCGTCATCAAAGTTCTGTCCACCCCGAAAGGGTTTATAGGACGTGAATTTATATGTATGTATGTAACATTCACCATCTATCACGTTGGGTGCTGTCTATCTAGTGATACGCGGGCTTCGAATGACCCATACATAAAATGCGTTCGAAATTTCGGAGATGGGTATTCAAGTCTCTGACTACCCCGCCATAATAAAAAAGGGAGTGTGTATACACAAGTCGTGAAGCATATGTTATGTTTTTAACATTCACCATTTATCTCCCCAACAGAGTATAGGCGAACCGGGCACCCAAATGACGTTGAAAACCTTCCACTTCGCGGGTGTAGCCTCAATGAACATCACCCAGGGTGTTCCCCGTGTTAAGGAGATCATCAACGCGTCACGCAACATCGCCACTCCCATCATCACGGCGGAACTGTGGCAGCCTTATGACCAGGAGTTCGCCAGAAGGGTCAAGGGTAGGCTTGAGAAGACTACATTGGGAGAGGTAGGTTGTTACAGGTTACAAGTATACTATTTGAATTGAAACGTGCTTTTTATAGCTAGTAAATATATTGTCAATGTAATGTCAATGTAATGAGACCGGTTTGTAAGGATCGGAACAAATCGAATCCGTGATCCCTGTCTGTAAGATAAAAGGCTTGATGCGTTTGTGTGTAAATATCTTGACTTACACAAAAAAGTACAGTAATTATCTAGATTGGTAGCTTATCTGTTACCATATTGAATGTTAATGTACCTCCTAGCTTACTTAGCTTGTGTTGGGAAGGAGTCAGCTGGTGACATTCTAATAGAATAAATAGGATAAATGTTTTTCAAAATTATTTTTTTCTCATTAAATTGATCTCTCTTACAGATAACCACGTACATAGAAGAGGTGTATTTATCTAGCGAGTGCTTCTTGCTGATCAAGTTGGACGCGGAAAGAATCAGGCTGCTGTGTTTGGAAGTGGATGTCAACTCCATTGTTTATTCGTAAGTGATCATAACTTAATCTTCATCTTAATCTTATTCTTAATCATAACACGGCTGTAAATATTACACTTTCTTAACTGATATTTATTATTTAGTGCTCAAAGTTGTAGTTGAAATGTGTCACACTAATAATCACAAAATTAATTAAGTGATTTCATATATTTTCTTAGATAGTCATTCTTTTCCTAACCGTGGAAGAGCGTAATACGTACTTAGTGATATACAAGAAAAATGCATACAAGAATTTAACCTTTACCTTCAATATCCATATTCAATTCCCCTCTTCGCACCTTTTACCTAACCAATTCCATTTTAAATCCTATATTCTACCATCTAAGCCAGACCTACGTCTTACTTACCTCACTCCATTATTCCATTCAACTACATCTTATATATATATAGTCTGCCCGTGACCATGGCTACTGCAACGTAGCCGAAACGTCGGGTTAATAAAGGTAATTTTATTATATATAAACTTACGCGATAAGTCCCGTTAATTATTAATCATGAGTATAAATCGCGAATCTCTTAAAACTATACATCTTACTTACTTCCCATTATTCCAGAATCTGCACGTCAAAGCTCCGTCTCAAGGCGTCCAATGTGCATGCAGTGTCAGAATGTGCCATCAAAGTGACATGTGACACGTCGCGCGGCGGCTGGCTGAACCTGACACTGCAGCAGCTAGCACGCCAGCTACCCAAGGTGGTAGTTAAAGGATTGCCACAGGTTTCTAGGGCGGTGATAGCGCAGGATGATCAGGGAGCCAAACCTAGGTAGTTATCCTTTAGATTTTGATTGTTGATTGTTTGATTCAATATTAATATCCCGAATTTCCTTTTGGATTGAACAGAATCTTGAGAATGTTATATTAAGTAGGTCACTTTGTATCGTATAATTGGGGTTTGATGTCATATGTAACAACGGTGATAGGGTGTTGGGTGATTTAATCTTAAAAGATTACCCTAAAGGGTATACAATTCTTCATTGATATCTTAAGCATTTAATGTAAAATCATAAGAATGTTAGATGAAGTTAAATATAAGATAGGTTTAATTCAGTTATATGTAATATCAGTTCTTAGCTTATACGGCAATATAGTTTTACATATGCAAATTAAGAATATTCATTAAGTGAACGAAGGCCTTAGAATGGTGCTTATGAAATAATGTAGTATTGAACCGTATATCATATATGTTATCTTTCAGATACAAACTTTGCGTGGAAGGTGACGGCTTGCGTGAAGTCATGGCTACGTATGGAGTGGATGGCAACAAGACCACATCTAACAATATTTTAGAGGTAAGCGTCATAAAAAAAAGAAAATGAAAAGAATCTGTTTGGCATGTAGAATGTAGGTATCGGAGTAAAGTGGTGATCCCTTCTACCTGCCCACCTGTATAGGGGCTATGTATTAATTGAAAATTGTTTTAATATTTTTTTATTACATTTCTATAGTATTACACACACGTTATTTTCCAATGACACATTCAGACGACTAACTTTACACCACTGGCAACACTAACAAACTTTTTTTGCCAGGTATTCCACACTCTAGGCATAGAGGCGGCCCGCTCCACGATCATAAGCGAGATCCAAGCAGTGATGGAAGGCCACGGGATGAGTGTGGACAGAAGACATGTGCAGTTGCTGGCGGGACAGATGACGGCACGGGGCGAGGTGCTAGGTATCACGCGGTATGGACTTGCAAGGATGAAGGAGTCCGTGCTTAACTTGGCTAGTGTAAGTATGCCTTTATGGGAAATTAGATACTTGGTATATGTGTATATGCTTACAGGATTTTATGTAGAATTTACGGTGTGGATAAATTTAATCATTATGATATCGTAATCCTAATATTCATGCTAAAAGTGAAATAGGAGATATATTGCCCATCCAGAAAAGGATTAAAGAACGTGAATGTATATGTATGTATGTATGGATTAACATAGTCTGTTTAAGGTATAATGAAGTAAGTTTTGTCGCCCAAAAACATTCCCAAGTTTCTCTTTTTTTACTACTACCAGAGCCGGGAAGTAGGCAGGAAGTTACATTATTTTCAAGTCACAGTCTGGTATGGTACATGAACGTTTTCCAATCCCTTTCGGAGTGGACTTAACCTCGCAGACCTAAAGATGTGCTTGTATTCATGCAAAATTTTAGTGACCCATAGATAGAATAATAATTTACGCTTTAACAACCAATCCTTGCGGATCACTCAGAGGTTTGGGTAGGTTAGTCTATCTCCTCAATTATGAAGATAGTAATTCTATGGCCACTGCGAATCCACGTCTTCATCTGATAGATGTGCTTATGATTAAATAATCTTGTTCCAGTTTGAAAAAACAGCAGACCACCTGTTCGACGCAGCTTACTACGGCCAATGTGACAATATTGAGGGAGTCTCAGAGTCTATCATACTAGGGGTTCCCGCAGCCATAGGGACCGGAGTCCTAAGGCTACTCCACTCACATCCCGTACCTCCCACACTGGTGAAAAGGGAACTTTTGTTTGATAGGCTGGAGTACCATAATTCTATATGGGAGTGATGCTTAACTCGCTATTAGGTGTTGAATATAGATAAAGTTAGGTTAAATGAAGTTTTATCCCTTCGTGTGTGGAGCCAATAACGAGTCCGATGTCCGCATGTGTGGTGCCTGGAGCAGGCTTTCCACAGACGCGGGTCTGAATTTTCCCCAATTTCGGATAAATTGAAATTTTACCATAATATATGGCCTGATCACTATGAATGTTATATCATATAAAAGCTATTTAATTTTTCCTCATTAGGTATTAAAAATTTATCTTACTTATAGTATTAAAAATATGCGTGAAATGCAAAGAAAAAAAGGCAAACCGATATTTTTTATAAGAATAGGCAAAATTAAGTAAAAAACAAGAGATAATTTTATTCAAATTACGTTATATTAACACATTTGACACTATTACATGCAATCAAATCAAACTTACGGTGCACTTTCATACAAAAAACATTCATAGTCCTTGAAAACAGGTGTCGGTAAAATTGACCATCACGAAGTTGCGTACTTTTTTCGGTACTCATACCTCGAACTTTTATCTATTTTGTAATATGCTAGCAAGAGATAATTTTCGTTATACATATATTTCAGAATACACTTAATACATACATGCAAAAATAATTTTATATATATAGGTCGCATTCATACATATATGTCTTCAAAAAGAGACCTAAAATAGGTGTAGAAACAAGACATTTCAAAAGACAACAACCACGGCGATAATTTACGTAATTTGACAAATTAAATTATTGAATTGAAATATATATTAAATTCTATATTAGACGTTTATGTAAAATAACGTGTCTTCAATATAAAAATGTAAAGTTATACTGTACCAAATATGTGCTAGAAACGCTATGACGGTCGGGTAGTCGGGGGGCTATTCTCGCTCAATATAAAAGTCTGAACTAAATAACACTCCAGAAATAAAGAATAACAATTTAAGAAAATAAAATCTTTATACAATGTTATCACACCGTCGTCACACTTGTGAGTGCTCTTCTATGACCAAAAATAAAATTAGCAAAAGTGCAAGCTAATCACCAAATACCAACAATATTTGCCAATAAAAATTCATAATCCGGGCCTATCATGTATATGAACTTAGCCACTATTTTCATTTACATTAAAGTTAAGCAAAACAGCAATAAAATATTAATAACTCGAAACGAAATGCAAGCTGCATTGAAAGAATCGCCCCCTTCGTACATAAAAAAAAATGATGTCCGCGTCTGTGACGGGCCTGCTCCAGGCATATAATGTATATCATCGTCATTGGCATAAATTTACTCCGTTATAATAAAAGATCACTGATTGTTAGAGCCATCAATAGAAAGAGCGATAAATATTACATATTTTAACATTTAAAATATTAAGATATGTGGTTAGAAAAATTTAATTTTATAAAATGCAAAATGTAATATTTGTAATGCACTTACGGAACGAAATTTCGAATACAAATCTGACCAGCTAAAATAGGCTTTTTGTATATAATGATTGTGACAGAAACATATAAAACATAATAATAAATCATAAAATGCCAACCTCATGATGTAAATATCTACTTTTTATAATAAAATCAATAATAAAGTTGCACTCAAGCAAGAATTGAAGCACCAAAATTATCAATATTTCAAATGATCATAACAATATTTTTTTATTCTAAAGTGTCAAATATAACGATTGACTAATGTTGTTTTATTCTTCGCGTACGGTTCTTTAAAAAACAGAGCCTATTGAACATAGAGATCCCGCCACATAAGGTGGCAGTAGCCAAACTTGGAACTAAATTTGACGTTACCGCCATTGCGTGTTATTTTGTATGAAAGGTAAATTTAGTATTACCAGCGTTGTGTTTTTTGCCCACTCTTTGTAATTTTTATGTTTGTTAAGGGTGATTATAATAAATTGATTTCCGGAGTTTCTTGTTAGTTCTTCTCCAAGCTAGGGTCTCCGCTGATCTAACCTCGGTAAAAAATATGTAAAGACAATGCTCAGTGCCATGTTTGAAATAATAGTTTTAAGAGATTCACGATTTATACTCATGATATAAGATATAAGGGTGTGTATAAGATTTATTGCAGCTGTGGGAAATCCTACATCGGACAGACTAAACGGTCTATTGCGGACATAGTGAAGGAACACATAATATATGTAATATATGTATAATAAGATAAGTCCACACAGTGCAAGGCACAGTGAGTGCTAGTTTTGGCGTGTTTACTGGTAACACTGAATTACGCGACTGTGGCGACGCCTCCAACTGCCACCTTATGTGGCGCGATCTCTAGACGAAAGTCTTAATTTAAGTGAGAACTGTGACTCCTACGCCGTGCCTGCTCCAGGCATGTCACAAATAAGGGGGTATGGAGATTTTTTTTACTTGATTGCTGTTACATTTGTGTTGAAAAGGAACTTGATCATTTAGAATAGACTGAATGACATTTTAGATTAAGTGTAATATACTGATTATAATTTTTATGCTGTGGTTTTTTATTGAACATTTATACTCATCTATCCTTTACTGTTTACATGATATGCAAAGTAATACCAAATTTTATTCTAAATGTAAGATACAAATACATTCACTTCCTTTAATCGCATTCAGGGAGGACATAACATTGGTGACATAATATCTCCTAGGTCACCGATTGCATAAATATTGGGGTTGTGGTAACACTGGTGACAGAGTGCTAGCCAATCGCCCAATAAATTCCATTTACCCCTTCTTATGACATGCCAGGAAGAATAGTATGAGATTTTGATAAATGTAAGATTATGAGCACAATTCTTTTAGCTACCATTCCAAAAAGGATTGAACTGTGAACATGAAGTTTTTAATACAAGGTGTTGAATACCTATCGAATAACTAATAAAAATACAATATTAATACAATACCCTTCAATAGAAAAAGGACACATTAAATTCAAAACAACTATTGATCTAACACAAGTTTATTCTTCAACTGTTAAGAATATTATACATGATCATTTCACTTTAACTTAAGACTAACGGTTTCCTCATCAATGGTGCTCGGCAGCTTCCTTCCTCCTCATCTCGGCCCACTTAGCCACATTCTCGGGAGAGTTGGCTGTAATAAATTATAGAGAATTAATTTTTGTCATTAGTACACCATACATTGGTTGTTTCTTTCAGTTTCTTATTTTTTGTATTTGTTATTTTAGTTATTAGGATAATTATGTACTGAATATTTTATATTTTAATACATACTATTCCTGCTTTGTAACTGTAATTCTTAAATTCTGATAATAAAATAAAAAAATCAAAATCTGGCCAGAGTAGTGTAAATTTAATTCAGTTAATCTAAGTTTGTACTGTACTGTGGCTTTATAAATAAATACCTAAACAGCTAACCTAAAATTTTGATTTCAAAGGTTGAGTGATTGATATCAACTAACAATTGGGCAGGCCATGTCTGATTATTTAGGCGCATTGGCATTAATCTTAGTCACCATACTTGGAAGTATTTTAGAATAGACTTAAAATTATAGTATAAAATAAGGTGTTCATAACATCAATACAGGAATGGTTCAGTCAGATAAAAGATGGAACGTTTGATTCATTCTTTGGCACTAATAATATGTAAGGGCAAATAAAATTCTTACTTTGAGCAATTATTATGCAATGATTTTTGAACATATAAACCAAAGATATACTTAGAATACACTTAGAATTGACATAATAAGGAAGTTTCATGCTTAAAAAGAATGTATACCAAGGTATAGTATGTTTTGAAATGCAAAAAGAAATTATAAATATTTCAACATGACATCCAAATTAACCAGAAAGAAAACAAGGTAGGTGAACACTTTGTATTAAATTTAATACAATCAGTATTAAATAGAAGGTTTCATGCGTACATAAATTAGCATGGAATATTTTGAATCACACAGAAGTTACCTAAATTATGACATATCTTAAATCTGTCCTCAAATCACCAAAAGTGTCAATAGAAGCAAAATAATTGGTGTTATATCAAATAGCACAACATGGACTACTTGTCTCTCCAATGCAATGGCCATTATTATCAGATGTTGGTCAGTAAATAAACAATGGCTTCTTTGGGGAATGATATATCTAACTTCATAATGCCATTAAAATATACATCATAATTTAAACAATGTATCTTGACAATAACATTAGGTTAGAGCTTAGTTTTGGGGGTGCATTTTAATGTCCATTGGCCTTAGCATAACCTTGAATTTAAACTATAGGTTAGCAATCTGTTTCCAATGTAACTATCATAATGATTCATTAAAGTTTACTTACACATCTTGTGGATTTTGTAGAAGATTGGGATGGAGAGACCGATGCCAAACATCCAGTATTTCCAGATCCATTGGTTGCCCAAGTAGAATTTCATGGGGAACTGGGCGATTTTCGCCGAGATGGTGTATGGGTACTTCATCGGACGACCGGGGGTTGCTGGAGCGTCTGACATCGTGATCGAGTGCTGGAAAGAAATATTATGGATTATGTAATGGTCAACTTGTATTTACTTCTCTGGTATACTAAATGACTATTAAATAACCGCAAAGGAATTAAAACTCATAGGTATTTAATTAATACACAGAAATATATGGAAATTGTTCGCTTACAGTGCAAAAATACGAAATATTGATAATAATGGATAAAATCTAACCTTTTTCCTACTCCGACCAAAGACAATATGTTCTTGACTGACAAGACCGTCTAACGATGATAAAGAATGTAAAGTCAGTCAGTTCGATAAAAAAAATGTTGTTTGTAACTTAGTGTCAGTCAATCGTCAAGTGACCAAATCAAATTAAAAAAATAAGTTTTTGTGATGGAGGTCGTGTATTGTGTGAAATTGTGAACCAAGTAAAATTATTTGCTATTTACTTTGGAAAAAAGAATCCTATGATGAGTGATAATGGCTTCGGTAAAAGTTGCTGTGAGGGTGCGCCCATTCAACCAGAGGTTCGTGTACTTGATGCTCTTTGAAATGGAATATTTACTTTGTTATTGTGCACTATAATTTGTTTGTTGTTGAACAAGGCAATTTTCTTGACTCACTATGTTTAATATACCTATTATTTAATCACGTACCTACGGAAGTACGTGTTGAATCGGCTTTAAAACTCCGTTAGTGTAATTGAGTTGTAGAAACCTAATTACTGCTTGCAAGGTGCTCTGAATGTCCAAAACCATGATGTCATGCTTGATGACAATGACTTTCACGGTTGAGTTGTTTTTAGAGCGTGAACTGTACCTGTAGATTAAGAACCTGTGGCGTAAGCCTCTCGAGAACAACAAAAAACTCTTGTACTGTCAGATTTACACTGATTGTTTCATAATAAATCAGTGATTGAGCATTACTTTAGATAGTTATCTGACCATTACATGTTTGAATGTGTTTAGTGTAGTTTATTAGTTAAATGTTATCAACACACATTTATAATTACATTCTATACAATTAGTAAAACATACATTTTCATAACTTCTTCTGATTACCATTTCAGTTTGTCTGTAGTAACACTTGTGTAAATAAGGATTTAACCTTTTGCCTTTAACTGAATGATTCTTCATATAGATTGAAGATTCAGGCTTATTTTTTACTCTAGTAGTAAGGAATATCCTATCTAAATGTCTCATAAGATGCATAATGTGATAACATAAATTTTTCATTGCAATCAACTTAAATATTACAAAATTAATTAATAAAACAAGGAACATTAAATGAAACCAATAGGCGGTCTTATGGCTTAGAGCCACTATGCCTATGCTCAGTTAACAGTCCATAATATATACTGTTAACTTGTTTTGGGATATACATATTATGTTTATCCCGAAACAAGATTATTCCTCACAATTTCTTATCAATCCCATAATTTTAGTCTTATCTTTAATTCTCACTTTTTTGCATTGTTGAATGTACATAAAAAGTTTTGTTTTATTTATTTTATGCCTGGTCTGAATTAAGATAACCTCTGTGGAGTTCAAAGCTTTAATACTCTCAAATATACTGACTGTATGAATAACTGGCAATTGTTTTGATTGGGTTTTAAATTTGGTGTACCTTAGTTGTTGAGGGCTTGACTCTGTTTCAGTGCATTCAAGGTTCAATCACCAGAGCATGTACTAATGGAACTTTCACATTCAGTACTGACTATCTGGTTAAGACATGGGTTTAGATAAGCCATAGAATTAGTTCATTATAAACTCTGTAATTATAGATGTTCACAATCTAACTACCCTGGAAGGGTTAGTAGTTTTGCCAGTCTAGTATTTAAATGATTTATGACTAGCTATGTCTTGGCTTGGTATGTTGAAGACTTGAGTATGAGTTGATTTTGATGGCGCAATTAAATTCATGTTCAATCATCAATGATGCATGTAATTTGTTTATCTTGGAATTCTGAATTCCTTGTTTCTTCTATCTTATATAATGGATTTTTCAACACACAAATATTGTGAGGAAATATACATATACCTCAGGATAAGGAATCGCCATTACCTATCACAGTAAATGCTTTGGACATGTTATGCGGATGAAAGATAACAGATTGACAAAAGGAATATAATGAGTGAAGTGGAAGGGCGGTTATGTAAGGGCCGGCCCAAAAGATATATGACGGTCCGATAGACACTATTGAAAAAGGGTGACGTTAGGATTACCAATAACCGCCGAGTGTGTATGAGAAGATGTATGAGTGTCAATGAAGCGAACGTGGTCTGTCAGGATCTGGACAAATGGGGATGCGTGATCTCTGTCTACCCCTCCACAGGGAATCAGGAGTGATGTATATGTACGGATGCTGTCTATCTAGTGAAACATGGACACGGTTATCTAGTGAAATGCCTTTAAAGTTTCGGAGAGGGGCCTCTGCCTACCCCGCCACAATAAAAAGGGAGTGTATATAATACACAAGTTGTGAAGCGTATGTAATGTTATGTTCATTTGGTGTATGAATGAATAGTGTACCTGTATGTAGTGAATGCTTGAATTATTAAATTTTAAACAATAGTACAGCTCCCATTATTGCATGCAGTATTATAATAATATATGAGTATTTATATAAGCATAGTGAATAGTAAATCCTTTTGAGTTCTTATTGGCATGATTTACTGTTTCACATAATTAAACAGTTTACTCTAATGGGCAAATGAAGTATCTATAACTATTGAGTATGTATGCTAAATGGGGCCAAAGTCCACTAACGGGCATAGTTCAATTGCACTTCAATAATGGTGTGAAGTTATTAGTAGAGTAGAAATAGTATTTTACACATTCAAAGCTGAGGTTTTATACTTTTTAAAAAAAAATCCTTTTATTCACACTAGACGCAGTAATACATATACACAAATAGAGAAAAGAATACATTAATGGAACCAAGCTTTTTGCTGCCATCAATGGTGATAATTAATACTTTTGCTGATCCATTAACAACTTCACACCATAGCTGATGCGTGATAGAACTATGATTTTGCTTAACACATTAGTGGAGTTGGATCTCTGTTATGTTCATCCAATCAGGCTTTACACTACATAATATTATATACAGAGCGTAATCTATCTGCTAGTAATTATGATTATCTGTAGTTGTTTTTCACAACTTAATTAATGATTAATAATTAACGGGACTTATCGCGTAAGTTTATATATAATAAAATTATCATGGCTACTGCAACGTAGCCGAAACGTCGGGTTAATAAAGGTAATTTTATTATATATAAACTTATGTGATAAGTCCCGTTAATTATTAATCATGAGTATAAATCGCGAATCTCTTAAAACTATAATTGTTAAATTAAGATGCAGAGCATATTTTGTTATAACATGCTGCATATTTTCGTCCGAGACTAGCATTGTCCATTTCTGCATTGAGCATATCAGTTGTCAATATGACAGACTTTTATTGGTTAACATAATATTTTATTGATAAATATGACTGCACTGCATTGGTATGCTATTTCATATAGTCAAATAGATGTGTATCTGGCGCAATACTGATTGCTTATCTCTTAATTACTTATCTCATCAAATGTACATATAAACTTAAGACTCAATCACCTACACATATGTATTGATGTGTAGATTAAACTTTGGATATATCCTTGTTCATATTGATTGTTAGGGGAAGTGACAGAAAAACACTGTCAATATACAACTTGACCAATACAAACCTAAATAGCATTTTACCAAATACTGGCAAAAATTGCAGATAATATCATTTTACTTACGTCCCAAACTAGAATATGCCACTAATTTCTATTACATATTTGTCTAGATGTTCACAATTCTATGGTAAAAATTAATCAGTAGGATACCTGTCCATTCTTCAAATAATAAGACAATAAGCAATAGGTCTCTGATTACACTGAAAAAGTAAACTGTTGTGATGATGATATGTTTTATTCTATACATTTATTTATTTATTTACATGTATCAAGACTCTTGATAGATGTGTTTCTGTTTTTTGATTTTATTTTATCTATTTGTTACAGAGAAAAGGACATGGATGCGAAGCTCATCGTGCAAATGGATGGCAAGAAGACCAGATTAATGACAGTGAAAGTAAGTGCCTTTCATAATACTGAACACTGTACTTTATACTATGAAATACATTTTGAAATACACACTGTAGCAGCAATTATAAAACAAAGTCGCTTTCTCTGTCCATTTGTAAGCTTAAATCTTTGAAACTAAACAACGGATTTTGATGCGGTTTTTTTAATAGATAGAGTAATTCAAGAGGAAGGTTTATATGTATAATACATCCATTAAATAATGGAATAGGCTATATATTTTATACCCGTGCGAAGCCAGAGCGGGTCACTAGTATAGTATATTCGCAAAAAAACATACATATATGTGTGAAATGGACTGACATCACAGATAAAAATATGGTTTTGAATTACAGTGTAACTAGGTGAGGTAACTAAGATGTAAATGGTAGTAGCCATATTTATAGTCCAAAAATGAGTAGGCAATCTTTTCCTACTTATACAGACCCATCTAAACCTCAAATATATGAGTGTGAGGTAGTTTTTACAGTCCCTCTTCTTCTGTCCATATCTTTATGAATCATGCGCTGTTACCTATATGCATTAGTATACATACCTACACATCACACCTGATTCCCTGTAGAGGGGTAGGCATTACTGATCCCCATCTGTCCCGATCCTGACAAACCATTTTCGCTTCATTGACACTCCTACACCTCCTCATATACATTCGGCGGTTATAGATACTTCTAAGGTCACCCTTTTACAATATGGCGTCTATCTGACTGTTATATGTCTTATTTGGCCGGCCCCTACGTAACCGCCCTCCACTTCATCCACATATATTTCTTTTGTCAATTAGTATTATACATATATTAGTATAATACTTATTGTAAATGAGCCTGATTACTGTTGAATGAAAAGCCGATTTGTTAATTGGCAACGCGTCACTCTCGTATTATTTATGTACGGGCATAATCCAATACAATTATAATTCTCAGCACTGACTAATTGAATATTCATAAGTGATTACAATATTTTCTTTCGTCGCCACTGTGTTGGTGTAATGAAAGTAGTTTCTAATAGTATTAT
Organism: Leucoptera coffeella; assembly: GCA_030578115.1. NCBI lineage: Eukaryota > Metazoa > Arthropoda > Insecta > Lepidoptera > Lyonetiidae > Leucoptera > Leucoptera coffeella. The sequence continues at coordinate 152,153 of JAMBLF010000071.1, read as the reverse complement.
GACAAGCTGTTGCCGGTTCTTGTGATGGATTTGATGTGGTCACCTCCTACCTGATGCTTCCTTGTCTTCGGCTTTTCGTTAGAAGGGACTAGGAGATTGTATGGTACTTTAGAGACTTTCATAATTGTATATTTTATTAGGACACAGAGGCAAGATATTTTGGAGTCTCATTTCTTATCGATTATAAGTTAGAAAACAATTTAAAATACTTATACATGGTTATTTCGAAACACTCGCAATTTGTTCTAATTTTTATTTACTATGTGAGACCGGGTCATATCACGATAAAATTAAATAAAGATATGTATAAATACTTTTATAATTTAGATAGAACATGTACGTACTTTTATTTATTATTTATACGCATCACGACTATTATTGACTCGTGGGTTGGTCACAGGAGCGCAAATCCATATCTGTAATTACAGAGATGTCATATGTGCGTCATATATCGTATAAGGAAGACTCCTACGTAACTGACCTTCCATGTCACCCATATATAGATTGACGTATACACCTTTCGTCAATCTACATACATATATTATTACATTTACGATTCTACGTCCCACGGCATAGGCAGAGACTATCAATCATTTTATTTCATATCAATCTTATTAATACCTTAGTTTAAGATGAAAAATCCGTTTTGCGATGGGGTATTATTATATTCTTCTCAAGGGTGTACGTAGTTTAAAGAACAGAACAGAAGGTATGAGAAAGTTCATGCTTGTGAGTGAAGCAAGAGAGATTTGTCAGGATCGTTCCGGGTGACCATGGATAGTCTCTGCCTATACCGTTGGGAACGTAGAGGCGTGAATCTATGTATGTATATAAGTATGTAAATAAAGTAGTTTGCTCATAGGTTGTGCGTCGAACGTTATTAGGGCGATCTATATTTCATATCTTTAATATAAAAATATAGCTACGATATAAGATTACAATACAGATTACCTACATCATCGATATTTATCTAGAATATCAGCACACAGATGAAAGTTACCAGAGAATTAGTCACACGATAACAATAATACATTTTATTGTAGATATCTGTTACGTTTGTTATTGTTTTACGCTTTGTTTTTCTTTTATGGAACGCTAAAAGTGAAATGAGAGCGTGTTTCATGATGAAGGTCGTAAAGGTCATTCGTAGGTGGTCTTCAATATAAGAATAATTACCCATAGTACTTCTTGCGATATGAGCTGCATAATTGCAACTGAAAAAATGAATACAAAGATATTTATATAGGGTACAGCGAGAATGTATTTAATCTGTAACTTTATATTTAAGGTCCTACTTTTCGGTCGTCTATAGGAACGTTGTTATTATGTATGTTGTGTTTGCGTGTATGTATGTTGTTTGGATGGTATATAAGTGCACTTTGCGTACTTGCACATCCTTGCGCGCAAGTTCAAGTTTTCACTATGTTATTTGCATGCAATATGTGTGTGATGTCAGACTTCATTAGAAACCATACACTATAGGATGACTATAGGTATACTAACACACAAAACCTGAGTCATATAGTTATTCTGAAGCTGCATAAACCTATAAGGATAATCAGAATGTCTAGACGTATAGATACGTATTTACATTCATTTAATTTATATGGTATTGACACTATCGTATTCATGAGCCATATCCGCCGAACATCAGCGTCAATGCACCCGTATAAGTCATCTAATCATTTAGTATAACAATGCATTACTTTGTTCCGCACTGATTTAAGAGTTAAGACTAACAGATATTTTTGTGTTTGCTATTTATGTCGTAAAAAGAGATTGAGATGTATGGGGTGAATTTAATCAGTTATACCTCAATATTGGAAATGGACACCTAAACCTCAGAAAAGCCGTGATTCAGATTGAATTGATTTTATTGCCCAAAAGACTACTATTTTAAATGTTATTGTTATTATGTTATGGTTTATGTTTATTTGTAATAAACCACTGATTTCTGTGTGAATGGTATGATGTATGTATATACATACATACACAAAGCCTCACTTACGTAATCCTAGAATGGGGAAACATATTAACGTGTTTTAATCGATCTTTCCTCTATTCACTCTCTTGTTTGAACGAATACAGCTGGTTACGTCATTTCCAGTCCCAAATTAACAGTAATCTAACATTCCTTATAAATTGCAGAGTAGCAAAGAGCAAGGCGATGGCAACAGAGACAAGTACAAAGACTTCACTTTCGACCACTCCTATTGGTCCTTCGACAACAACGACCGTCACTATGCGTCCCAGGAACAGGTAAGTTTAGATCTTCGATTATCGGAAAGCGGGGAAGACCTCTGGCTTCTAATTAGAGGTCTTAGGTTGGAATTCCGGCTCTGGTTGAATGTATGTACTAATGAATGAAATTTATTAGAGGAAACCTGCCGATCTCTCGGGTAATAACCTGTATACGGCGATACGGTTCACTATCTATCTCGTTGGGTGCTGTCATTGGCTCATACCTAACATGCCTCCGAAATTCAGGAGATGGTAACACAAGGCTCTGACTACGCCGCCACATTAAAAAAGGGAGTAGGTATACACAAGTCGTGAAGCGTATGTTTATGTCCATCATCTCACCGTCTTTTCTAGAGATTTGTGTCATATATGAGTTCATAACGTCTTCTCTTTAAGCTAGGCAGGTAGATACGATACTCGTAGATTATATTTTATACGGAGTGGGGTAATCTATTTTCAACTAAAATGGAAAGTAAACTTCTGAAAGCGCTGATTGCTTTATATAGTTAATAAAATTACCATTTTTTTCGTGTTTAAGTGTGTTAGCTGGGAGTTATGTATATGTGAACATTATAACCAGGGTTCCTTTCCGCCATGTTGGAGGAGGCGACTACGGGTAGTATCTAATGGCACTAGGTAATGAAATCTATTAGGCGATGTGCAAGCTCACTTTATTGTCGGGGTTATGAAGCTGACATCATAACCCCGATAATAAAGCCTAGGTGTCTACGCATATATAATGTCTCAGACATTGCGTCCACGCCAAAGGGATAAAGGGTCATGAATATATGACACTACATGAATATCTTACACTACATAAATACACATCACGCCTGATTCCCCGTAGAGGGGTAGGATGCAGAGATCACGGATCCCCATTTGTCCCGATCCTGACAGACCACTTTCGCTTCATTGACATTCATACATTTTCTCATACACTCTCGGCGGTTATAGGTACACCTAACGTCACCTTTTTTCAATAAATCGTCTATCTGACTGTTATATGTCTTATTAGGCCGGCCACTACGTAACCGCCCTTCCACTTCACTCATATATCTTACACTAATTCCAGGTATTCTCAGAGCTGGGGGTGGACGTGATCGACAGTGCGTTCGAGGGCTACAATGCGTGCGTCTTCGCCTACGGGCAGACGGGCAGCGGGAAGACCTTCACCATGATGGGCTCACCGGTTAGTTCATATATATTCACGCCTCTACGTCCCTAAGGGGATAGGCAGAGACTCAATCGCCAGGAACGATCGTGATAAATCATTTTTCATTTTATCATTTTGTGTTCACTGTGAGACATATTTATGGAAATGAGCGCATTTACTTTCCTATGTATCCTTGTTTTTATGTATTTATTTTCTGTTTTGTTTCCTCAATAAATAAATCTCTTGCTCCACTCACACCCGTTAATCTTCTTTTACATGCTTTTCTGTTCTTCACACTACGTACAACCACCACGAGTTTTTTCTCAATTTGATTTGTATATGTTATACACAGCCTACTCCGTTTAACTCTACCTTTCACTATGGTTCTATAAATTCCTTTAGTAACCCTCCTTTAATTCATCCGCTCATGTAAAGAGACCATGAGTATTGTATCTTGGGGTGGAAATTTAATAACTAGTGCTCCAGTACTTAACTAATTTGTAAATAAGTAATAAGGTTCGCTATAATGAGCATAATAAACAATATAAAATAAACCGATAATATCGCAAAAAATTAATATGTGCAAAAAGTACGCATAGCAATTTCACACTGAGTCACCGATTGATAAGAAACACTGTTACTAAATTAGCAGTTCGAACGGTTTCAATGACCTTGACTGTTGATTGATAATGGGGCTGTTAAATCACGGCAATGTATACATGTGTATCACGCTGTTGTTCCTTGTGGGGTTCTTAGATGTTTGATTGCTCATCTTGATTATTGCATTCATGTGGGATTGCACAGATCCCTTTATATTCACGAATATAATTCTAATTTATAATAGATACCCATGTTATTTTTAAAAGAGAATTTAAACAGTATTTAAACAATACAATATAACATACAATACAATATAGTGTTTAAGGTGAATATTTTCTTGAATGAAATGCATTATATTATAATTTGTAATGAAGTTTGTATTTGACAAGGACAAACGCGTTCACGACCATTAACCCTTGCGGGGTAGTCAGAGGTTCAGGTATCCATCTCCGCAATTGCGACACGTGATTTCTATGGCCACCTCGAACTCACGTGTCGACCAGATAGTAAATACTCAATATGACAGGTGGTAAGCGGTGACGCCATTTACAAGAACTGACTATTACCTGTTCGGTGAACAGGTAGATTTCATCACGATGTTTTTTCCTTTACCGTAAGCTTTAATAAAATACATACAAATACATGCACGTTCTTTGATTCCTTTCGGGGTGGACAGAACCTTAGACACGTCTCTTTGGTCATGTATTAGCATGGATATTAAGGTTGTGATGTTATTGGTGACAGGTTGCTAACCATCGACCATCTACATTTTCAGGAGAACCAAGGCCTAATACCAAGAATCTGCAGACAGCTATTCTCCCGGGTAGCAGCCGGTAAGGAATCCGGGGCCTCCTACAGGACAGAGGTCAGCTACCTGGAGATCTACAACGAGAGGGTCAAGGACCTCCTGGCGAACGATTCTGGTCACTCCCTCAGGGTCCGAGAGCATCCGAGGCTGGGGCCCTACGTGCAGGACCTATCGAAACATCTGGTGTCCGATTATGATGATATACAGGTATATGGAATTTTTTTTTATAGATTAAATGAATTGGTTGGGGTAAAATTATGGGTGTGTGTTTAAGTTGTCAGGATGTCAATGAAGCATTGATGTGATTCGTCAAGATCAGGGAAGATCAGTAACATTGGTATCCGTGGTCTCTGTTTATTCCTCTGTTGGCTAACGAAAGTGATATGTATACATTTATGTATAGGAATGCATATTATTTTTAAAGAAGACTTATTTCTTTGCGCTTCTGTGAGGCTTAACATAGTTTTTGTTAATTAATTTAAGTTTAACTGAAAATCTATCACGAAACTGACCTGGTTACAGGATGTTTGTATACCGGAAACATTAACGTGGCTACTTAATTTGACGACCTCCGTGGCGCGATCGGTTAGCAGCCGGAACCCTAATCGTGAGGTTCCGGGTTCGATTCCCGGTGGAGGCAGAGTTAAGGACTACGCTTTTCTACTGCTTTCCAGTCTGGTCGTTGATTATATATGCTATATATGTATTTATCCATATATAATATGTATATATTTCTTAATAAATATACGTTGACTAGTACCCTTAACATAAGTCTTAAATGAACTTACCAAGGGGCTAGTTCAATTGGTGTAATAATGTCCAAATATTATTATTATTATTAGTAGATATATTTATGCCAGAAACTGTATAAACTGTACTGATGCTAAATAAATTAACTTATTCTCTACTTAATAATTATATCGCACATAACTCGTTATATAACTATCACATTGTAAAGCATTTTTATTTGAAACAATATTTTTCCATTCAGCCGACATAATCTTTAAGATTGTATGGCAGATAGAATATATATGTAAATAAATAAATAACATTTTTCCGTGTACCAGGAATGCATGCACCGCGGCAATCTCCATCGAACGACCGCCTCTACGCAGATGAACGACGTGTCGTCACGTTCGCACGCCATATTCACGATCACGTTCGTGCAGGCCTCTTACTTGGAGCACAACATGCCCAGCGAGACCGTGTCCAAGGTGCATTTGGTGGATCTGGCTGGAAGGTGAGTTTCTGGTGACTAAAGGAATGTGATTTATACTCATGATTAATAATTAATTAACGGGACTTATTATTACGGGATTAATAATTAATTAACGGGGAAAATTACCTTTTATTAACCCGAAGTTTTTGTTTATTATATATATATACTTACGCGATAAGTCCCGTTAATTAATTATTAATCATTAAGGAATGTGGTTATTTTTAAACACTCGCGATTTATACTTAATTTATTTACTGTGAGAGACCGGGTCATATCACGATAAATTAATAAATATATCTGATTAGGGAATGTGGTTATGGAATTAGGATCCAGATATAGTTGTATAGATGATAGTTTATATAGATGTTATTATGATGATGGTAGTTTTGTTAACAATGATTAAGGTAATTTAGTATGCTAGTAAGTTCTGTCTAACCTGAAGGAGGACGTGATTAAATGTTTAAATGCAATAAAGGATCGTGATTAATCTTCAATACGATTATGATTTGTAAACTGAGGATTTTTTTAAGGAATGTTAAGTAATTCAAAAACTATTATTAATCTATGCACGATAAATCAACATATATAAAACCAATAATCTCTACAATACTTAAAAGCTTTGTATAATTTTAAATCTATGTTTATTCTATACCTATAGTCCATAAGTTGTAGTAGTATATGAAACACAAGTAGTAGTATACAAACTTGTGTACCACTTTCCAGATCTAGGTACTTAACAATCAAACCACCTACTCCTCGTATAAGAAATCCTAAACATTTTCGTCCCAACTCTCCATATATTAAACTACTAGTGACCCGCTCCGGCTTTGCACGGGTATAAAATATATAGCCTACTCCACTATTTAATGGATGTTATTTTACAGATAAACCTTAACCTCTTGAATCACTCTATATATTAAAAAAAACCGCATCAAAATCCATTGCGTGGTTTCAAAGATGTAAGCATACAAAGGGACATAGGGACAAAGAAAGCGACTTTGTTTTATACTATGTAGTGAAATGCGAATTTGCTAGCTACTCTTCGTATATTAATTCACATTTCTACGTTACAGCGAACGCGCAGACGCGACGGGTGCGACAGGGCAGCGTTTAGTGGAGGGGGCGCATATCAACAAGTCCCTGGTAACTCTTGGCTCCGTCATCTCAGCCCTTGCAGAGTCCAGTCAACAACAGCCGCCTGATGGTGAGATACTTATAATCAACTCTACTTCCTTATATAATAATAATATTGTAGGACGATATTACACCAATTGAACTAGCCCCTTGGTAAGTACATTTAAGACTTGTGTTAAGGGTACTAGTCAACGTATATTTAAGAAATATATACTTATTATATATAGATAAATACATATATAGCATATACAGGGTGGCGCATTCAAAACGGTCAGTATGGGAAAGTCTGAAACTAGAAGAGATACGAAGATTTGTTCTTAGGAACCATGTCACCGATTTTGATAAAAAGAAAAACTGCATTCATACTTTCTTTGAAAAAACTGCTGTATCCAGTACGGGAATCGAACCCGGTTGCTTTGAAAAAATAAATTGACTGTTTTCACTTTTTTTATTTAAATATCAATTGTGTAGGTCTTAAGTTGTAAATGTCTCTATGAAACATGGTGTCTTAAATGAATAAAATGCATTGTTTTGGCATACTTTAGTTTATCATAGTAGGTTTTCTAAGTGACCTCCGTTGTTTTTAATACAATATTCAACACACGTTAAGGTTTTCTTACTATTGAATTTTGTATTTTCATGTGGTGAATTTGCGTTACAATTGACTTTATTGCTACTTTTAGGTCTTCAAGGGTGTCATGTCATAGCTTGTTTTGTAAAATTCATCCTTAACGTAATCCTACAAGAAATTTTCTAATATGGTTTAACACGTCACTTTAAGTGGACTTTTCAATAGATTGTGAGTTTTTGATTACTGTAGATAACAAAAACTCCTTAAATGATTAATGCAATGCTAATGCCACATGATATGGTGTATCTAACAAGTAGGGAAGTACAAAACTACAAACAGGCATTGAGACAATTTTACATGTCTGTTGAATATTGTTACGGTGTATGTAAACTACTATGATAAACTAAAGTATGCCAAAACAATGCATTTTATTCATTTTCGACACCATGTTTCATAGAGACTTTTACAGCTTAAGACCCACACAATTGATATTCAAAAAGAAAAAGTGAAAAGGGCCAATTTATTTTTTCAAAACAACCGGGTTCGATTCCCGTACTGGATACTGTAATTTTTTCAAGGAAAGTATGAATGCAGTTTTTCTTTTTATCAAAATCGGTGACATGGTTCCTAAGAACAAATCTTCGTATCTCTTATAGTTTCTGACTTTCCCATACTGACCGTTTTGAATGCGCCACCCTGTATAATCAACAACCAGACTGGAAACCAGAAGAAAAGAGTAGTTCTTAACTCTGCCTCCACCGGGAATCGAACCCGGGACCTCACGATTAGCGTTGAGGCGTCTAACCGATCGCGCCACGGAGGTCGTCCTTAATAACATACAACAGTCAGATAGACGCTATATTGAAAAAAGGTGACGTTAGGTGTACCTATAACCGCCGAGAGTGTATGAGAAGATGTATGAATGTCAATGAAGCGAAAGTGGTCAGTCAGGATCGGGACAAATGGGGATCCGTGATCTCTGCCTACCTCTCTACAGAGAATCGGGCGTGATGTGTATGTATGTATGTACTTCCTTAATGGGATAGGCAGAGACTGGTGAACAACGGCCTGAACGATGGCATAATGTCCCTGCATTGTTTATATAAATGAACATCTATACCGCCTAAAGAATATATATAAACTCTTGTGTAACATACTAAAAGCTCGTTTTGGGGTAAAGATGCAATAAATTAGGATGATTATTAGTGATGGTGGTTTACCCTGTGTCAAAAAGTTCCTCTCATCGTTGGTGCCTATTGCATGCTCAAATGAAGACAAGTATTTACCATTTTAATTATGTTGATATGAAAGTCATTGAAAACTGTATTTCTATTAAGTGTCTGTGTCTTATTAATGTCCTTGTCAGACAGATACATCCGCAATTACTTATTAGGGTTATACCAATAATCTTATCGTAGATAGTCAGTAGCCAACTGCTACAACAACAGTAGCTCCTATTGCTATTGTTTGTTTTTCTTTCTTATTGGCATAGTGCGTTGGCATGTGTTTGGGTTGGACACTCTACTTATTATCTTATTGTTTTGTTATTGTGCAATGTAGGGAATGACCCTGTCTGTCACTAATACCGGTTACGCTAAGGCGTGACTTAGTCTGTGACAGCAGGACGATCAATTACAAAGTGTACTTTAATCAAAATGTCTAATTTATAAGGTTTAATGTATCTTTTGGAAAATAAAGAATTATTATTATTATTACCTATTCCTATATTATTAGTCTCTGTTTGTCCCTTAGGGCGCACCCCGAAGAGTGCGAAGAAGAGCGTGTTCATCCCGTACCGGGACTCGGTGCTCACGTGGCTGCTCAAGGACTCGCTCGGCGGCAACTCCAAGACCATCATGATCGCTGCGGTGAGCATTATACACTATTCTAGTTATTATAAGATACTTAACAGCATTATTGCATACATACATCATAACACCACACTATTGATTTATTTATTATTAAAAAAAAAGTTTACAGCACACTGCTTAAATAGTACTTAAATAAGTTTAAAATACTTTGGCCAAAAAAATGATTTATTTTTATTTTATTTTTAAACATTTAGCAGAACGTTAAACATAAAATAATTTTGTTAAATTAAGTATCAAATATATACATAGATTGTACATAAATATACGATTGAAATAACTGTAGACCGTTTAAACGGACTGTTTCTAACAGTCTTATCTTACAAGATATTGAAAAAGCACTTCAAATGGAATTGAGGAATCTCGAAACAGAGTATTGAATCTGGATGTGACGACATAATTAGTTATTAGCTGTCAAAAGCTTAAATATAATCTTTTCGGAGATATTTCGATTACATACACTGCACGTTACTTTAAGCATATAAATTGAGCGCGTTAAGCATTCCTCTACCAATTTCTAATAAGTAGACAATCCAACAACTAAAATAACATCTTAATCTTATATAACCCTTTCTTATCTTACTAGATATCCCCAGCAGACTGCAACTACGGGGAAACCCTATCCACGTTACGCTACGCCAACCGCGCTAAGAACATCATCAACAAGCCCACTATTAATGAAGATCCCAATGTCAAGCTTATTAGAGAGCTGCGAGACGAAATCGACAAACTACGAGCGCAGATCGCCCATGATAAGGTAAAGAGGTGTATGTGGTAAAGAGATTAAAAGGAAAGTTGCTGGTGAATGTATAAGAGAAGGTTTTATGTTCGGAATATCAGCGTTGGCAGTGTGAATTTCACACAATGAACATTAACTGAGACAAATCCTATTCACACTTGCGCGGAGTTGCCATGTGCGCTTGGTTCCATAAATGTAAATTATTATATATTAATTCTTTTCTCTATTTGTGTCTACATGTATCTATTTGTGTTACTGCGTCTAGTGTGAATAAAAGGAATTTTATTTTTTTATGTTTATGCACGGTGGATGTTGTGAAGAGAGGGTTGAATGTTGATGGAGAATGTATGGGGGTTCGTGTGGAAATGGTAGAAATGATTGTTGAGTGTGGCAGGTTATGGATAGAAGAGTGCTCCCGAGATTGTATGGTGTTTGTGGATATCAACGTCAAATGTTTATATTCAATGTAAGACTAAGTGTAGTACCTAAGTATTAAGCAATGGATTAGATTTATTATAGACTCGAATTTGTATGAGGAGTATGAATATAAATGGAGCGGAAGTGGATAATAACAGACAGGGAATTATTTTAAATATTTTTAACGATGAATTAAAGCAGTATTTTGCAATGCCTTTTCACCTGTAGTCTAAATCGAATAACTTGGGAATCCATGATTTACTTCTATAGGTAAACTAAGCGTGTACATTTATTAAATTCTGTATTTCGTCTCTTAGAGTACTGTGTATTGCCTTTTACCCCTTTTAGTCTGGATCAAGTAACTTAGTAATCCATGGTATACTATAGGTAAACTATAAACATACGTGTACACTATAGTTTTAAGAGATTCTCAATTATTTTTCATGATTAATAACTAATGGAACTTATCGCGTATTGTTGGGTTAATAAAGGTAACTTTATTATATAAAAAGTTACGCGATAATTCCCGTTAGTTATTAATCATGAGTATAAATCGCGAATCTCTTAAATCTATAGTGTATACGTATGTTTATAGTTTACATATAGTTGACCATCGATTGACAAGTTTCTTAATCAAGACTAAAAGCAGTTAATATTAATAACGTCTACACTTTTCAAACGTCCCATTTCCCCCGGCAGAGTCCGCTGGAGGGCGAGGCGGCGGTGCTGGAGACGCTGCAGCGCAAGGAGGCGCAGGAGAAGGTGCTCACCGAGAAGTGGACGGAGAAGTGGCGCGAGACGCAGCAGATCCTGCACGAGCAGAAGGCCCTGGGTAAGCCTACCTTCCTTTGGCTACCTTTGAAAATATTGCTTATTTAAAGAAAGAAAAGAAAAGAAAAAAACTCTATTTACTGCACAAATTACATTAAACACACAAACAATAAACATCAAGAATGAAAACCATTGATGCAGTGAAAAGGTGCTGCCTCAGTATACGATGCAGCTAGGCTGCATCACTAGTCCTCCGACAGCACCCGATTTATGTACATAGTAGTTTTTACTATGTAAGACCGGGTCGTATAACGATAAAATTCATTAAAGATACTGACACCTTCATATTACCCGACGTTTCAACCCAGTTCGCGACACGATCTTAAAGACGCGAGTGTTTAAAAATAACTATTTATATATTAGTTTGTAAGTTCTAATTGTAAATGTAGTGTTAGTTGTAATGTATGTTTATGTGGCTGTGATTAAATTCTGTTATTATTATTTAAAAGACATTTCTTAAACGAGATGAAGACGTAACAGTTAATCTTTAGAGATACCGGAACAAACTCATCTATCTTTATATATAAAGAAACTCTTTTAACTAGCTCCAGCCTTGTAACACAGCTGGAATAAATTCCTTTTTGTGTTTAAAGTCTTTGCCTCAGTTAAGAGTAGCCTCTAACCTAACCTAACCTCTGACCATCGCGAAGGGCTTACAGTCGAGATGGTACATAGAAAATCCTACTACAACATGCAATATTTAATTAGCTATTCTATTATTATTTTAAAGGTTTAAGGAAGAGTGGTTTAGGAGTGGTTCTGGACTCGGACATGCCCCATCTTGTAGGCATAGATGACAATCTACTCTCCACTGGAGTCACTCTTTATCATTTGAAGGTATGTACAAGGATTATGCTATAATCATCGATGCAGCGTTTAGTTCCAATGGCTGTAGACATTACTTAAATGGTGTCTGCTATTGTCTATAGATAGATATAGGAAATCATAAATATAACTTATTATTTATAGTTCAATTAATTTGTCAATTGTTGTTGTCAAATTGTTGTTGTTTTTCTATGAATAATAACAATATTAGAGCAATTGAGCTAGCCCCTTGTTAAGTACATTTGTGCAGACTTGTGCTAAGGGTACTAGTCAAATTAAATTTAAGAAATATTTACTTATTATATATAGATAAATACATATATATTTAACGACCAACACCTAAATAATAACATATTTTTATCTTCAAATACATAGAACCCATTACTTTAACAAACTATTCGTTACCACAGGAAGGCGAAACAATAATAGGCACGAACGAGCTCCGTCCCGCTCCGGACATAGTGATAAGCGGAGCGGGCGTGCTGCCGTTGCACTGCGTCGTCACGCTAGAAGGAGGCGTGGCCACGCTCAAGCCTGCGTCGGGCGCCCTCTGCTGGTTGAACACGGTACTCATTGATCAGCCGGCGAAGCTTAGTCAGGGTAGGTGGAAAAATAATAGACGTTAATATATGTATGTTGTTTATAAGTAATTTTTTTTTTGTTGCCTGTTTGTAGATGATAATGACACCGAGTAATAATATACATTACTATGTGTACTGTATTATGTTTGGAATAGTAATTGGTATCAATGGTTTTGTCTTATTATTTGAAAATATAATAACTTAGTAGTAACTTATTATGACAATAATAATTGTAACGTAGTTTAGAAACACTAAGTAACTTTGCCTTCAGTTTAGTTAACTTTAAGTGATCGCATCCTTGATTAAATACCACACAAATACCCCATAAGTAACAACTAAACACTCAATAATAAACCCTATCGTCATCCATTTAAGGTTGCATTCTTCTGTTGGGCCGCACGAACATGTTCCGTTATAACGACCCGGCCGAAGCAGCGAAGTTACGTCAGGAAGGAGCGCCCGGGGTCATGAACCTGTCACGACTTTCCCTGCTGTCCTGGTCTACCACCGATCTAGCCAATAGCAACGAGTGCCTTAATACTTCTGTGGTGTAAGTTTTTGTATATGAAAATATTAGTTTCTTATAAAGGATAGGTGTCTGGTTATATTTGGATTATGAAGTTTGTGTTTTTTAATTTGGGAATAAATTATATGTATTGGTTTTGAAATAAGATACATAACAAACGCTTCACGACTCGTGTATACACACTCCCTTTTTTATTATGACTGGGTAGTCACAAGGTTAAGTGCTCATTGCCGAAAGTTCAAAGGCATGTTAGGCATGGGTCACTCGAAGCCCGCTTTTCACTAGATAGACAGCACCCAACGTGATAGGTAGTGCACCGTATCGCCGTATATAGGCACTGTCTATTACTAATCCCGAGGGATGGGGAGGTTTCCTTAAGATGTTTAAGAGACTCTAGTCCAATATCAATTCAAAGCATCCATCTCTTAATAAAAATAAATAAAAGTTTTTAGAATTAATGTTTATTAATTACTAAGAACAAGCTAGTTGGTAACAATTATACCATTGCCGGTCTGTAATAGCAATTATTAATAATAAATTGTTTTATTCCTGCAGAGATCTAGAAAACGAGCGCACAGAAAAGATCGAAGCTCAACGTCAGGAGTTGGAAAGAGAGAGGAAATTGTTTATTCAACAGCAGGAAGAGAGACAGAAGAAGTGGCGTCAAGAGAGGAATGAACTGGCTGATGTTCAGAGGAAATTGGATCAGGTAATGTATTTGGTGGGACAGTGAATGTCTTAAAAAGGTTGACACCATAGCGTCAGGTTTAAAAATTCATCGGTTTTGATATAACGTATATTGATAAACACTTAATTTTATGCTTGTTTGCTTATTTGACCACGTTCAATATGATGTATTCCTTTAGGGAACAAATTAGTATCTTATAAGGTTCAGGCTAGCATCTTAATATAATGCACTATTCATTAATCGATCTAAACAAGTTGATACTTAACATTTTATATTGTTAAGAGCCTTTACTTTCAAGTGTTAAAATTATATAACTGTGATTAACATTCCAGAGCTTAAATATTACAACATTTATGTCGCATGATTAATAATTAATTAACGGGACATATCGCGTAAGTTTATATATAATAAAATTACCTTTATTATATATAAACTTACACGATAAGTCCCGTTAATTTTTAATCATGAGTGTAAATCGCGAATCTCTTAAAACTATAACATTTATGTCTGTTGTTTTATAGGAACGCGAAGCAATAGAGCGTGAGCACTTGACATGCGCGTGTCGGCGGTCGGCAAGCGACTGTCGCGTGCCGGGACGCAGGCGCGCGCTGCGGGCGAGGAGGAGGGAGGTGCTGGCTCGCGCTCAGCGATTGGCCGATAGTGCACACCGCCATCTACATTCAGTAAGTAGTGAACTTATTTAGTAAGTTTTGAGGACTAGTGAATTTATTTTTAATAAAAGGTTATTAAAGAATCATTGACGTAAAAAAATATGGAAATCATTTGTGTTCAGAAGAAATTGCTGTGTAAAAATCTCTCTTGCATCACTAATATTAAGATGGTTTAAATTGCATTTAGTTAGTTACAAGGCTAAATAATTTAAGATGTCTTGTCTTCACAGTAAGGATAGTCTAGGGGATAGAGTTGAGTTGAAATCTAAAACATGCGATCTGTTTCTTATCCAAAAGGTTATCAGTTATGGTGTTCCCTCTTCACACATTAAAAGGCATATTTTTCATACAGCCTAGCTAGCATGAATTGCTCTATCACCGCGATAGAGACTCTATCACCGGGTTTATATCATTTTAACACTCGCTTAAGCATGAACTTTATCACTTGTGATAGTAAGGCGATAGCAGTGAGAGGAACTCGTAGCCGGGTGATATAACGATGTAATTGTATGGAAGGGTGAGCATGAACATTCTATATCACTGTTTTATTTGTCACCTAGCAAAAGCTAGGCGATAGCTGGCGATACCCGTGATATGAGCCAAAGATGGCCGCCTTTCTTTGGATCAGCTGATTTTAAAACGACAGACTCAGTAAAAAATGACAGACGTTTGACATGCATACTTTGTTATTCTGTTTTGTCTTTTAGAAAATCTATCACTGCTACGGGTTTTCTCACACTGCTACGTCTTTTATCGCGCGATAAGTTCGTGCTCGCTAGGGTGATATAAACGCTAAAGCGATAGCGGCGATACAGGTGATAAATTCATGCTAGCTAGGCAGAACTCAGCATAAATACTCAGCTATTGTCGATATTTTAATATGAAGCTACTCATAACTAGAACACCCGCCCCTTCGTTGTATGTATTGAGTGTCATAACATTATCCAGTCAGTGCTCTCGTCAATTGCATTGAACCCATTTGCAGATCATTGCTTTTTTATCTGTTTTGCAATGTGTTAGAAAATAGAGTGTAGTAAGCGACACGACGTATTTATATACTCCTATGATGACGATACTGGGTGGCTACTTAGTTAATGGGTGTGAGTCAAACAAGAGAGATTTGTTAGATTCTTTCGAGGTGGCGATCGATAGTCTCTGCCTATCCCGGGGACGTTGAGGCGTGAATATGTGTATAACTTATAAGACATATGACCTATACATTGTTAAAATTACACAATACTAATAAAGCATTCATTTTTTGATAATTATATTTTATACAATTCGTATAAATTCTTATATGACATTATCGACTAAACGGCTTTCTGATAGATTTTTCCCTATTATTAATTTGAATGTAATATAAGAGTGTACAATAGTTATGTGCTTTCCAATGTTCGATATATCGAATTTGAAAATTATAATGTTCGATTATTCGCAATAATATTGTCGCTTGTTACGTTTTAACATGGAGAGTGGATGAAATTGTAAATTCTGACATGCTAAGTTGAATGATACCTTATCTGTTACAGTGTTAAGGTCATAATAGTTTGTTTATGCAATAATCTGGACACTGTTTTTATTTTGTTACGTGCAGTGTTACATTGTAGTTGGTTGAATAAGTCTGTGTCCTTTTTAAATGGGATTATGTTTTATCTGACTGTGATTTCTGTGAGTTTTTAATCTGATTTTTTTAAATTATCATTTTCTTAAAACGCAGTTTATTTCGTTGTGACGTATTTTCTCTCCTTTTCTAAAATATACTACGTTTCTAGATCATTCAGAGTTTAAGTATAGTCAACGACTGTGGGAATACACGAAGTGTTTAATAACTACTTGTGTATACTGAATACTAACATACATTCCTCAACCTCGACATCTTTAACAAGCTGGACAGATTATCGATCGACTGCTTGAAAGATCCTGACAAATATCTCTTGCCTCACTCACACGTTCTTTTCATATTATATACGCTTCCTAATCCTTATAAATGTATACTGATACCAATATATAATTTACTACATATAATTATTATTTATATTTAGTATATTTTATTTCATTATTGTTATGGTATAGTATACTCTTCTAATGGTCTATATAAGATATATAAACTAATATCTATTATTACCATCAGGCCGAGATAGAAGAGAATAACGCCCAGGATGTGCGTAGAAAACTGGACGAAAAGAGGGCGGAATACGAATTGTATCTGCGAACCACCACCAAGGAACTAATGGCTCAAGGGCTGCGACTTAATGAGGTTGGTATATTATTTTGTAAGAAACATACTTATTTATACGCTATACTCAGTGCCGCTCTGTCCTAGTAATTGTATATTGATGCCTTTCTTTTATACGGAAGGTTCACATTGTATTTGTGTCACAAGTTTGTCCTTCCCGTTCTTGGGGGTATATAAAACGCTAACACCTTAGCTTACTGATGTAACATACATAATATGCATCTAAAAGACTAAGGGTAAACTTAATAATGGTAGTAAAAAAACTCACTATAGAACGCGACTGCCAGGTGGACCGATGACCTGAAGAAGGTCGCTGAGATTGACTGAGTGAGGCCAATTAGTGATCGTGTTTTGTAGCGTACTTTTGGGCCACGTCTAGTAACTGCAGACTGTTACAAACTGATTGCTTGAATTAGATAGTCATCTATAACTTATTGATAGTTCAACCTGTCACCAATGTTCCAAATCTTTGCTACCACAACTCAGTTATGCTAATAGCAACAGACTTATTACTTCCATGTCTTTATTGAAAGATGTTATATCACTACATAGTATAAAACAAAGTCGCTTTCTTTGTCCCTATGTTCCTTTGTATGCTTAAATCTTTGAAACTACGAAACGGATTTTGATGCGTTTTTTTATAATAGATAGAGTGGTTCAAGGGGAAGGTTTATATGTATTATAACATAAATTAAATAGTGGAGTAAGCTATATATTTTACACCCGTGCGAAGACGGAGCGGGTCGCTAGTGTTCGTATATATACGAGTATGTTACGTCTACAGAGTTCGTCCCCGAACGACAGTAGTAGCTCGGACAGCGCCGCGGATTGCCTGCACCAGCTGCTGAGGCAGTGTGACCATGAACAGGCAGCTGCCATCAAGGAGAGTGCCAATTCACACGTAAGGAACTTTATGGTTGACTACCTGTTTTAATAATAATGCCAAATATAGAGACAAATACGTATCGTGTACCCCTGTATACGGAAACGGACGTGATGTGTATGTATGTAGTAAATAGGGGAATACATAAGCCGATATACTGAAATAAGGTGCAGAAATAAGTGTAATAATCTTGTTCAGGATCAGCTAAAATGGGATCCGTGATTCCCGTTCCTATATCTTTATGAAAGATGTGAGGGAATGTATTTTATCTCAACTTAATATTGTAACAAACCCAAACCCGAAAATAAGCCTATAGGTAACCATGGAAATTATATATGTCAGTTCTGTTCACCTCTAAAATTATAAAAGACGCAAGTATATTAACTATATTATTATACACATGATCAATGACTAACGGGACTTATCTGAGACTGAGTCTGCCCGTGACCAAGGCTACTGCAACGTGGTCGAAACGTCAGGTTAATAATAAAGGATACTTTATTATATAAAAACTTACGTGATAGTTATTAACCATGAGTATAAATCGCGAATCTCTTAAATCTATTTTATTATATTACAGAAAAAGGAGTTATGTGAGCTAGAACGGTTAGCGGAGAGGCACGAGGCGGCGGCGGCATCACACCGCGTCCATTTGGCTAGATTGAGAGACTCACTCAATGTCTACGCAGCAAGGGAGGCCATGGACGATGGTAAGGGAGTGTTTTAGTATAAATAGTTAAGGATGGAGTTAAAAGGAACTGCAGATGTCGTCATAAATATAATTCGGCTCAGGCGGAGGATTGGCGTTGTGGGCTTTGGCCTGAGCCTGGGCCCTTTCACAGTGACAGTGCAGTGTCTTGTCAATTGTAATAAATGTAAATGTTTTTGTACCTGTGCTGTTTTTGTGAATAAAAATTTTTGCTATTCTATTCTATAATAAAAAGAGACACAGGAATTGATACTTAGAATATAAGGAGTTGTCTTTTAGTTGGCATATTGGATATGGTATAGGATATTAGGTATGGATATCCCATATTCTTTATTGTTATTGTAAATACGTTTCATTATACCCACTTTTTATGAGTGAAATGATTGCTCGGTCACCTTAGTTACGTAATCGAGATTGTGATGGCATTTATATGGATACATGATAGATTGCCAGTGCGTTGCCTATTTGTTTTTATTTACAACTGCTCTTAGGCAGTACTTTCTACAACTGACTAGATTTTACCATTACCAATCGCACTGAATAACTGAATCTAACACACCCTAATCTATAAATAATCGATAATTTTTTTGTAGACGACCTGTCACCGGTAGAGGGCATTAAACGTTCCAAGTCGGAGCTCACCTTACCTTCGTTGGAGTACAATGGAGATGTGGACGTCATTGAGCCCCTGTCTGCAGATGAAAGGGAAGACTTCGGTGTTAGGAGGAATAAGTAAGGATTGTTTTTTTATTTTTTATTAATTTACACGCTTAACGGTGAGGGAAAACATTGTGAGGAAACCTGCCTATCCCTTGGGATAGGTAATAGCCAGTGCCTATATACGGCGTTATGGTTCACTACCTATCACGTTGGGTGCTGTCTATCAAGTGAAACGCGGGTTTCGAGTGACCCATACCTAACATGCCTTCGAAATTTCGGAGATGGGCACTCAAGCCTCTGACTACCCCGCCATAATAAAAGTCGTGAAGCGTATGTTATGTTTATACGTATGTTTATGTTTTATTATTTATATTGTGTGTCGTGTATTTAGTGTACAAGGCAGTGAAAAGTATTGAGGGAGCCCCAAGCCATAGGTTTACTTTGCGAGCTCTGAAATAGGGGAATAGTTGATTTATGACCTCTTTGAACGTCAAAACTCAATGTTGTGTGATATAAAGGCGTAATCTATTTTGAAATAAATACAAGTCTCTCAAGATGCTTTTTCACAATAGAATCATCATCATCATCATCATCAGCCTGTATCAATCCACTGTTGGACATAGGCCTCCCCCAAATGACGCCACTTCTCCCTGTCAGTGGCCGTTCGCATCCATTCGATGCCGGCCAACCTGCGCGGGTCGTCTTCCCACCTTGCCGGGGGGCGTCCCACACTACGTTTACTGAGACGCGGTCTCCACTCTAGGACTTTTTTGCTCCAGCGACCATCAGTCCTTCTGCATACGTGACCAGCCCAACTCCACTTCACCGTGCTAATTCTTTTCATAATGTCGGTAACTTTAGTTCTCTGGCGTATCACCTCATTTCTGATGCGATCTACCAGAGAAACCCCGAGCATCTTCCGCTCTATAGCACGCTGAGCGACCTTGAATTTGTGGGCTAGTCCCGCAGTGAGTGTCCACGTCTCAGATCCGTACGTCATAACGGGGAGCACACACTGGTTGAAAACCTTAGTTTTCAGGCATTGTGGTAAAGACGACGTGAGAACATGCCTTAGCCTTCCAAATGCTGCCCATCCCAGCTGCACTCTTCTGTCCGCCTCCCTTTCGAAGTTGTTTCTGCCAAGCTGTATAATTTGGCCTAAATAGGTGTAATTGGGAAACAACTTCTACGGGAGTGCCCCCAAGGGCAACCGGTCTCGGGACCACTAAATCATTAAACATATCACAATAGAAACGACATAAATATTACCCAAAATGTTGTGGAAAGGATAGCATCCTGTTGCTCCAATGATTAAATCCGAACCATTCTAATTCCACATCCCTTTCCTTAACCATTCTCTAATTATAACAACCATTATAAAACATTCATAAACATTATAAAGTATTCTCCACAGCTTAAGCCTGAGCCTAGAGCGTTTGTCCACCCCGAACCAAGAAGACCAGACCCCAGAAGCCACGAGCCCAGGGTCAGAAGTGGTGAGACAGGATGAGGCGCAGACGCTGCACTTCCAGCTGGGGCCCAGGGTGGACGACAGTGATGACATGTCCAGCACTGAAGATTATCATAAGGTAGATACCATATAATTATAATAATAATAGTATCTTTATTCAGACATCCACATCAATTACATACAATATTCAACATACAATAGAATTCATAGACAATAATTTAATCACACGATACACAACACATAAAATTACATTTCATTTCATTTAACATAAATTCATTTATAAATTTTAATAAATTCTATAAATGAATTTATATATTTTAATATATACATAACGTCCTATTCCTTGTGATGAGATAGGCAGAGATTATAGATCCCCATCTGTCCCGATATCTTCATTGACAATCAAACGCTCTCGGTGGTTATACATACGACTGTCACCCTTTTTCAATATGGCGTCTATTTGACTGTCATATGACAAATTGGGCCGGAGTCTACGTAACTCTCCTTCCACTTCACTCATATATATTCTTTTCTTTTTGTCAATCTGCTATCATTCATCCGCATGTCAATGTCAAAATGATCAAAGCTTGTCTTTTTAATTTTAGTCATTACATCATCTTTCAAACCGCAACCTTCCCTTATCACACTATTTTCATAATAGATATATAATAGTAGATATCAGTATCAGATAATACCTATAATTTTTTTTAAATATTGGGATAGCTATTTTTTTTTGCAACGATGGTGACAGGTCACTAGCCCATCGCCTAATAGATATCACATACCCCCTAGGCTATTAGTTGCCTCTTCCATCATGCCGGAAAGAATGGTGGCTCGTTAGTATTTTTCTTACATCCAAGACTAGCACAAGTTGTTCATTCAAATATATTTATCTTCTTAGCCAAAGACGGATGGCCAGTCTTCGAGTTCCACAGAAAAGATGCCAGAAGAGAAGACCCAAAGAGCCAAGTACAGGAGGCGTTTGCCAGGTGACTTATAATATATTAAGTTTTTTTCTCTATTATCTCTTTACTAGTAACCCGCTCCGGCTTTGCACGGGTATAAAATATATAGCCTACTCCACTATTTAATGGATGTTATTGTACATATAAACCTTCCTCTTGAATCACTTTATCTATTAAAAAAAACCCTATCAAAATCCGTTGCGTAGTTTCAAAGATTTAAGCATACAAAGGGACATAGGGACAGAGAAAGCGACTTTGTTTACTATGTATTGAAGATTAAAGTATTTTGTCAAGTTATAGTACGTAATCGTAGTACGTTGCTATTATAAAAACTATTGTAAATCATAATTACCAACTAATAATAATAATTGCTTGCTATATTCATTAAACAAACATTCGCAAAACATAGAAGAACATGCAATAGATATACATAGTTACAATAGTTAACTTACAATATACTAGTTATAGTTTTCATGAGCTTTGAAACCAATTTCTCACTAAGTATAGGGCAAATGTTTTAAACCCGTCTATCGCCTGCAATGTTTTTACATTCCAACGAGACTTCTATTAACATTTTATTTATTCAATTCTGAATGTATACAATTTCTATCGTAAATACACTAACTAATAACAACAATTACATTCAAATAGAATATAGAATATAAATATATAGAATATAAAATAGAATATATAGTATAGAATTTTTCAATATATACCGACTAATTCACTACCTATCACGTTGGGTGCTGTCTATCTAGTGAGACGCGGGCTTTGAATGACCCGTACCTAACATGCCTTCGAAATTTTGGAGATGGGCATTCAAGCCTCTGACTACCCCGCCATAATAATAAAAAAAAGGGACTGGTATACACATGTCGTGAAGCGTATGTATAATACTACGTACCAATTCCAGGTGAATCCCGTTCGGGGCGTCGCCAAGTGACGGAGGCGGAGGCGTTGCGCGCGATGCAGCGTCTCTGCTCCCGCATCGCGGCGCAGAAGATGCTCGTCATCTCCTCCCTAGAGAACGACTGCTCGAAGGAGGAGCTCAACAGGCAGATTGCTGTGAGTGATTTCGGTTATATTTAATAGATACATGTATATTCAAGTCTTTTAATCCCTTTCGGGGTGGACTCAGCCTTTATTTAAATATATATCTATTTCAAAGATATTTGGGAAATTAATGTGAGGAAATGAGTGTAGTCAGTATCAGTAAATGATAATAGATATAAAGGAATCAAACCCTGATTTGGCGTTTATGATAGTGTAAATTGGAATGGTTAGCTGTCAACACTGGTAAATGGTTTAGAAATTTGCGTGGAATTTGTCGTTAAAATTATTATTTCACTGGATATAATTAGAAATTCAGAACTGTGATAATAATTGTGACATCTAGTCAAATTAAATTCATAGTCCTTGTACTTATAGTATATTAATTGTGTGCGATGAACAACTCATCATCAAATACAAACAATTCTCTAACACATTGGCTTCTACAACAATAATAAAATGACAAATACATCTGCTGAATCTAAACTTTATCTAGGATAAAATTTTTCTCACGTTCTCAACCTAACCTATTCTAGTAACTTATCTAGAATCTAACTTACTCCCCCCCCCTCTCTCCTCAGGTTCTGCAAGACCTGCAGAAGAAGTACGTCCGCCTGGAGATGGCGCTACAGTACTCGTTCTTCGAGGCGGCCCCCCGCAGGCGCATCATGGTCACGCCCATCCAGGAGATGCCGTCGCTCACGCTGTCCGAGAGCGACATGCACGTGGCTCCCGACCCCCAGGATGGGCAGGAGAGGGGGGAGGACCCGCTGGGTAATAGGTGAGTGGGAGGGGGGGTATGTGTGTGTTAAGTGCAAGTGGTATATGTATATGTAGACGTATAACAGTCAGATAGACGCTATATTGAAAAAAGGTGACGTTAGGATTACCTATAACCGCCGAGAGTGTATGAGAGGATGTATGAATGTCAATGAAGCGAAAGTGGTCTCCTACCTACCCCTCTACAGGGAATCAGGCGTGATGTGTATGTATGTATGGTATATGTAAGAATAGGCAGAAGTGCGATAGACAGATGATGGCAAGCAACTAAACAATATAAGTTGATTGTGATCCCTTTCAGGATTGTCCGATTTTGAGTAACTTTTTTTAATGTAATGCATGTTAGACATTCATAACACAACTTTCAAAAAAGTCATTTTCTTTCTCGACGTTGTAAATTTAGTTTACGGTAAAATTTTAAGCGTTACATTAGCAATCTCGCAACTTCGTTCTTATGTATTTAATTTAATTATGTCTAGTCTCTTTTGATCCAAAATTATATCGCTCTTTTTTAATCTTTGTTATAAGTCATAGACTACAAGGATCTCTTTAATTGTTCTTACCCTAGTTTTATCTTAACACTCTTCCGTACCCCCAGGATGAAAGAGTCAGAGCTAGAGGCGTCTGACAACGTGTCCACGTCGAACGACGAAGGCAACTCGGACGCACCCGAGTGGAGCGACTCCGCAGACGACACGCGCGCCCTCTCGCGGCGGAGGATCGAAGCTCACATGCAGGCGCTGCGACGCATCGGTGATGTGAGTAGATACTTGGGTTATTTAAGCAATGAGAAGAGCTTTTAGGGTAGTAAAAAGCGTAATAAACAAACTTGGCAAGCTCCTTTAGCTTTTGTGAAAAAAGATTGATTGATTATATTAAGTGATTCTCTAGCTATCTGTAGCCTTAGTCTACTAATGCATTTTAGGAACTCCACTATTGTTTTAACAGCTTCTTCGAAGCTCAATCGTAGGCGAGTGTGCTATTGAGTTTCCACTGAAGCACTACTAACGCGCTATTGACGCGATATTGAGTCACTATAGAGGTACAACTGTGATAGATCAATATTGTAGCAGACTACCACTTTCACAGCACAGACGCAGTAGTGACGCAGTTGTATTGCCGTCATTGTTTATTAGTGGACTGAGACCCCTAGGTCTGCGGAAGTGTCATTAGGGTAGTTTATAGTATGCGCCTTTAATAAATCGTCACTGCCTTCTTAGACAACAGAAGAGCATGTATGAGAAAGTTAATGGATGTGCGTGAAGCAAGAGAGATTTGTCAGGTTCGTTCCAGGTGTCGATCGATAGTCTATGCCTATCCCGTTGAAGACGTAGAGGCGTGAATGAATGTATGCAGTTATGCACTCCCTTCTTAGTTACATATGATCAGATAGTTACATTAGTGGTGTCATAGAAGGTCACAAAGGGTCACTATTATCTATATTAAGGGATAAGTAGGGTTCTATAAGTATTGTTTTTGCTCCTAGTAATAGGGATGTGTAGTATAAGTTATCTCCTTAAAGTCATTAACGAAAAAAACTTAATTTCTATTTTAAGAGTTATGGCTTTAGTCCATGACTACACTGACTCAGCTATAACCGTACGATAGAGATGTATAACATTTTTACTATTTGTTTCAGTCTCAAGTGATCACGCGTGGACTAACACATCCGATTGATTATGGTAAGACCAATTTTTATTTACTAATTCATACTACTACATATCCATTCATACTACTACTACTAATAACATGCACAAGCTGTACCCCCTAGTTTGTAAGTTTGATTTCTAATCTTTTTGTATTATGTATGTTTTTGTGATTGTAAATAAATGCTCTAGTATTATTAATTACTAGCGACCCGGTCCGGCTTCGCACTTCTGGCTATTTAATGGATGTTATTATACATATAAACCTTCCTCTTGATTCATTCTATCTATTAAAAAAAACCGCATCAAAATCCGTTGCGTAGTTTCAAAGATTTAAGCATACAAAGGGACATGGGGACAGAGAAAGCGACTTTGTTTTATACTATGTAGTGATGAGTCTTATTAAGAGAGCTTCTTAAGAGTCTTGTTTTCGTCTACCTACAATGAGTACATAATTTTTTCTCTTTCTCGTATCACTATTCATTCGTTACTACTTCTCTTACTACAACTATGAACCCTCGTTTCCCAGAGCGCGTGATCAGCGTGCCAGGGTTCGTGACACGCGGCGCGGGAGCCTCCACCCATCACGAGTACGAAGTGCGCGTGCAGCTGGGCGGCGAGCGGTGGGCGCTACTAAGGAGATACCGCCGCTTCCGGGAGCTCTACATCAACATGAAGCAGATTTATGGGGATAAGGTGAGATTGGATCTTCTTCTACTCTTTATTCCCTTATATGGGTGTGTCTCCATTTTATTAATAGCAAAGCCACGTGTTGACCAGGTAATCACTGCGCCATTTACAAGCACGGACATTGACCTGTACAGAGAACGATGATTTTCTTAATCGTAATAGTCTGAATTTCGCAATGTACTTTTATAGCATAATATACTTTTCACCTTTATCATTTGTGGAGTTGTTATGGCATAGGGTAGGGTAACCCAGTGGTAATATGGGCTGTCTCTACTAAGTCTCTACACTTGCCGTTTTTCAGTGATCTATTGCGAGGTGGCAAGAGGTGTGTCGGATACAGTGATTGGAATTGTGTTTTAAGTTAGGGCTGTAACGGACATTAGGACAATTTCGATAGTCAACACCCAACGTGATAGGTGATTCTCCATACCGCCTGTGTAATGGCGCTGACTATAGCTTATTTCAAGGAAAAGACTAATTTATTTATAATGTCCTTCAAAGTAGAAGTGATAAGATTCCTAAATGCAGACGATTATCTACGAACTTCTATCAAACCTAAATCTGCCTAAAATAACAATCTACATTATGTCTGTACCAGGTCGCGCGCATTCCGTTTCCGTCCCGGCAGCTGTTCTCGGGGGAGCGCGTGGCCAGGTCTCGGCGGCCGGCGCTCGAGGGCTTCCTGCGCAGCCTGCTGGCCGCCTGCGCCACGGACCCTCGCTGCCCCTACTACTCGGCGCCCCTCAACAGGGATACACTGGTTGAGTTCTCGCCCTTCTTCCGTAAGGTACGGGTAGTTTTGTGTGAATAATAGGTATTAGTATGTAGATAATAAGATAATAATAATAATATCTTTATTGAGACATCCACATCAATTATTACATACAATATTCAACATTTACAATAAAATTCAAAGACAGTAATTGGATTAAATAATAGACAACACATAAAATTACATTTCATTCAATTAAATTACATTTCAAATATGGTATTACAAAGCTAGTTGTGGTAATCTCAAAAGGTGTCTAGCTCGGCGGTAGTCTGTAGAGCACTTAAGGCTCCACAGAGCCGCCGATTTTCAGCTGGCAGCCCACAGAGGGTAGATTTATAATTATACGTAAAACAAACATACTTGCGATATTAAAAATAAAAGCGAAATATTAAAATATATAATATACGTGTAAGTTCATATAATAGGAAAGTTAAAGGTGTTCGGGATCGGAAAATGGTCCGAGGCTACGTGGAACATGAAAGCTCATTGTGGTGACAATGTGAGAGTCGAAAATGCGACAATGGAGTGAAATGGATGGAGAGCCTTAATTAATAAAATAATAAGAGTAGTTTTGCTAAAAGAAAAAACATTGTAATTTGTTTTAAATATTATATTTATAGGCAATTCTAACATTAAGTTTGTACTGCCCTAAATTTTTCGAATTTTAAACACCTGTCAAAAACACCAACTCACTACATTCAATCCTGACCTTTTTTTTTATTTTGCAGGGCGTGTTCGAGAGTGGCAAGTGCGGCACGGGATGATCCAGCCGCGAGCTCGCCACGTTGACGGCGCTGGTGCAGTCGCTGGCCCAGCTGACGGCCGTCGCCGCGCTCATTCTGTGCAACTGCCTCGCGCTCATGCTCATGATCTTGTACGTATTCACCCGGCCACGACGGAGGTAGGGATTGTGTTGCGCCTTTATGTTTGAGTTCTGTGACTGACGGATGAATGTCATGTTTGACATCTGTCAGTGGTTAAAGGCGGGAATATATTTGGTAGTTGTCAAGTTTATGAATTTAAATTGGTAGTGTAACAGAGACTGTCAAAGGTTATTATTTAGTTAAAACGTGTATTATGATGATACATTGTTGGATATTTCATGCATAAATTGATGTCAGGCTACACTTGTTATTCAAATAATACCATGCAAAGTACGGCGCTAATAATTTAAATTCATTTATTCGATTTCTTGTTAAACCATGTTGAACATAATCTATCCGATCAAAAGATGACGCCTTATACTTTAAACCAGACACAGAACTTGTTTTATATTGGCAATTATACTGTACGGGAATGGGCCTCAACACAAATTGAAACTCGAATATTAAGTAATGAATTCTGTACAAACGGCTACCGAACAAACATACCTGTTTTTTGTACTGGCAATCCAGTGGTAAATATTATTTACTTTGTGTATGAAATCGTTTGAATTATTTTTTACAAATATGTTTTGAGACCTCTTCCTACAAAACACAATTTTCTACCTCTTCTACCTAATTAATGAAAATATATTTTTATAAAACATCAATGTATTTAAGGAAGAAACAAAAGTGAGAGATAAGTTTTATTCATGAAATACAAACACATATTTTATGATTGAGTGTGTTATGTTTTATGCATTTTTTTATAATTGTGTTTGTTATTTTTTACGTACAGTTGATGTTTTTTGAATAGTTTTCCAATACTGCCGGGTCAATAAGGGTACAATAAACTTTATTCTCAAATAAATAAGGTTGAAAACTGAGCGAGGCTTTTCAATAACGAGGTTGTATATTGAGCGTAATAAAAATGCTGTCCCTGGGTGCCTTAACACAATTTTCAATAAAAAAAAGACTATTTTAAATATATAAATAACATTTCTATCCAATTCCTTGTTATTTTGTTCCTCATTCGTTATTTTAATATGTGAATATTAATTTTTTTATTGTATTTTTAATGTCTTCTGTATATTTTGAATTGTAACCGTATGTTTCCGTTATTACTTGCTATTTTCTTTTTATAATTTAGTTTTAAGATGTTTACTCTTATTTCTGTATCGTAAAGACGTATTCGTAATATAAATACATATTTAATTAGATTATTTATTGCACCCAATGCATAGTGTGGCGAGTTCGCGATAGTTATAAACTCTTTGCTAGATTATATATGGAGCAGAGAGCTTTGCCTAACCCTGTAAATAAATAAACTAAGTGTCTCATAATAGAATGAATATTGAATGTTGAACCCCGTATGTTATGACAATATGAATAAATCTAATTAGTTTTTGTAATTCAATAGTTCAAATGTTGTTAATGTGCTAGGTCATTATTTTTTCGTAATTTTATCCTTATTTTAATGTGATGATTTAAAAGACAAATTATTGCGTTTAGGTTTAAGTTTAGTTATTCTTAATAAGTAGGTTAGTTTGTGTTTTTTTCTTTCATGTTAACGTTATTGGTTAATAAGATGAAGTTTTTAAATCTAACAAATATTTTTTGTCTACTTGTATTGAATTTGTATGTGCAAATTAGATCAGAATTAATGTATTCTCAAACGATTACAATTATTAATTTACTTATTTTTTATTATATCTTATCAACAGTAATGTATTGTAACAAAAATATTTATTTTATACATGTACTTTTATATATTTTTATGAACTCAATAATTTTTTTGATATTGACGTATATTGGTTTTAATGCATCTAGTATAATTATTTCTCTATGCGTTTTCAAAACATACAAAAATTTTGGTTCGAGTCAAATTCTAAAGACATTATACACGCGTAGATGAGTCTTTCTAATTATCTTAAATTAATAGCTTTTTATTCGGAAGTTATTTAAAACCATACCCGCGAGTGTTTACATGTGGAACTTTGTAAGTTTATGTAAAGTTCGAACATGTGTACATTAGTTACTTATCGCACGGGGTATGGAAACAGATTAAAAAGAAAGAGTAACTAACTGTCTCTTTGGTATCTTGAAAGTTACTATGAGAACGGCAGTAATTAATAAAATATGTTCTTAAAGTCTATGTAAAATTCGTGGTCATTTTCTATAATGGAGTACTAGCTAAATATAAACTTACTAATTATACCTTAATTGGTATATTTTGCAAAATGGTCAATGAAATGGTCAAGTACTTTTGAAGATGAAAATTTAATTCAGCCTTATGTTTACATCTTATTATTTAATACACACATGTATTATATTAATTAGCCATACCCTATCTGCAATTTTTTTACCTACATTGAGTTCATAACTAATTATATGTAGTAAATTTGTTTACTGACTATTAAGTATGTAATATATTTATTTATATAAGCACTAAAAGGCCTTACTAGCAATCAAATATCTGCAATTTACAGATTTATTTTTCTAATAATAATATTGTAGAGGCATAATATCTCGTATGCAAATATTATGCATAGTATTTAATTTGTATGATAAACGAACGATAAATATTTCATATATTGTATATAAATAAATAATATTTTATAAAATATAATAAGAACACTAATAAATCTATGTAATTTCATTTTATATGTTAACTTATTTTTTTTTTTATGTTGGTAATTAGTATCTATTCCAAAATAACTAAATAATATTTAGATAAAATGTAGTTATTTTAATAATCTAGTAAACTGTTGTATCTGAAAATGTTATTTTTATATTTAGTACAAATATGCACTGATATTATATAGCATTTAAGATTGTTTTCAACTAAAATAAATAATTAATCGTAGTTAGTAATAGGTAATGTAAGGTGAGAACAAATGTAGCCTAAATAGTTATTAAAGTTTTCAATTAGTATGATGAAATATTGTTAATTTGTGCAATGATTTTAACCATAGATTTCTTAGTAAAGTAAATGACAATTATAGTATACATAGTTACCTACAATAACCTGATTTTTCATGTAATGGCAACATTGTTAATGGAAACCAGCTACAAATTATTTACCAAATATTAAAATACCACCTGGTTATAAACTGAGTAATTGACAGTTTTATTCAGTAATTACTTATCTGAAAAAGACATGTAGGTAAATATTTTAAATAGAAAGACAAGGATATATGTTAATTAAATTTGAAGAGAGTATACTAAAGGGTAAACTCTAATACTCCTAATTAAAAATGAAAGTATTAAAAATTCAATATTATTTTAATAATAAATTGATGGTCCTAAAAACAATTATTGGCTTAATTTGATGATAGCTGTTTGCCAGCTTCCGTATCAATTATATTAGAATGTTAAGGTGAATAAAGAAGAGTTTTAAATGTTTGTTTTATTCCATTATTCTTTTCATACATAATACAAAATATCGCTCTTATCTAAATTCGACCCCTCTTGATAGTTGGTTATTCCTATCTCGTCTCTCATAAGTACACTATTCACATAAAGAATTTTGAAGTATTCATTGATCCTTGGTTTATTTCTTAATAACACATATACACGTTTTCTTAACAAGTTAAAAGAGGGGCTGTCTCCCTTTACTTATTTGTATCATGCAAAAAGTTTAATTTTTTCTATCAAAATGTTATCTTTGACTACTCGTCTGTAGACAAATGAGTGTGGCGTGTATGTATATATGAAATAGGTTGCAGCCTTAAGGCCGTTTTTTATGTGGTTAAAGCTTTTGATTGATTCAGTGCGTAGATAGAAAAAAGAACAACTTCATTACTTAAAAATGTTTTTATTCATAACAAAATATATGTCTATTTATACCTTTATGCATATGTATCACCTGTTTTAACCTATGAAATATTTGCCAGCATATCATTCCTTTAAAACAGCATCCACATCAAAATTGGCACAGCACATGAATTCATTTGCTAAATTATTAGAATGGCGTGGTTCAAATGTACTTTTGTTCAAATTCAAGAGCTGCTTAACCAATCCATACATTACGGCACCAGTACACAGTATAATCTTGTCCTTGGCGAGTAATTTGATTGTTTGGGCCGTTTTCGTCAGACATTCTTCTGATAAAAACGGTGGGTCTGCCACTACTATATCATATGTCTTTTCCTCTTCTTTGGGTATTTTATCTGGATTGTTATAGTCATAGAATATATAGTTCGGACTGTGCACTTCGAATCTTCGGTCAAACTCAAATAGAGTCACTGAAATAGATTAAAATCATGAATACTATGCAAGCCCAATTCTGATTTTTTTCCAACTAGTGGTTAAATTAATTGAGTGATAATTGTCATTACATACATACACATCACGCCTGATTCTCTGTAGAGGGGTAAGCAGCGATCATGGATCCCCATTTGTTCCAATCCTGACAGACCGCTTTTGGTCAGACAAATGAATCACTATTATACACTATTTTTGTATCAGACTATTAAAATTAACTGTAATCAACTTCAAATTTTTATTATGATAAAATTTTAGATAAAATATCATGACATATATTGATAAAATAAATACAATGATAATTCCTAGCCAGATCTATCTTTTCATTCCATGTAACTAATGATTTCATTATCATCAATCTCACTTTTACCAGAAAGCATAGGTGCTCTCTCACCTAGCATTGAACCAGTACTAAAGAATATCAGGTAACCTTACAATTATTCCTTACCATGAAAAATATATGTGACCCAGTTCAAAATAAATGTATGAAAAAGCAATTACCCGTGGCTCTGTCCTTTATCACTTTTTTCAATGGGACAAATAGCGTTGGGCAAGAAATAAGAGCTACCTTGCCTCCATTAGGAACTTGACTGTCTATCACTTTAACCAGGGAGCGAATTGTGAATTCATCATACCAGAATTGACTTAGTTGCTAGAATGAAAATTAATTTATGTAACTAAAATAAAATATTTGAATTTGATATAAAAATAAAATTGTTAGTTCTGGTTCTGTAATAAAGTACCATTGAAATAGTTTTTATTCAGTTAACATATGGCTAATCTCTGACTAAAGTAGGAGTATGAATAAGACTTCAATAGCAATATGAATAAGTGGTATATGTGGTGATGTGTTTGTTGTTAATTAATTTTCAATATCCGTTACAAGCCCCATAGTTTAACTTACACATGAGAAGGGAATATTCTTTTACTTCTTCCCATTCAATAACAAGTGAATGCCCAGTCTTCTAACGAAAGAACTTATAGTTGTAAAACTTATAATTAAATATGCAGCTCATAGTTGATACTTAAATCCATAACACTCATGCTGAACTCTATAAAAAATATGTAATATATAAAATAACTCTGTTTACCCAGTTTTCATCAAAATGTATGTTTCCTTTGAATTCGTCACTGGCCTCAAGCTTATTGATGATTCCTTGGCGTTTTTGCTGTTCAGCATAAAACTCCTGGAGAGCCACTAACGCCTCATCTGATAGTTTTGGTACATCATCGTCTTCTTCAGTCATTTTTGAATTTATGCTATACTCGGTTACGGAATGTTTTTCTGATTGTTGTCACTTCATAGTCGAACAATTAATAACATAACAGATAAGTTCAGCTATAACTGAGAATTTATAACCATTTTTGGATTTTTTGTTCAGTTTATATCGAATGACAGATGAAAATAGTTTAGTTAGCGTCCAGACGACCACAATGGAGGAGCCCGACGAATTTATCGAAAATTATTAAATAAAAACATCAGAATTTAACTAAAAACACCTATGGTTGTTCAAGAAAATGGATAAGGTTAACAATTCAGGTATTTAGACTAATTATCATATAAAAACAAAAGAGAAAACGTGTTTTGTAATGATAAAGAGGTTATATTTTGAGCTGTCACTGTTCCATGTAGTAAGAATGAGATAAGTTTAAACTGACAATCCGACTTATCACCAATCAAAATAAAATAGTAAACTAGAACAAGTCTCTACATTGTATGTGTTGCCATAAATTCCAATCTCTGCGATTTCCTAATGTTTTTCCTTTTTTCAGATCAAATTATGGATCTTAAAAAAGTTGAAGTGTTACCAATACATAAATATCCGCAATACTTAAAACCATGTTGCGATCTTATCAATGACGAATGGCCTCGGAGTGAAGGAGCAAGAATGTTTATGCTTCAGGCTTCAAGTGATAAGCTTCCAACCAATTTCATACTTCTTTTTGAGGGAAAAGAAGTGATTGGCCATTGCAAACTGACTCCTCTGCCTAGTTTGCCAAACAGTTGCTTCGTAGAAGCTGTAGTAATAAGCAGAAATCTTCGCGGCCGAAAATTAGGTACATACTTAATGAAACACGTAGAAGCATATTGTAAGAATGTGCTTGGCTTAGAAATGATTCATTTATCTACGATTGATAAGCAAGATTTTTATACCAAATTAGGTTATAAGGTTTGTCCCCCAGTATCTATTTATGGATGTTCTGTACCTGTGTTCCCACCTGAACTTGAAGATAGACCGAAAATAGTGTCGAAACCAAAAATAGTAGATAACGTAGTGCCTTGCGCCCCGCCGCCCCCACCGATGCCGGTGGCTAAACCGCCCTCCAAAAGTGTCATTACATGCAATAAAATATATATGTGCAAATATTTATAAGGTATATTGTAAATGAAAAGTATTGTAGTTTGTATTAAATTATTTATTGTTAATCATTAAAATTTAGCGTTTTCAATGAACTCCTGAGCCTTTTGCTGTATCCTTTCTATTTGACTTTCGTTGCCTATTTTCTTTTCAACCTCCAGCCATTTCTTGTACAAAACTTTCATTTTTCGTGCTGGCAATTTCTGTGAAGTCATTCTCTCCATAACTTTCCTGTAAAAAATATTTATATCTTCATGTTCTAGATTACACCAACATAGCACTTCGATATTAAATAAGGGACGTGAATGTATGTATGTCTATTAAATTTGCTTATTTCAAGAAGTACTTAAAAATAGGCATATTTTCGCATCTTCATTGCCTACAACATATCACTTTGACTCAAGAAGTAAACTTAATAAGACGGGACATTACGCATTTGATTTATAAACAAAGTATTACTTTTGCTATCCGACGTTTCGGCTATGTTGCAAAGGCGTTCGTATGAAGACGTCTACGTCAGTTCACTCGAACTATAGCCATTGCAACATGGTCGAAACATCAGGTAGCAAAGGTTATACTTTGTTTATAATATAAACGTGATAAACCTCGTTTCATATTTTTGAGAGACTCGCCATTTATATTCATTTTACAAGAAAACGGGATCCGTGTTGACCTGCGACCCCAAAGTCCCGGGTTTTTTCGAGATGAATAAAAATCACGAATTTCTTATACATACATACACATTATACCTGATTCCCTACCCCTCGGCAGAGATCACGGATCGCCATTTATCCCGCTCCTGACAGGTCACTTTCGCTGAATTGACACTCATACACCTCATACACACTCGGCGGCTATAGGTACATCTACTGAAAAAAATTATCAAGAATCAAATACCCAACTCACCGAATCTGTTCATGATCGCCACTCTTGAGCAACATGTCGACGTAAGTGGAACAAACGTCGACGCGTTGCGGATAAACGCCCAGGACCTGTTCGAACAGCGCTTCGGCCCTCTCTCTGTCACCCGCGTCACGTTCTAGTAACGCGAACCTCACTAGGACCGTTACATCTGTTGAAAGAATTTGAGTTATATGGTATTATATACTTAGATACGAAAATAGTGGGTAATTTATTTAGTAAGATATCACAAATTCATATTATACCTTTGAAAACTTGTGGTAAGATATTGAATAGATTTTAAATATCGATGTAGCTGTTAAAATTATCGACCTTTGTTCTTTAAGCAATGCGAGAGGAGTAAGAAACTGGTTATGATCAATTACGGCTAACCTCATTTAAGGAATTCGTCTTAATCTTTTGTATATGGCTACTACTTTATTCTGCTGCTTAAAATATCTAATCAAGTATCAACAAAAAATTTTTTATAAATAAAAATTTTTTTCCATATAATACTTACGATGTTTCTTCTCAAGCACACTAATAGCTTTCTGCATCACCTGTCTCGCTTTCTCAATCAACCCCAGCTTATAGCAGGCAGCGCCGCAGAGCTCATACGTTTCTGGTTGTCTCTTGTATTTCCTTAACATTAAGTCCACTAGACCAGTCAATTCTTGAACCTTGCTCGTGTCCACGTAAATGTCTATTAGTTTGCAGTGAATTTTGTATGAATCGTTCATTTGTAGAGCTTCTTCTAGGATCTTTTGTTGGGACTCCTGTAAATGTAAAGGTTTGTTTAAAATTACTCTGTTTTTTTTTATAAAGCACATACACTAAATTTTAATTTGTTTTATTCAGAGTGGTAAGCAACTATCGCAGACACAACAAGTCCTTTAGTCGAATTGTACATTACTTCTATTTTCCAAGCATCAACTTAGACGTATTAGTAAATTATATGTCATTTTCTATTTAGTATTTTTTACCAATACTTGGTATTACATTTAAACATGTACTAACTAATTAATGCTTACCTTGGTTCCAAACCTATTTTCGAAATTAATCATGGCAACCCAGACGTTTAGTTTTTCATCCTCTTCTCTGAAAGAGATTGTGTTGAGGGCTTTTCTGCCAACGGCGCGCGCTTTCTCTATTTCTGTTGCCTGTGGAAAAAAATAACATTAATATAAGGAACATTAAGCTAAAAAGGTGACGTTAGGTGTACCTATAACCGTCTAGAGTGTATGAGAAGATGTATGAATGTCAATGAAACGAAAGTGGTCTGTCAAGATCGGGACAAACGGGGATCCGTGATCTCTGCCTAACCCCTCTAAATTTACACGAGTTAAGAGTATTCAGAAGGTAGGTTTGTGGTGCTTATATCATCGTATAAAGGCTGCTGACATGATATTATATCTCCGAGGTTCTGTTTATCTAAAACCAGATAAAGTACATGTGTATATTTTTGTACATGATACTAGACCGTCTAGAGTAAAACTACCTACGACTACGATTTCTTAAGACTGTCCACTGTATCACAAGCTTCTCTTAGCATTAATAACATAAGATTATTATTGCCTGGTAGAAAGAGTCAAACATAATTACAAAAATCAGCAAACAGCTGAGCTCCTTCAACTTCTCACTACCTTTATGTATTAATATCTTCTACCAGTCTTTCAAGACAAATGTACTCTTGTTTCACTACCTTACAAAACGACTATCTAAAAATAGTATTTGTTCATTTTCGTTTTCCACTAGTTGACACGTGACATTGTCAAGTGACTAAAACTATAGTCCCATGCCAATAAAAAACTCAGCTAACAGCTGTCTCTAATCTTTTAACCACCCCTAATGTTAATGTATAATTTGAATTAATACTAGCGACCCGCTCCGGCTTCGCACTTCTGACAATTTTATGGATGTTATAATACATATAAACCTTCCTATTGAATCACTCTATCTATTGAAAAAAACCGCATCAAAATCCATTGCGTAGTTTCAAAGATTTAAGCATACAAAAGGACATAGGGGCAGATAAAGCGACTTTGTTTTATACTATGTAGTGATTCCTCAACTTACTTGCAAATGGAACGCCATATACGCGATCCACAGCTGACTGCAGTTGGGCTTAGCGAGTAGCGCCCTCTCGAAGTGTTCCACCGACCTCGGATGCTCCGCCCCCTCGATCGCCGCTTTCTCCATACTTCTTATTCTCTCTTCTTCTTCTCGTGCTTTTGCTACTTTTTCAGCCGCTGAGAGCTTCTTCCGTTTCTTCTTTGGCTGTTCCTCTACCTGTAGATAGAAGAGCAATGGAAGATTGTGTTATAATTGTGATATTTAAGCATCCATTATACATGCATGCATTGAATTACAGTTGTATTTTCGATAATATAAAAGTAATTTTAATATTTTAATGCAGTTGTAAAAAGTCTATCTATATATTTTTGTTGCTTTCGCCTAGACCTTAATAATAGAAAATATTATCCTTTATAAATACTTACAAATCTACGCCAATATAAGGCAAATAATGACATTTTGGATATTATTTGTGAGATTCAAATCCTTACCTCTTCGTCACTGCTACTTTCTTCTTGTTCCTGTGGCTTGGTTTCTACTTTTCCAGCCCAAAAGTCTTTCACACTCGGAACCTCCAACGCTGACGTTGACGTATCTAGAACTTTAATCGATTTCGTTTTACTCTTTTTAACTTCTTCCTTTGGTTTTTCTACTTCTTTACGTTTCTTCTCTTTCTTAGCTTTAGGCTTGACTTCCACTTCATCATCTGGCATAGTTTTAAGCGTTTCTTGTGCTTTAGTCAACGCCTCATATAAAGCTGCCATTCTTTCCTCAATGATTAATATTTTTCCTTGCATAGCCGTGTGTTTTGGCTTGTTTTCCACTGTTAAACCCTGTTCTTCTAACTTTTGTATCTTTTTGTTAATCTTCTCTATTTTCTTGCTCCTGTTATTAATGTTTTTAACTAAAGATGCTACCCTTTTCTTCCAGTTATTTTTTGAGGTTATGTTTGTGAAATCTAACAATTCGAGGTCTTGTTTGTTGAGGAATGCGTCCTCGGTTGCTGTGTTACTGTCTTCGGAATTAACTGAATCTTTTCTTTTAGATTTTTGTTCTTTATTTTTGCCTTTTGTATTTTTGTCAGTTTGCTTGTTTTGCGTCTTGGCTTCTTCTGTTTTCTTTTTCTTTTTAGCTGCTAAATCAGCTACCTGTTGGACAAAAATATGATAAGAAAACAAATATTTGTGCTAAGATTTAAGTACTAGCTTATTAAAATCAGATTGCGTCTAATGCGCATTTTACATGAGAACACTTCATCTAAATATTACTGAAAAAATTTCACCTCAAACCGGTGCTAGGCCTTAACTAGCCAATACTTTAAATCGAAATTTCCCCATCGTCCTAAATCATATATCGATCAGAATCTAATTCTTACCCGGTTTTCCTCTTGTAAAGATTCGGTATTTTTATTTTTACTCTTTTTATTTTCTGCATCTGAGTTAATGCCTTCATCTTCGCTAAGTTTCCTTTTCTTTTTCTGTCTTGGTACCTATAATACAAAGAAATAATATTCATGAACAAGTGCATTAGTATCATTAGTAGAATGAATACCCAAAAAATATAGAAATATTTAAGATATGTCCCTAACGGTATAGAGAGAAACTATAGACTGAACCTTGAACGATCCTGAGAAATCTCTTTAGCTTCACTCACATCCATTAAACATAACACAGATAAATTGTTGTTCAATATAAGTATAAAATAGTACATTCATTGATAGTAGCGATACATTAATGTGTGCAGTATATTCTATAAACTTACTGTTGAATCAAATGGCGCCGTGATGAGACTGGCAGACATCTTTTTCTCTTCAGGATTCACTTGCAGCACTGTGCATGTAACCTGTCAAGGAAAGATAAAGTAATGGACAAATATAAAGACCATTAATATACTTCATTCATCATTTGTTCTAGGCGTTCATCTATACAATTAAATAAAATGGTATTGTCTTGTATGTCTCATGCGTCATGCCAATGTTCGAAGGACCAAAATAACCTGCAATTAACCGGTTCAGCATAGAGCGTGATATAATGATTCAGGAATACATGAACAATATACATACTGGCTGATTTCTATACAAAGTTTCATTTACAAACTACGTTCGATACGTTATTTTCTATTATCTACTGCTTCTTCCTTTAAAGGTTTTTTAGAAGCTACGTGACCTTTTTTTTCTTAAATACTTACAATCTGTCCGCGATGGAAAGCGTCCTCTAAATTGTCGAGCGGTGGGTTGGAAACGAATGCTTTCGGTATGAAAGCCGTCACGTTATTGAAGAACTCCACTAGTAAATAGTCCTTTATCACCTGTTCAGAAAAAGTTGTTCGTAAACATATCTACATACAAGATATTAATGGCAAGAACCTAACTACAGGAAAATAAACATAAAATTACATAAAAAAAACGTGAAAATAATAACGAATTAAAATCCCGTAGTACGAACTTTTTTTAGGTTTTTGAGTTACAAAACTGAAAACAGTAACATGTCAACCAGTGCCAAATGAATTTCAGCTTTGATTGAACGAACGATATTTGTGTATATAATACTTAGTCACTTGATGTTCTACAACTATAGATGTTGTTAAAAAAAACAAACAGACTGATTAAATCGTTTTCAAAGACGAAAGTTATGTCAGTCACATTCAATAATTTCCTTTAGTTATCGAACTCTGAACCTACCTAATACCACTTACATGTACATACATATATCATCAACTTAGTTTTCTCACCTTAACCACTCCAGTATAGACCTTCCCAGCCACTGCCTCCTCATAGCTGGTGAGCGCAGCACATTCTGGCTTCAGGAGACTTGGCTTCAGCGTCAGGAACAGAGAATTAGTCTCTTTGTTCACTGCCAAGACTCTTGCCTTGACTTGCTGGCCGACCTAATAATGATAACAAATAGTAAATATACTTAAGATGATATCCCTTATATAGAGTTTATTGTATATTTCATGAACATTATCTAGGATAGTCCAGAACTTATATTTTCGTACAATTTCTGTTGCTATGACCATTTAGTTTGTTGTCTTTTGAAGTGTTGTCTGTTTCTAAATATAGTTTTGTCCTAGTCTGAGACAGTAGTAGAAACTTAACTACCCACATTCGGGAGTTCAGTTACCCATGGTTTTATTATTAAAAACTCAATGTACATTTCATATTTTGTGCATTTGTTAGCTAAGGGAAAAAAATGAGGATGTCTATATGTATATAAAGTATTATAAAATCATAAATACCTTGTATTTTTTGTCTATTTTCGCGTCACTAGCTTTCTTTTTATTGGAGCATACACCGGTATCGAAAACGTGATTCTTTGGAACAATACCTGCAACACAAGATATAAATAATCATCAAACGTAGTTATCGTTATCTACAAAAATAGAATAGGTAAGAAATTAATAATACCATTCGTTAAATAATAATTCAAAAGTCAAACTTGATAAGTGACAACAAAATAGTACGGTAAAATAAAACGAAAATAATATGTAGAGGTATCTTTACTCAGTCATATAGACTTTTTGGTTAACTAACTTTATACAGAAGACAAACGAATTTATGACCATTAACCCTTGCGGGGTAGTCAGAGGTTCAGGTGTCCATTTCGGCAATTGCGAAGGTAGTAATTCTATGGCCACCTCAAACCCACGTGTTGACCAGATAGTCAGTACACAATGTGACAGGTGGTAAGCCATGTCGCCATTTACAAGCACTTACTATTACCTGTTGGGGAAACGGGTAGGTTTCCTCAAGATGTTTTTCCTCACCGTAGTATTCGACGCATTTCGTAAATGTAATTTGATTACAAAAATGTGCATAGAAATTCATTAAACTTTATTTCCATTGGTACATGCTCAAGCGGGATTTGAACCCGCTGATACAGAGTCAAGCCCCAAACAATTGAGCTACGTCGAATTCATAATAACTACTTTAGAATAACTCACTACCTATCTCCCCAACTCAATTTAACATAACCAACATACCCTTGAGCCTGCCAACTTGCACACAGAGGTTGTCATCCCTTAGCTCTGCCACTGTGCCGTCCACGAAGTCCCCTGGCCGCAGCTGATCGAGGCGGAAAAACGTGGTGTTGAGCACCTCCTTATCTGCGCTCACCGTGTAGCACTGGTCTACTAAATTGTACTGCATTATCCTCACTGTGTGCTCGCTGCCTGTGAGAAGAATTATTATTTAATATACATATACATACATACATACATACACATTACATCTGATTCCCCGTAAAGGGGTAGGACGGATCCTCATTTGTCTCGATCCAGACAGATCACTTTCGCTTCATTGACACTCATACGTCTATAGTTTTAAGAGATTCGCGATTTATACTCATGATTAATAACTAACGGGACTTATCGCGTTAGTTATTACTCATACATCTTCTCATACACAATCGACGGTTATAGGTACTTCTAACGTAACCCCTTTTCAATATAGCGTCTATCTGATTGTCATATGTCTATTGGGCCGCCCCAAGCGTGACCGCCTTTCCATTTCACCCACATATATTTATTATGTCAATTTACTATCATTCGCCCGCATAACTTAGTCACTACGAGTACATCTTCTTTCAAACTGCAACCTTCCCTTATCACACATTTTTTATTTTTTTTTATCAATGTCACTCCTTACATGCTTCTCAGTGACTGCATTTCCACGGCATTTACTTTATATTCATAATGTAGAGTCTTTGGTCACATTTGATATGTCTATTGATCAGGGTTACCAGCCGAATATTTATTAGATTACAATATTTTAGAGATTAAGTTACACCCTAAATTACTTACTATAGCATATTCGCTTTAAGAAAATAGTGACGTCATCAGATTCCCGCGATTTGACCAATGAGACGTGACAACGGTTGGCTGCAATTGGTTAAAGTGACTCTTTTTCTCATTTACTCACGCCTCATTGGCCAGTTGAGCCTTTGAATATCATGTCGTCACTATTTACTTAACGCGAATAGCCTATAAGTAGTCATACTAAGTATACAAATAGGATAAACAAGAATACTCACCCAAAGGATACATCTTGGCAATGACCTGTTCATCAGTAAGATCCTCCTCCACGTTAAGAGACTTGACATTCATCACGCCAACACTGCGCTTGGATAGCTTCAGTTGGATTGTGCGCTTTGCGATGTTGATAACCTGTTAATAGAAATATTATTTTGTTTAATTTAGTATGAATATTAGTGTGGAATAATGATAGTATTAATATATAGAAAATTATGTCTCCTAGTTTATCTAAACCTCCAAAGAGATGAATGAATTGTATATAATTTGTAAGAATTTATAATATTATGCTACGATTAGATATAATGGAGATTTATGATACGATATACCGAAAAAGGTGTATACAGATGTGTATAGGACCAAATTAGATAGATTTTAGACATTGCAGCTAGTAATTCGACGTAGCTCAGTTGTTTGGGGCTTGGCTCTGTATCATAGGGTTCAATATGCGGTTGAGCATGTACAAATGGAAATTTAATGAACTTCTATGTACATTTTCATAATAAAAACACATTTACTAAATGCATCGAATTATACGGTGAGGGAAAACATCGTGAGGAAACCTACCTGCCCCCCGAACAGGCAATAGTGCTTGTAAATGGCGACATGGATTACCACCTGTCACAGTGAGTACTGACTATATCGTTAACACGTGGGTTCGAGGTGGCCATAGAATTACTACCTTCGCAATTGCGTAGATGGACATCTGAACCTCTGACTACCCCGCAAAGGTTAATGGTCGTGAACGTATTTGTCTTATTTGTCTATTTTTCTTTGTAGTTCGTAACTATATTAGAAGATTATTTAGTGAATTAAGATATAGTATTAAAATATCCGTGGTTATAATCTCTACTAGCGACCCGCTCTGGCTTCGCACTTCTGGCTATTTAATGGATGTTATTATACATAAAAACCTTCCTCTTGAATCACTCTATCTATTAAAAAAACCGCATCAAAATCCGTTGCGTAGTTTCAAAGATTTAAGCATACAAAGGGACATAGGGACAGAGAAAACGACTTTGTTTTATACTATGTAGTGATTATTTGGTGAATTAAGATATAGTATTAAACTACCTGTGGTTACAATCTCTAAATCAACCTACCTGCGCTTTCCCAACAATATCGCCCTCCTCAAACTCTTGCTCCGCCTCCATATTAGGTACCAAGCCCTCAAACACAGGCTTCAGGGTGAGGAACGGCGTGTGCGTCGTGGGCAACGTGTACAGGTAATGGGCACGCACACGCTGACCTAGGGCCGGTTTTTTGCCTTTTATTTTGGCTACGTGCTGTCTTTGGATGTACGCTGTCGTGTCGTTGAAAATGCGGCCTTCTATTCCGTTGTCTAGGGCCTGAGAAATCATTAATAAGTATATAAAGAGTTAATAATAGATACATATAACTTTTGATCGCTTTCGGTGTGGAGAGATCCTCGGAGATATAATATCTCCCACGTCACGTAGTAATACGTATATTGAGGTACTTTTATAATGATTTATTTTATTATTAGGTTGTGATGTCATAAAGGAACATTGGTGACAGGTTGCTAGCACATCGCCCAATATATTCTATTTACCCCCAGCCCCTTAGTCGCTTCCTACGACATGCCAGGATGAAACGGAAGCTAGTTTAACGCTCTTTTAACCTCCCAGACTATAACTGTACTTATGAAGTTACTTCATATATTACACATTTGATACATACATACACATCACCCCTGATTCCCTGTAGATCAGTAGGCAGAGATCACGGATCCCCATTTGTCCCGATCCTGATAGATCACTTTCGCTTCATTGAAACTCATACACACTCGGCGGTTATAGGTACTTCTAACGTCACCCTTATTCAATATTCTTACTGACTGTCATATGTGCTATTGGGCCTCTACGTAACCGCCCATCATACATAGTTGATATAGCTGTAACAATTACCTTATCAACAATGAACTCCAGCGTAGTGCCAGGAAGAACCCCAATGGCGCCTTTGGCTGGCTTCCTCTTCAGCACCGCTTCATGCAAGGCCTCTTGGCA
The DNA here is from genome assembly GCA_030578115.1 of Leucoptera coffeella. NCBI lineage: Eukaryota > Metazoa > Arthropoda > Insecta > Lepidoptera > Lyonetiidae > Leucoptera > Leucoptera coffeella. Next base: position 107,905 of record JAMBLF010000071.1, on the reverse strand, counting down.
ACCCGTTAACTTCACTATAGACTGCTCCGGAGACTGGGTCACCGATTTCACTGTACACCACACTAGCATTCCTGTGTCTATAAGGAAGGTGTTTGTTAGTATATGTGATACAAATTATTTAAGTAAATAACATACGTGTATATCCTTTAGAGCTTGTAAAGGTGCGTATATTGCTAAAATAAATAAACATATAACCGTTTCCCTATAAAGGGGAAGGCAGAGATCACGAAAAATCTTTATGGTTCAAATCTTAGTAAATAAGTTAATTAATTTGTAGTGAATAAAGTACTTTTAACTTGGAATTTCAATTGATAATTTTAAGGGAGATAAATGAATAACATTAAAAAAAACTTGAGTTATTGTTTCCTCGACGGTACAATCTAGATAGTCACCCGTCCAGATACTTCCCACACCTACATTCCTCAACTTCGGTTATCAAACAAGATTACGTGTATGCTCACTGGGGCAGCCATTGTTGATATAAAATAACTTACCCAATTCGACGCCTTCATCCAGATGCTTTTTGGGTAAGAATGCCTTTGTGTTGGGTATGCCCAGGTCCATTTGGTAGCCGTGGTCTTCTATCGAACTAACTGCCGCTTGCAGTATGAAACCTAGAAGCACACATATAATTTTAATTATAGACAAATATTGATATATAACTTGAAACTTTACTTGAATCTGTCCTAATGGTACTTCTGTGTAGTTTATAAATGTAATGCTTTGATTTGTACTTTGAATTAAATGTAAGGCGTCTGACTATCAGGGAAGTGTAAGTAAACATATAAACTTTATTTGATATTGTTTTATTGTAATTAAAGTTATAAGCCACCAAAACTCCATAAGCCATAAGCATAAGTTACTTTTTCAAGTTAGCTCTTTAAGTTAACTCTTTTAACAATGACATTGTGATGTGTATGTACATACATACATACATACGCTTCACGACTTGTGTCTACACACTCCCTTTTTTTTATTACGTAGGGGTAGTCAGAGGCTTGAATGCCCATCTCCAAAATTTCAAAGGCATGTTAAGTAAGGGTCATTCAAACATTCAAAGTAAATTATGTGAATGTATTAATCACCTTTGTTAAGCTCCATATGCGTGCAACCACTGTTGACATGCTGCGGCATTAAACTCAGCACTGTATCCTTCTTCTGGGATTGCAGGACCCTTGCAGCTACATACTGGCCTCGCTTAAACATGGATTGTAGTTCCCGTACATTTTCCACCTGTATTAATATAAATAATTCTTGTAACTAATGAACCACCTGTTACATTGAGTATGAAGTGTACAACATGTGGGTTCCAGGTGGCCATAGAATAACTATACCTTCACATTTGCGGAGATGGATACCTGAACCTCTGACTACCCCACAGGGTAAATGTTGTGAATGTGTTTGTCTTATTGTCTAATGAACCTCAGTCAAACTAATACTATACTGGTGACTGAACTTAATCAAGCCCATGTAAGTAAAACTTGCATAATATAATACTTGTAGCTGAACTTTGATTTATGCTTTGTGTGGCATTAATAGACCTAAAAACATACAAGTTTATAGTACAAATAGTTAGTTTAGTAAGTACTGTAGTAATTTTGCAGGAAAAGGAAGCTTTATATACTAACATAGCTCATATCTCAGACCAGCACTGGCCTAATTTTCATTAAATATTAATGCTCTAATGAACAACAACTGAAAAAGTATAACATACTATGTACAGTCATTAGTTACATTGAGTAAATGATGCAAAAGTGGTTACCAGAATCGTAAAAATGGGCATCCATTATCTCTACCAAACCCTCTATAAACATAAAGATGGTGTATGTAAGTCTTACCTGATCATTAACATAAGCTTCTAGCAATTTGTTGTATGGCTCACTGATATGGCAAGCCATGACGTTGCCCATGAGACGGCATGGCAGTGACAGGTTGATCTTTGTTTCAAAGACTTGTCTCACCCTGCAGAGAACTAGCAAGCCTTCTCTTAGAGTCTGAAATATATAAAAGTAAATAAACATATGAATTGGTAAGTCTTTTGATTTACAATAGTATACTTAAGTATTTTTTTAATGAATTTTTAAATTGTACATTTTTATAACACACTAGACACACAATTTCTGGACTAAATTGTTACGCATTGAAATATCTCTTCGCAATGATTATCAATGATGAGGATGATGTGTAGGGCTGTAATTTGAGTGTGTTGTACAAAGAATTTTAGCAGCATTTTATCATGAACTTACGAGACCAATATGATATTGTTAGGTAATTATTTAATAAGATTCTTTGTAGTATGAATAAATTACCTGAGCTACAAGTCCTATAGAGCATATCTTCTGTGATTTATCAAAATCTGAAGTAGATTCATCAGACGAATATCCAGTATCTCCCTCACTTTTCTTCGGCTTTTTATACTTCTTTTGTTTTTCTGTCTTCTGGACGTGCCCTAGAAACTATTGATTAATCTATATTAGTTTTATGAAGTTACATATCGAAAATTTAAATTATGAACAATTAGTTTAACTTACATTGCTTGTTTGTGTAAATTGCCGAACTTGAGGTTTTTTACCTCCACGAGGGAAGTATTCTTCAGTATCAACCATTGTGAAATTAATTTATTTGTTAAAACATTATCCGGTAAATTGGCGAATGAGCATGAGAATGTTAGCACTTTGAGGTTATATTTACTAGTCACAGTCAAACTCGCACACATTTGTTGTTGTGAGCACATGTCAGTCATGAAATATTATAAGACTATTCGACGCTTGATTTCAACCCACTAAAAATGAAAAAAGAATTATTGTAATTTGCATCTATGATATAAAATGAAACAAATTTATTACATAAATAAAACTAAAACGAGATTGAATCTATAAAATAGGTCTTACATTTATTTGAAAACTCTATGCTAATGGAATTTCGTAAATTATATAATTGAAACGAGCGTGTCCAGTTATTTTTACTCAAAGTTAATCTATCTTTTTAACAAAATTATATTTGTCTGTTACTAAAACTTAGAACATAAGTAAATGTATGTATATCTTTATCTAATCTTAACAACTGACGTACAATATTCATGAGGAACTGCGAATGCTACTGAAATGAAATCAAGTTTCTGAAGTTGTTGGCTACATAGTTTGGTTGGTAGTAGACGTCTCTTGATTGTGATATTTATTCAAGTGTGCTGTGATTTCGAATATTCCGGCTCCCAATTAAATAAGTGTTATCAATAATATCAAGTGTTGTAACAGAAGATATCAGTGGTACGTACAGTGCATATCATCATTTAATTTATTTGTTATCAATTGAGTGTCATTGACCGTAAATTACTTATTATCTTTATGAAAGATAACTTGCGGAGTCTCACTGTGCAATAGGGGAAGTGGTTACCTTTATTTGATATAAATATATGTGTGGGACTAGTTTGTGTACAATAAATATATCTAACATATTTGTTAGTAACTCGCGAAGCTGCCGGTTAGTGATTAGTCATTTAGTGGAATATTTTTAATTGAAAAATTGTAGTCGTACCGGTTCTACTAGTAGGAATTTTTCCAACATCAGTTCTATTTGTAACTTTTTAATATCAAAGTGTAAAAAATCTAAAATTTTTGTAACAGATCATGAAGAAAGTAGTTATTTTTGGAAGCACTGGCATGACAGGGCTCTGTGCTGTGGAGGCTGCTGTTAAAAAAGGTAATAGTTTATACTTATTCTATGTAGTTCCTTCTCATTACCTACATTATTAAAAAAATGCACTACATTACTATATTATTAATTATTTAAAGTTAAGTATCTATCATCTTAGTAACTTCATTGAAAAACATCCTAAAATCATGCACTAAATAATATTTTATTTAATTCTTCTAAGGTTAGAACTACTGATATATCTGATTTAACCCTTGACCGCTAATTACTAAATCATTCCATTAAGCGTAATAGGATTTTTTTGTGTGTGATAAGAAAACTGGCCAATGTTACCAATGCAGGTATTTTATAATAATCAAAATCTTTGCTAGTTATTATAGGAAAATATTGTCATGAATTGGTGTTAAATAATAGTGAAAAGGAAAATAATTCAATGCACATCAAAAATACTGAAATGTACACCAAAATATAGCTAAACCCACAACAATGGTTAGGTTTGGGACTGTATTATTTTGGTGTACAATTCAGTATTTTAGGAGTGCATTTTCATATTATCTTCCTTTAAACACTATCCTATTGAAAATACATTAAAATTATCATTTTCATGTTAGGTATTCCAGCTCTTGAAATGAAAGTAAGCTTGCAGTGACAGGCCACTTTCGTAATTTCAGTGACTGAAATTCCCAAAACAATAGTATTGCGTTACCTGTGCTAATTACTGAAATTGTTTGAAATAAAAGTGAACCAACTTTGTATGTTTAATTAAAAATGTTGAAACGTATCTTTTGTTCTGGCCCATGTTTATTCATATATGTTGATGGATTCAGGCTGAAATCAGTATTGTGGGCCTTGAGGTGAATGTTGACTCTACTTTTAATTTATACACATTGAATGTTGCTGAAAAATTGCCAGCACAGGTAAAGTTAGCTCCTAGATGAGTCGATTATTTCAAAAACTCTTAGTAGATTGCTGGTTATGTGAAAACATTTCAGAACTGAAAAATCAATATTATAATTGATATGATTTGGTTTGCTAAACACCTTTAGAGTAAAAGTTTAGGGAAATAACTAATATAAATTGCAATCTTTTGTTATTGTCTATAATGTGGTAACACCCGTTATAGATTTGGATAATTCAGGGAAAAATCAGATCATTAGGTGCTTAGGTGAAGCCAATACTGTATGATAATGTCTGTGTCAATATACCCATATATTAATTATGCTTTGTGTATCATAATCTCAAGGTTGTCATATCAGATGAAACATTGCTGATAGGTTGCTAACCCATCGACCAATAGATTCCATTCCCTACCACATGCCGGTTAGAACCGCAGCTAGTAAGCATTTTTTTTAAACATCTCAAGTAGCATACATACATACACATCACGCCTGATTCCCTGTAGAGGGGTAGGCAGAGATCACGGATCCCCATTTGTCCCGATCCTGACAGACCACTTTCGCTTCATTGACACTCATACCTCCTCTCATACACTCTTGGCGGTTATAGGTACTCAAGTATCAAGTAGCATGCAGTGATATTCACTTTTTATCAGTTATAAAATATCCACAGGCCTCCAAGTACGAGCCTTTGTCCGGGATCCAGCCAAAGTGCCGGAACACCTCAAAAACAAAGTGGAGGTGTTCAAAGGGAACGTCCTAGAGCCAGATTCCGTCCATGATGCAGTAGAAGACATGGACGGAGTGGTCATTATACTAGGGACGAGGAATAGCCTGGCACCTACTACTGATATGTCAGAGGGAACTAAGGTATGTATGATAAGATATCAGAATATATGTGTAAATGTGTTGTTATGTAGTTCAATATGCATCTTTAACCAATTAATAGAAGCCTATTATTGTATTTAATAGTTTGAAATTGACTAGATTATCTTAAGAATGTATGATAGAATGTAGAGATCCTATTCCATAATTTTTAAGAGTGGATGATCCATAATTTGTATGTCCCATACTCATTATGCATCTAGAAAAAGATTTATTTTATTTAGTACTGATGAGGTATCACAGCTCTATTATTCTATATTCTATTAAAACTCTGCTTACCACATTGTAGGGAAACGGACGTGATATCTATGTATTACTACTGTTAACAGTTTTTATTTTACCGTAATATTACCATGAGGGAAAACATCGTGAGGAAACCTACCTGTTCCCCAAACAGTCAATAGTTAGCGCTTGTAAATGGCGACACGGCTTACCACCTGTCACATTGAGTACAGTCTATCTGGGCAACACGTGGGTTCAAGTTATCCATAGCATTACTACCTTTGCAATTTTGGAGATGGACACATGAACCTCTAACTACCCGGCAATGGTTAATGGTCGTGAACGCGTTTGTTGTTGCTCTGCTTACCTAATGTAGGGAAACAGACGTGATATCTATGTATTATTACTGTTAACATATTAAATTGTTAATATAAATTGTTTGATTTATTTATTTAACTTATATCTTCCAACCAGAACATAATAGAAGCGATGCGTGCTAAGAGCGTAAAGACCGTTTCGGCGTGTCTATCAGCCTTCCTCTTCTACCCTGACGACAAGGTGCCCGAGAGGTTTGTGCCCATCAATGAGGACCACAAGCGCATGTTCTCGGAGCTCAAGGAAAGCCCCCTTAACTGGATTGCTGTGTTCCCACCCCATATTGAAGGTTAGTAGAACTTAGGGAAGAAATATTTCAATAGACTCATATTGAGTGCATGGTAAAGTATTTGTATTTTGCGTAGAATGTACGAACTATTATACTGTGTAAAAAAATCTAAAAAGAGTTTGAGTTAATGTATAAAAAACACGGTAAAATGTATGCTCGCGTGTTAGAGTAGTAGTCCTATTGTTATTTGCATACTACCTTTTTAATATAGAAACTTCACAAAGAATCAACCAAGATATTGCTAATGATGGCAATGGTCATGGTTTATACACATCAAAATGGAACACAATCGACATATTGGTTACGCACTGACCATTTATTTTATACTCTAGAAAATTAAAGATCGAAACTAAAATCTGATTATCGGAAATGATTGATTTTTATGCTAAAATCTATTCGTTTCGATGGCATACATCATAATCCAGTTTAATATAGCTATAGGTATATATGATAAACTAAATATGTTGACATGTTACGTACAACTATATAAAAGATGAGATAACAAAAACAATACTTGAGTTATATCTTCTAGAGTTTGTTACTCGGTTTGATAAGATTAGGAATCAATAGGATTAAGTCTATTGTGACTAATACATATGTATATTTATTGAAAATGACAATGCAAATAAATAAACTCAAATAAGGTAAAATACAAAACATTCAAACGTAGTAATGGTCGATATATTGCAAAATGTTGAACATAATGTTACGAGTACGATATTTTAACCGTCGAGTTTTATGTATGACAATATGGTATCGGGAAAGATTAGAATATCTCTCCATTTACATACATACACATCACGCCTGATTCCCTGTAGAGGGGTAGGCAGAGATCACGGATCCACATTTGTCTCGATCTTGACAGACCACTTTCGCTTCATTGACACTCATACATCTTCTCATACACACTCGGCGGTTATAGGTACTCCTAACGTCACCTTTTTTCAATATAGCGTCTATCTGACTGTCACGAGTACGATATTTTAACCGTCGAGTTTTATGAATGTCAATATCGTATCGGGAAAGAGTCTCTATTTATTCTCCTATATTGAAACAGTCAAAGTGTAACCGATATTTTGTATCCACTCAACTTTCAGGTTTATTTTTTATTAAAATTACCCTAGATTCAAGTCTGATAAGGCCAAGGCCACATTTGAAACTGGTTTTTAACTTACATTATTAGCATAGATACTAGGCATGTTTAACTTGACGTCAAACACTCGTAATATGATGTATTCTACGCAAAAATCGTATTGTGATTATTTTTAAGATTGTTTGTATAGTTATAAGTGACCAAGTTGATGAGTACGAGATTCTATCATCCCGTAAGAAATTATGGGAAGGAAAATAAAGCTTTTAAATATGAAACAGCATTCTCTGCCCATTAGGCGATAACTAAAGGAAAATTATTCAACTACTGCTTTCTACTACTGACATCTAGTCATATTCACTAATATTCTTCAGTTCCTCGTGCCCTAAGACGTAAAAAAGCAGCTAGCATTTTCTTTACATCTCAGAGCTACAGCTAACTGGTACATAAAATTCACTCATTCAAGCTAAGCATGATGATAAGAAATGCACATAGTTTACATTATATTTACATCCCAGACTGACACGAAACATTAATGTAAATACACGTACATTTAATAATATGAATTCCATCTTCCTTGAAATCCCGTGCTAGCTGACTGACACAGAAATAGAATGCTAACTAATTGTCGATCTTCCTGGCATGTCGTAGGAAGCGACTAAAGGCCTAGGGGTAAATGGAATCTATTGGGCGATGGCTACACCCTGTCACCAATGCTCCACATGCACTCACAACTCCATTCATGCTAAAATAACCTAGGAGATAATATTGCATCTCCGAGGTTCAGTCCACTCCCAAAGGGATTAAAGGACATAAACCAAAGCTTATTTTAATTTTATTTACATCCCGGTTTGACACGGACAATTTATATAGATACTCTTAGTTTTATACTGATTTCTTTCTTGTATCTCTGTCTAGACGGCCCCAGCGGTGGCGAGCTGATAATCAAGGTGAACCCTGAATCCTCACCAGCTCGCACCATCTCCAAATGGGACCTTGGCGCCTTCCTGGTGAACAGCCTGGACGAGCCAAAGTACTACAAGAGTGTCATCGGCATAGCCAACGTGCCTAAGTGAACGGGAATAGTGAGGTCTTGTTAGTAAGTTTGGAAGGTTAGTGGTTAAGGAAAGATGTTAGAGAAAACAGGTTTAATAGTTCTTTGGGACAGAGACTGTAAAGAGGATGTAGTAAAGCAAATTATATAGACCTATGTATCTTTTTCAGATAAAAGAGATTCTAAAAGGAATTTTCAACAATTTTTTATGGTATACACACTTTTTTGACATTTGAAACTCATTGCGTCAAAATGAAGATTATTCCGTTTGCATTTAGTTAACGAAATACTTTTGTTCCGGTTCATAAATGAAGGAGCAATTTTAATTATAATTGTTATTATTATCGTTTTTCAAACCCTGTTTATTCAAATAAGGAATCACTGAAAACTACTTCCAAATTTATTAATAAGCGTGCTTAATTTTTATTGTTAAGTTTTACCACATGTTTGATCTAGTTTCTACGTATGTAATATTTCATACCGTGCAATAAAGCCACCAAAATTATATGATTCCATATTTATTAAGAATCATAGCCACATTTTATTATATAATGCCAATAATGTGTAATAAGCTGATAAGTTTTTAACGGTTCGTGATTTTTATTACAGACTGCAAGCCAAATTAAGTAATTTGATATAATAATAGCCATTTTATCAAGCGATACGAATTTGTTACTAGGTATGTAACTATTATTAAGCGTATCGAATTTGTAACAATAAATTCATTGCGTGGACCGTAATAGCATTAAATTCCTTGCTTTTATTATGTCGATAAAAAGCACATAAATATTACCTAATTATCGTAAGTTTTAAACTCAGCGCACAATTTAAACTGTTATGCTATAGCCTACGTTTTTATATGAAAGTTATTGTTTCTAATAATGTGGGTTGCTATTTATATGTATGCATTTATATAACAAAAAAGGTAGGGATACTTTCAGTAAGCATTATTGTTATCCTAAACTTTAATTTGAAATAACAAAATGTTTTTCCTGTAGTTTTATATAATCGATAGTTAAAAGTAGGCATTCGAATGTGTTGTTGAATATATTATTAAGTTGGAAACTAGTTTTTTATTGCCTTTTATAAACTGACCTAAGCAACTTGGAATTTTATTCGTTTGTTAACGAAAAGGTAACGAATTTCTCAGACTATTTTTAACGTGGAATAAATACATCATAAGAATTTAAAGTTGACTTTTGGAATATAATATGGGCATTCACAACTACAAAGATACCAGTCCATCGTCTATTAATTACCAATTTCCTAGTACCACTTAATAGCTTTTTATCTGATAATATTATTTCAGAAGTTTAAAGCCGAATTATTCTGCCTCATTAAATACTTGTCCAAAACCCTTATCATTCTAAATACTTACTTACTACAGAACTAGATACATACATTCACGTCCTTTAATCTCTTTCGGGCTGAACAGAACCTCGGAGTAATATCTCCTAGGTCACTTTTTAGCATGAACTTTGGGTTTGCGATGTCATGATGGAACATTGGTGACAGGTTGCTAACCCATCGGCCAATATATATGTATTTACCCCAAGTCTCTTTCTTAGATTTGCTGGGAAGAATGGCAGCTAGTTAGCATTCTTTTTACGTCCCAGCTAGCACAGGACTTTGGCTCCCTGCCGAATCATTGATGAGGAAATAAACGGTGTATGTTTTTAACGTTTAGCTATCTTTATATCTTTGATGTTCTATATGTTTAAATCATGTCTCTTTTGAAGAAGAGAGATATCTGTTTCCGATGTTCATCATAATGGCTTATTTTTGATGTTCTGTTCGTCTTTCAGAGATCACAAATTTACGGTATATGTATAAACTAGTGACTTGTATAAAATATATAGCCTACTCCACTATTTAATGGATGTAATTATACATATAAACCTTCCTCTGGAATCACTCTTTCTATTAAAAAAACCGCATCAAAATCCGTTGCGTAGTTTCAAAGATTTAAGCATACAAAGGGACATAGAGACAAAGAAAGCGACTATTTTATCCTATGTAGTGATAACATGGATGTCTATTAAGTGAAAGTCATGCTAAGATCGAGAGATTGGGATACGTGATCTCTGTTTAACCCTCTGTATTGAGATGAGGGTGATATGTATGTTGCCAATAGACTGAAATATGTTAACTATAGAAACATCGATGTACCTACATATAATAAAGCAGAATATTTATATAATTATCGCCGCATAATTACATATTTAACTACAATGTATCCAATCCATATATTACAAGTACTTATAGAGGCATATCGCTAATAATCGGACTAGCGAAGGTGAACTGGCTTACTTATTATAGTCATAGATAATACATACGAGTACAATGTACTAGTCGAGTTGAAGTTGTAGTATGAGAAAAGGTACTCAAATAATAATAATATTTGGACATTATTACACCAATTGAACTAGCCCCTTGGTAAGTTCATTTAAGACTTGTGTTAAGGGTACTAGTCAACGTATATTTAAGAAATATATACATATTATATCTTTATATAATATATATAGCATATATAATCAACGATCAGACTGGAAAGCAGTAGAAAAGCGTAGTTCTTAACTCTGCCTCCACCGGGAATCGTTCCGGCGGCTAACCGATCGCGCCACGGAAGTCTTCAAGTTAATATATGTTATATTTATTTATAGGTAAGTATAATTCTAAGACAACCGTATGTTAGCTGTTTTTCTTCTCGTCGTATCGTTGGGCGATGAACTAGCAACGTCTCATCAATAGTCCATCATATCTAGCCAATCACTACCCCGATAATTACTTATGCTGTAAGTGAGCGAGGTGATTTTGTGTCTCCGAACTCGTGTTGTACTTTCATTTGTGAGTTAGTAGACGTGATGTACTAACGCAGTCAACTTAGAAAGACAAACAGGTTTACGACCATAAACCCTTACGGGGTAGTCAGAGGTTCAAGTGTCCATCGCCGCAATTGTAATCCTATATAGCCAGATCGAACCCACGTGTTGTCAGTACTCAATTTAAAATTATGTTTTAAAGGTCAATACCTAGATCTATATATAGAGATATTGATTTGAATAGGTATTCTAAACGGCGTCATATCTGCGGTTTTATTTATAAGAATATACAGAGGTCAGTAAGTACCTAGAATTATCGAGTATGTATGAGGAGGTGTATGGATCCAATGAAGAAAGTGTTTTGCCAAGACCAACAAAAAGGGACCACGATCTCTGTCTTCCTCTCTATAGGAACACGTGCGTGATGCTATAAAATTTCACACTTGAACGAATCAGAAAACGTAAAACAAATCGATATATAAATCGTAATTAAGATTGCGTTCGGCCATAATTAATTGATCTTTGACACGCATGTAATTAGAGTTCAAATACCTACCTGCATGCATATTGCATACCTACATTTAAATGTGTATTGTTCTACGTACAAGCATACTATTATCTGTACATTTAAACGTATTTAGTCATTTTTACACTTCAAAAACAGAACCCTTACGCAAAATACATAATGCTAAGAGAACAGAAATCAAAATCAAGACAAAAACAACGCGTTCACGACCATTAACCCTTGTGAGGTAGTCAGAAGTTCAGGTTTCCATCTCAGCAACTGCGAAGGTAGTAATTCTATGGCCACCTTGAACGCACGTGTTGACTAGATAGTCAGTATTCAATGTGACCGGTAAGCCATTTACAAGCGCTAAATATTACCTGTTCGGGAAACAGGTAGGTTTCCTCACAATGTTTTCCCTCACCGTAGTACTCGATGATTTGCGTTAACGTATTTTTATTACGAAAATGTACATAGAAATTCATCATGCTTCATTTCCATCTATTGGTACATACTCAAGCGAAATTTGAACCTTGTACCCACTGATACAGAGCCAAGCTCCAAACAACTGAGCTACCTCGAGTTATGTATGTATATCATCTATATAATACGTAACGTTGTTCAGAAAATACGTTCCCTGTAACATATTTTATTTGTAGACACATCAATAAAGTTGTACAAATTAATAACACTGATCTCGCCACTACGCTTCCATATATCACGACTTTTAGTTACCTTTATGAATATTAATTTTATAGAAGATTTGGTATTTGTTAATGACTGATTCTATTTCCTGTACATGATAATACTTTTCATTTTATAACAGATATAAAATGAAAAGTATTACATATATTTTCGTAATAAAAACACATTTACGAAATGCGTTGAATTATACGGTGAGGGAAACATCGTGAGGAAACCTACCTGTTCGTCGAACAGGTAATAGTTAGTGCTTGTACATGGCGACATGGCTGATCACCTGTCACATTGAGTACTGACTATCTGGTTAACACGCGGGTTCGAGATGTCCATAGAATTACTACCTTCGCAATTGCGGAGATGGACACCTGAACCTCTGACTACCCCGCAAGGGTTAATGGTCGTGAATGCGTTTGTTTTGTTTTTTTTTGTTTATAACAGATTTTAAATTACATTAATGTCTATGCATTAAGTGAGGTACGGTGATATAATTCTCGTGTATCAATCATGAATGGACCTATGTGTATGGATATAATAAAGCACCTATTAATAATCTCAATAGAAAAGAACGGTAACAACAATGTCATATTCTCAAAATTTAGGTTAGAGATCCCGCCACATAAGGTGGCAGTAGCCAAACTTGGAACTAAATTTGACGTTACCGCCATTGCGTGTTATTTTGTATGAAAGGTAAATTTAGTATTACCAGCGTTGTGTTTTTTGCCCACTCTTTGTAATTTTTATGTTTGTTAAGGGTGATTATAATAAATTGATTTCCGGAGTTTCTTGTTAGTTCTTCTCCAAGCTAGGGTCTCCGCTGATCTAACCTCGGTAAAAAATATGTAAAGACAATGCTCAGTGCCATGTTTGAAATAATAGTTTTAAGAGATTCGCGATTTATACTCATGATATAAGATATAAGGGTGTGTATAAGATTGATTGCAGCTGTGGGAAATCCTACGTCGAACACACTAAACGGTCTATTGCGGACAGAGTGAAGGAACACATAATATATGTAATATATAATAAGAAGGATAAGTCCCGTTAATTATTAATCATGTTTGAAATAGTTTAATAAACATATTTTGACTTTGATATATTAATTTGTTTTATTTGAGTTTATAGCTCTGCAACCAAAGACCGTTACAAATGAAACCTATAATGTATCGAGCCGTATGGCACAGTGAGTGCCAGTTTTGGCGTGTTTACTGGTAACACTGAATTACGCGACTGTGGCGACGCCTCCAACTGCCACCTTATGTGGCGGGATCTCTAGTAATAAAATAAATCTTTTGCAACAATATTTTATATCCAAACTTAACACTATATACATTATTTACAAACTTAGGCATTATATTGCTAAGGTTTTCACTGCATATTAATGCAAGTCTTTCATTGGGATACTCTGCCTCAACTATTGTGAAACAGTTAAAGCTTCTTACGATCAGTTAAGAAGCTTATATCTTACGATGTTACAGTGCATTCTTTGGAGTATGAAATTAAAATAACCACAATTATGCTAGTTTTTCAACACAAGAGAACAAAACATATTTACTATCTTCAACAAACCAGTATCTATTAAAGTAACCTATAGAATATTTGTATTATTTTAATCACAGTTCAAACAGGACTAATGATCTAACCTAAATAACATAGACCTAAATATATACACCCACGTCCTCTAATCCCTTTCAAGGTGAAAAGAACATTAGATACAAAAATATCTGGGCCGCTTGTTAGTATGAATATTGGGGTCGTGATGTTATATGGAACATTGGTGACAGGTTGCTAGCCTATCCCCCACCAGATTCCATTATATTAACCTCCTAGTCCCTTAGTCGCCTCTTACGACCTGACGGTAAGAACGGCAGCTAGTTAGCATTATATTGCGTCCTACCTAACACTGGACTAGACCAAAATATATCATGCTAAATCTTGCATCACATGTACATTTGGTTTCTTTACATCTTTCTTGAGATGTTCTAGGTCCAACAACAATTTCCCTAGGTCTCCATTGCGGAAACCTCGTATGAAAGTCCTAGCGCTTTCTACTAAGTCTGGCACCTCTCTATATTCATTGTTGAAGTCCCGGAACTTTCTTATCCTATTGTATTTGGCTGCTCCGGCTAACAGTACCTGAAAATATATGTTTAGAGTCACATTTAGTCATACTAAAGGATAACAATAATTGCAAAAGAAGTGGATAGATAAAAGTTTAAACATTTGACTTGTTCTTGGGAAAGAAGGATATAAAAAGATAGCTACATTTATAACTAACAAACAGTTACTCAACCATTAACATTTGCAGGGTATTCAGAGGTTCAGGGGTCCATCTCTACATCAACAGATGCAATAATTATATGGCCACCTCGAACCCACGTGCTGACCATAGAGATCTACCTAACTTAATGGTAAGCAATGTGGTATGGTAAGCCATGTTACCATTTATAAGCACTGACTATTACCTATTCGGGGAACAGGTTAGCTACGTCATGGTGTTTTCCTTTGCTGCAATATTCCATGCCTTGTATAAATGTATTTTTATTTTAATCATATACATGTATTAGATATGCCACCTTCAGTTATGAATGGTCTAAGTTTCAGAAAACTTAGGTTCCTTAGTTTCTAGTTATGATTTATTTAAGCCTCTGAACAGCATAGACAAAATTATCAATGATTAAACTACATTGCTGCTGAGCTGTTTGATTTTGCGGGGGATCAGGCCCGATTCGCTGGGTTAACAGGCAACCTTCGCTAGTTGAAGAGGCACCAGCAGAAGAAGAAACTACATGACGCCAACTTTCTTTCAATGTAAGCCCTAAACAAACTAGAATAAAAAACAAGTACTTTAAATTTCTATTACCTGATTAATGTGATCGCAAGGTTCCTCCAACCCCATGAAGTCTACGTAGCTATACTTATGGTGCTTGTTGAGCCAGTACAAGAGGTAGTCTGCTATTATCTCTTCACCAACTAGATGGTCTTGTAATGATGCGCATAAGGCGAGTTTGAGCCCCATTTCTACATTAGTTACTGTTGGTTCCAGAATGCCTGTAAAGGGACCAAAATAATCACTACATAGTATAAAACAAAGTCGCTTTCTCTGTCCCTATGTCCCTTTGTATGCTTAAATCTTTGGAACTATGCAACGGATTTTGATGCGGTTTTTTTTAATAGATAGACTGATTCAAGAGGAAGGTTTATATGCATAATAACATCCATTAAATAGTGGAGTAGGCTATATATTTTATACCCATGCGAAGCCGGAGCGGGTCACTAGTAATAATAAAAATGTGTAATATCTATAATATGCTATGTACATTAGAGTAAAGATATTTCTGCTCCATAATAAAGGTGGAAATTTCTATGTTATACCTCGATAACTAGTACAAGCATTTGCTTTCACAATAATTCATATAAGAATTTTACAGCCAATTTTAAATGTTTCATAAGAAGGATAATCATCATCTACATACAATTTATTAGTGCCTATTATGAAAATATGAAATAATATTAATTGGTGAGAATTGTGAACTTATTCAATACACTTTATCACACACTAATTAAGCTTATAATATATGGCTATTATCTACAAGATAAACAGACTATTTTATTATGAATTAAAAGTAATATTACCTGGTGTATCAAACATAAATATATTGGGGTCATTATTGATCCTCATTTTCATATGTAAACTCCTAGTTACCCCTGCAACAGCTCCCGTTTGCAATGCATGCGCTAATTTCATATTCCTTGTTCTCAACACATTTATCAATGACGATTTACCAACATTTGGCACTCCAATGATCATCACATTAAAGTCTTTCTCTTCACTTCTGTTAAATCTATCAGAGTTTTTGATCGCATCTATCATTATAGGTGTCAAGGATTTGATGCCTCTACAAAATTGGTCCTTACAGTTTGTGTATATTACATGTTCTATGTTATAATCAGATTTGAGTTGATCTTTAACTTTAGGTATTAAAGACTGCTTGGTCAGATCCTTTTTGTTCAAAACTAGAATATGTGGCTTCGCGCCAATAACAGTGTTAGTAAATATAGGATTTCTGCCAGTGAATGGTATGCGAGAATCGTGAACTTCGATAACGCAGTCGACAGATTTTAAAGTTCGCTGTATTTGCTTCAAGCCCTTGTTCATATGTCCTGGAA
The DNA here is from genome assembly GCA_030578115.1 of Leucoptera coffeella. Lineage (NCBI taxonomy): Eukaryota > Metazoa > Arthropoda > Insecta > Lepidoptera > Lyonetiidae > Leucoptera > Leucoptera coffeella. Next base: position 91,247 of record JAMBLF010000071.1, on the reverse strand, counting down.
ACCAACGAAGTAAATCCTTGTTCACGTATGGGCATTTTTGACGAAAATTGTATAGTTTAGGGTCGAATTTTGTAGCCATTTTAATTGATTTTAAATACTCTTATAAACCAAAATTGTTTACTATAAATTATAGCATATCAACACTTTATAAAGTTCCGAATTATTTGCAGTAAAACATTATTATTAAGTAAATAATATTTTATAACATAACCTTAAAATCTAGCAGCTGTGTATCTAAGTATCTGACTGATGGACTGTGAACTAAAACAAAGTAAAGATCAATTTCATGCACTGTATAAAAATAATGTTCTTAATTTACAATTAAGATATTATTTATATAAAAAGATCACATGAATAATTTGCAATGACTTAATAAATATAAAATAAGCAAGTTGAGTCAGTAGCTTATTAACTAAAAACAATATACAAATAAGATATTGATAAATCAGATTTTCATATTATTTGTCACTAATACTTCGATCCAGGCAGCAATTTTATTATTACTTGGATTGTGTTTCAATCTGTATTTCTGTATTTGTATGTAAAACATAAAATTACTGTCAGTCAACTAAAATATAAAATACTCATGGTTAACATTAAATAAAAAAAACAACTATCAACAATACTGTCGAGAATTTATTTCGTTGGCAAAACCTTTTTATTTCTATATAGAAGAATTAAATATTTGTGTATGGTGTGTGCTTATAAATAATTCAAAATGAAGACTCGATTTAATACATACGATATTATCTGTATGGTAACAGAATTACAAAAGTAAGTCTACTTGAATATTAACATTTTGTGATGAGATAATTAAAAAATTCATGTCTTTAAGAGCAATTAAAAGCCAAGGGGTGGTAGATCTATATGTATTTCTTGTCATTAATGTCTATTAATAATAATAAAACTCTGGTATGTATTCTAAAGGTGATTGAGGAAATATTGCTTTGAGGCTCTTATTTCCCTCAAGAATATATTGAAGTAAGTATTCCATAATAAAAGGATAGGTTCAAAACATACAATAGCATGATTGTTATTTAATTTTCGATGGACTCAAAGCTGTGCCTAAACGTTGTTTATAAAACATTGTGTTTTTTTCTTATTTCATTGTTTAAAAAAATATTTATATTTTTCTCACACATAAATTGTTAACTTTCAGGCTAGTGGGTATGAGAGTAAATCAAGTGTATGACATAGACAATAAATCATATCTGATAAGGCTCCAAAGATCTGAAGAAAAGGCTGTGCTGCTTATGGAATCGGGAAACCGATTTCATACAACACAATTTGAATGGCCCAAGAACATGGCGCCATCTGGGTTCTCCATGAAAGTGAGTAGATGTTCTATTGTTGTTTGTATCAATGAACCAGCCTATATCAGTCCACCACTGGACGTAGGCCACCCCAAGGGTACATCACAAAACACAATCACTTTTCCTCAGCCACTTTGTTTGTTCAGTTACTCTAAATGTAAGTATTTTACATATCTGATGCAACTCTACTATTATCCTTTGGGCAATCATAGATTATCTTTGTAAAGGCAATGATTGATACGGTTGCAAGCAATTCTGCATAGCCTTTCATGTTTAGTCATAGTTCAAAGTCAATTCAATTCACAAATGGTTAAACACACGCATGTATTTTACAAGTAACATGTCTTATGGTGAGTTCATCATTATTAACAAATACAGTCTAATATTTGTACTTATTATAGCAATAACATTTACATTCTCCCTTACTGTAAACAATCACAAGCATTGTCACTGAAGCATTGTCATTGTCTCTGAACTTTACTGTCAAATCACTACATAGTATAAAACAAAGTCGCTTTCTTTGTCCCTGTGTCCCTTTGTATGCTTCAATCTTTGGAACCACGCAACGGATCTTGATGCGGTTTTTTAAATAGATAGAGTGATTCAAGAGGAAGGTTTATATGTATAATAAAATCCATTAAATAGTGGAGTAGGCTATATATTTTATACCCGTGCAAAGTCGGTGTGGTTCACTAGCAGTTACTAAACTTAATATAACTATTTTCAGTTACGTAAGCACTTGAAAAACAAACGGTTGGAGAGCCTCACCCAACTCGGTATTGACAGAGTAGTAGATTTCCAATTTGGCAGCGGAGAGGTAGCGTACCATGTGATTTTAGAACTCTATGACAAAGGAAACATAGTGCTTACGGACCACAATTGGACCATATTGAACGTTCTCAGACCTCACGTTGAAGGAGATAAAGTGAAGTATGTACTTTAGTTAATATTACGTATACATTCATAATCTTAAATTACTTTCAGGGTAGGCAGTGATATAACATCTTGTTAATCTATTGACGTTGTGATGGCATTGGTGATGCATAATGGTGGAAAATTGGTGTCCTTTAGCCTAAAAAAATCCATCAATCTTTTGTCAATAGCCTTCCTTTGACATGCTGGAAATAATAGCAGCTAGTTAGCATTGTTTTTATATCCTAGCTTGTACTAACTCCCTAGCTGGTTATTGTTTCAATAAAATTGTTTGTAAAAAAAAAGTTAAGTGTGTCTTTTTGAACTAATAATTTCTTTATACATATTTAATAATAAAATAGATGAAGATAAATAGATATTTTTATAATTTCCAGAATAGCAGTCAAAGAGAAATACCCGTTGGACAGGGCCAAAACGTCAGCGGCACCTCCGCTAGGGGAAGAGTTGAAAACAATCCTTGTAAATGCCAAACCCGGTGACAATTTGAAGAAAATACTCAACTCTAGATTAGGTAAAGAATCCATAGTTAGTAACACCAAGACATAAAATATAATATATAATAAGTTGATGTTGTAATGTTTTTTTTGTTGTTAGGTATATCATGAAAGTGTCTGTCATCCAACCAATATAATAAAATAAACAATTTGTTATACATACTAAGAGTAACTAAGTAATAGAACTATACCATTTCAATTGTCAAGAACTCGCTTGTCAATATCCACACCATTTCTAAATTCTAAATCAACACCACCTTGACTTTAATTTAGAAAATATTTTTAGAGGTTTGCAATTTTTATTCATTTTCCAAGAAAACGTCAGGTAGCAAAGTTAATACTTATAAAATATACACGATAACTATACTTAAACGCCCATATTACAACTATCATCTATTCTATTCCGTCCACAGAGTTCGGCCCGGCCATAATAGACCATGTGTTACTAAGTAATGGTCTTTCCGGTAACATGAAGATAGCAAAAGACCCAGGAAAGGGTTTCCAGATAGACCAGGACATGGGGAAGTTGGAGGCGGCGCTAAGGGAAGCCAATGAGATGCTGGTCAATGCTAAACAACGTGTTGCTAAGGTGAGTGGGAAAGCATAGTTTTGATTCATGATTAATAACTAACGGGACTTATCGCGTAAGTTTTTATATAATAAAATTACCTTTATTAACCCGACGTTTCGGCTACTACCATGGCTGCTGCAACGTAGCCGAAACGTCGGGTTAATAAAGGAAATTTTATTATATAAAAACACACGTGATAAGTCCCGTTAGGTATTAATCATGAGTATAAATCGAGAATCTCTTAAAACCATTGTTTTAATTGTTGTGTGTTCATACATACATATACATTCACGTCCATTAATCCTTTTTGGGGTAGACAAAAGCTTGAAAAGACGATAATATTTCTTGGTAATTTTTAGTCAATATTTTTTGAGTTTGTAAGTAAGTTAAGTAAATAAATTGCAAATTTAAGCTTGTCTGCATTTCAAATTGATTGCTATACATTTATCTCTACGTTCATACAAGCCTGTTTCTCTATTAAGAGGTAGGTTGAGACCACTGTCAAACCAATTTCGCTATATTGACTCTCATACACATTTAATGAGTTCTTCTGAGTTTGATGTGCACAGGATTACGTACCAATGCACTTTCTGTGTTCTAATTAAATTCAAAAATAAAATTTTGCGTTTGCTGCTCATATTAATTGCAATACATACATATCTACCACAGATAATAAAATACTATAGTACTCTACTATGATGACAGCAAACTACTTTAGTTAAATTATTGATTTCTAAGTTTATTTAATTTAAAATGATCTATTAATCTGCTTTCTCTTCAAAGAATCAATGGGCTACTTATGCTTTATATAACATCGTCTACTACGCATGGAACAACAATCACTATTTTCATATACAACAGAGTTACACCCATCTTAATTGCAGGGCTACATAACCCAAAAGAAGGAAGAACGTCCTAACCCAGAAGCCGGTGACCCGTTCCTCCTGACCAACGTGGAGTTCCACCCGATGCTCTTCAGCCAGCACCAGGAGATGCCCCGAGTGGAGTTCGAGACCTTCGACAGGGCTGTGGATGAGTTCTTCTCCGCACTCGAGGGGCAGAAGATTGATATGAAGGTGAGGATAGTGTAATGTGTACTTTATAAGGAAATGGGACTTATTTATTTTTTTAAGTTAATAATATCTTTTGTGATAACTGTATGATATGTATATGACAGCGACAACTCAAATTTTTGATTATCATGAAAGAGTAATGTAAGTTACGGTTGAATTCGACATGGCAATCAAACTCGTCAGATTATAAAATGTAGCATCAGTATGCCGTACGAAAACACACACAAATCCAATAAAGGCATAACGACAAGTCCCAACGGTCTAATTAAAACTGATGATGGGAGTCACAGGCGCGTCATTGGCTCAGCAGCTCCTCAAAATCAGTGATCGCGAGAGGGCTTATTTATTTATTTATCTTTGATACTGGCGTGTTGTGGCAGCTAAGGGACTAAGGGCAAATGGAATCAAATATTCACTTAATATTATAAACTATAATTTCAATTATTTACAACCCCAATATTCTATAAAAATGTCACCACGGAGATGTTTTCATGTCTCTAAGGTTCTGTTCGCCCTGAAAGGGAATGAAGGACAATAATGTACTAGTGTATACATACATACACATCACACCCGTTTCCCTGTAAAGAGGTTAGCAGAGATCACGCATCCCCATCTGTTCCGATCCTGACAAACCACTATCGCTTAAAAAAAAAAGACAAACGGTTGTAGTCAGAGGTTCAGGTGTCCATCTCTGCAATTGCAAAGGTAGTAATTCTATCGCTTCATTGACACTCATACACACTCGGCTGTACTTCTAACTTTACCCTTTTTCATTATGGCTTCTACTTCTAATAACCAATCTACTAACTACTAACCCACCCTAAGTCACAGGGCTATGCCCTTTATTAGGGGGTTCGCTGTGTGTACACTAGATTTAAGTTTTTACTGAATAAACGTTTTTACTTTTTTTTACTAATCTCCCTTAGACGATCCAACTAGAGCGCGAGGCGTTCAAGAAGCTGCAGAACGTGAGGAAGGACCATGAGAAGCGGCTGGAAGAACTGGCAATGGTGCAGCGGAGTGACCGGGACAGGGCGGAGCTCATCACCAGGAACCAGGCGCTGGTTGACCAGGCCAGGATGGCGGTGCAGAACGCCCTGGCTAACCAGGTGGGTGGCATAGGGCATTTTGAAATAATGCGTACTAGCTGCATTTATACATACATAAAACATACGCTTCACGACTTGTGTATACACACTCCCTTTTTTATTATGGCGGGGTAGTCAGCGGTTTGCCAGCCCATCTCCGAAATTTCGAAGGCATGTTATTATACTAATAATGTCACAGATAATATAATACTGATAATGTATTATTATTATAACTATTCATTTCGTTACAATCCGGGGGGTAATACCAACTGGTACTCTTTGCGGTTCGGACATAATATCAGCGTTTGTGTTTGCCACTTATAACATATCAAGCTGAGATGAGACGGTTTTTGCACGTCAATGGCACACACTAGAACTACGTGTATATTTCTCTTTGTAATCTGTGTTAGATATAATTTGTATAATATCTTTGTGTGGGTCTGGTAGTTGAAAAAAACCGTTTTTATTATTCTTTAAGAGGTTTTGACTACACACTTAGATAAATGGATAAAAGAATCGTAACAATCAAACGTAGTGTAGGACGCCCCCTTCCAAGGGCACCGACGACCTAAAAATTTTGCTACGAGTGTAAAAAGACATAAGACTACATGTACTCATAATAATGATAACCTTAATTCTACAGATATCCTGGGCCGACATTGAAGAGATGGTGAAAACAGCCCAAGAGAACCACGATCCAGTGGCGTCCTCTATAAAGAAACTCAAACTAGACATGAATCACATAACTATGGAACTTAGTGACCCGTACGCGGAATTTGACGTTGACAGCGACGACGATGACAGCCGCCCGCTGTCAACCATGGTGGTTGACATTGACTTGTCGTTGACAGCTTTCGCCAATGCTCGAAGGTAATATGCCAAAGTTATTAGTTATTTATAATACTTAGTTTACCTGGGACCGGTCTACTAATGCGTTTTGGCGCAATTGTAGTTCAATATCACATCGGTAATAGTGTGAAGTTGGTAGTGGATTAGCAACAGTGGCAAAGTTCACCATTCATGGCGACAAATTTAGCCATGAAAATTGCGAAAATTGTCTCTTTTGCTATTCCAATAAAAACATCACACCGTTACTAAAGTGATAGTAAACTACGATTTTGCAAAAAGCATTAGTGGATTTGGGACCCAGTTAGGTACTTTTACGATATAAGGTTTATAATCCTCTGGGATTGATTAACTAGTATACAGCCTGTATTTGTTTACATTTTAATGACGTTATATTCCTTGAAAGTATTGTCCGGGCAAAAACTACTGTAAGCTTATTATTGGCCTAAAGGTGAATGAAGATAAAACATGACCTATTAATTCAAACACGTTAATCGCGAAACATGCTCAAAAAGACAATTCTATTCAAATACCTACCAAAAGCTTACAGAACAAAAACCAACATATTCTAGGTACTACGACCAAAAACGCAGCGCAGCCAAGAAACACCAGAAAACGCTGGATTCCCAGGGCAAAGCCCTCAAGTCTGCGGAGAGGAAGACCAAGTCCACTTTAAAGGAAGCGCAGACCATCAGCAACATCAGCAAGGCCAGGAAGACGTACTGGTTCGAGAAGTTCTTCTGGTTCATATCGTCGGATAATCTGTTGGTACGTTTAGTAATATAGCATTATGACATCGGAACCCCAATATTACATACATACACATCACGCCTGATTACCTGTAGGCAGAGATCACGCATCCCCATTTGTCCCTATCCTGACTGACCAGTTTCGCTTCATTGACTTGACATAGGTACTCCTAACGAAATCAATATTCATGCTAAAAAGATAGAGATATAATGTCTCCAAGGTTCTGTCCACCTCGAAAGGGATTAAAGAACGCGTATGTATATGTTTGTACGTATATTATGATGAGTTAAATATAATGGTAACGTGAAGTTTTATACTAGGAATGTTGTAGAAGGTGACAAAAGGGGTAACGAAATGTTTTTGTGAATGAACTAGCAAATATTCATCAATGTATTCAAATTCAATGAAATAATGGAGATATGTTAGCAAAGTGTGATTAAATATTACGCTAAATTGCAATCATGACCTCGATAGCTTTGCAAAAATTACCAAGAAGTTGTTGTCTCTGAAGTCCTGCCTACCTCGAAATGGAGTAGTATGCACGAAATGTATGATAATTTAGTGCTTTTTTTTAGAAACACGTTATACTTTGTGACTTATATAAAACCATATGGTCCCTAAATATAAATTTTTACACGGTACCCTCACACTTCTACGTTAAAGGTGATAGCGGGAAGGGACCAGCAGCAGAACGAGCTCCTAGTAAAGAGATACATGAGGGCCGGAGACATATACGTGCACGGCGACGTGGCTGGGGCCTCCTCCGTGATAGTGAAGCGAGCGGGCATCGAACCCCCGCCACGGACGCTCAACGAGGCCGGCCATGCTGCGGTTGCTTACAGGTAATACAGATACATGTGCATTATCGTCCATAATCCCTTTTGAAATAGGGATATAATATCCCCTAGGTAATTTTTTAATTTAAATATTGAGGCTGTAGCCCAGTGGGTAAGACCTCTTGAGTTCCTTTGAGAAAGGTCCTAGATTCGAGTCGCTAACGGTGAGGGAAACCTACCTATCCCTCGGGATAGGGAATCTTTATACGGAGATGCGGTTCACTACCTATCACGTTGGGTGCTTTTTATCTAGTGAAACGCAGGCTTTGAATGACCCATGCCTAATAAGCCTTCGAAATTTCGGAGATGGGCACTCAGGCCTCTGACTACCCCGCCACAATAAAAAAGGGAAGAACGCGAAAAACTTTTATTGTTAATTCATTGTTTCAAAGATCGGTGCTTATTTGAATGTAAACTGAAAGATATTAGGCCGTTATTCTTCTCTATTTGTTGTTAGAAAGAAAGAAACTAGGTATCACGGGCATCTATAAGGCGAAGGAGTGACAAACTATCACAGTTTTTACATACTGATGTCATCATGGGCCCGATAATTATTCTCAAACCTCTAAAAATGTTTTGCTATATCTACATACATACACATCACGCCTGATTCTATATAGAGGGATAGGCATAGATCACGGATTCCCATTTGTCCCGATCCTGACAGACCTCTTTCGCTTCATTGACATTCGTACACACTCGGCGGTTATAGGTGCTTCTAACGACACTCTTTTTTAATAAAGCGTCTATCCGACTACTTCGCTATATCATCTATCTGAAAGGGATCAAGAGTACTATAAGGCTGCATCCCCAGTAGGCAAATTGTTCGCGGCGGACTGAATATGCGGCGTATCGATTTATTACGCTCTTCCATATAATTGAAAAGCAGTGTCCGCAGTTTGCTAGTTTTGCGCTTACTGTACGCAGTTGTTAATAGTACTGTACTGTACAGTTAGTAGTTAACAGTCTGCCTACTGGGGACGCAGTCTAAACATAAAATATTTGTTTTTTTCTTTCCAGTGTGGCATGGGAAGCGAAGGTAATGACGGCGGCGTGGTGGGTGCAGGCGCACCAAGTGACCAAGTCAGCCCCAACGGGGGAGTACCTACCCACCGGATCCTTCATGATCAGGGGCAAGAAGAACTACCTGTTGCCTCAGCATCTGCAGCTAGGGTTCGGGTTCATGTTCCGGGTGAGTCATTGAATGCTTTGGTTATTTATGATGGGATAGTATGAAGGTTGGTTGTAAAAGTGTTTACGTAATGCGTAGTTTAATTGGGTTTAATTTTAGTGTGAAGAATATTTGATTTTAGTTTTAATGATGATTTATTCAAGGAATTGTTTTTTTGTTTAATTTCGATAAGTGATAGTTATGTATAATCTTTATATATAAAAGTATTTAATTTAATTTCATTGCTGTTGCAATCTATATATATAAATACATATTATTTACATTAGCGCTTCAAGTGTGGGTTTGTATATTTATTTTTAATAATTATGTAAAAAATTCAAATTCTCATAAAAAATATGAAAACAAACCAAAATAATTCAATCACAAACCTACCGTAACCTTTTTCATACGATAATATATATTTTTGCTGTATATTTTAGCTTATCAAAGCATTTATTTATATTCTCCATTCCATTTCCAGTTGGAAGACGGCTGCATAGAGCGCCACCGTGACGACAGGCGCCCCCTGCTGGCCAATGAGGCCATGTCAGAAACCTCCTCCGTGCCGCCTTCAGAGCAAGATAACGAACAAGAGATCGTGGTGTCGGATGATGGTGAGATATTTGAGACTATGTCGCACCTTCGAGACCAAACTCGCACTTGTGCAACTTTTTACGAAAATGACTTAAGTATACAAAATTAACCGCGATAATCGACTTTATATACACACCAAAAAGTTTTAAAATCCTTTGAAAAATGGAGTGGTGAGGCGGGGGAGTATGTTATGTCATTACGCGTAATTGAAAGAGAATTTTAGAGTGAAAAATCGCTCTCCTGTAAAATTAGGTTTGTTGCATAAGTGCGAGTTTGGTCCCGAAGGTGCGATGTATGGGAGAGAGTTAGTTTATAGGTTTTTTATTGTAAACGTTTTGTATTGTGTATGTTTTTGTGGCCGCAAATAAATGCTTTTTATTATTATTGTTAGAGATGATTGTTTGGGTGTGGATGTATGTATGTAGGTATCTGATGATAAGATATTGATCTGATGTAAGATATTAAAAGATGAGGGAGATGTAGGTTACAGATGTAGGGTTTGTGTGTGTATGTATGTATGTATCTTGACAGTTTGTTAATTTATGGGTCTTGTAATTGTTGTGTTTTATGTGTATGTGGATAAAGCTGTTTCTTTATTTCTTTCTGTACGTTGTGACACTTGTTAATCTTGGTATATAGGTTTAAAATCGGTGATGAAAACACTTCTTTGAAAATATGTGTATATGTACAATGTATTATAATATGTGTACAGTGTATTCAATACTTACACAAATAGATGGATACCAATCCGAAATGGTTTTAAAACTTAAACACAATTGTTAATTCTCCAGCTGCATTACATATATTCACGCCATTACTTATCAATGGAAAATTGGAATATGAAAAATTCTCAACTACATTGACTGATCCGGAAAAAAACTGTTACCTCACTCACATCTAATAACCTTCTCATGCATGTATGCTCTTCATATTTTCGAATTAATAAATAACAATTTAACATAACCAGACGAAGCCTCTGATAAGGAAAACGACGAGAAACCGCAACAAAAACTAGACTCAATAACAGAGGAAACAACACACATACAAATCAAGGATAAAGAGCAAGAAGTAAAAAGAAGTACGGAAGAAGAAAAGAAGAAAGAAGAAGCAGGGTCTGATGGAGAGAGCTCGTCCGAGGGAGAGTTTCCTGATACGCATGTTAAGGTAATGTTGAATATCTTTGGTTATGTTTCAACACCGCGAATATGCATTTTAGCAATGTTACAGCAGACAGAAAGACTACGAAATTAACGAACTTAGCTTCATTTATACACCATTAATTTTGAATCTTAATATCTAAAATGTATAAAAAATATGAAATTACAATAAGTTTTCAAAAAAAAGTCATATTCTCGTCACTCTATTTTGGAATAAAAAAAACCATTCATTATTGCTCTGTTCATCATATTTGTGGTGTTGTAAAATAACCCGATATGCGAAATATGTATGTCTATTGTAATTGAATGAGTGTTCAAATATCATGTGTAAACACATGTCGTGGGATGTATTAACATGTCTTAAAGGGTATGTTTAGATAAGTACTTAAATAGGTAAGTTACTTGATTGACATCTAAATTGACATCATTAAGAATATTAAAGCATGTTTGTTACATGCATCTTCTTAACAAAATAATTACCAGGTTTTCCAAAGAATTTTTCTGCGTCCCGATATATGTTTTAAGAATATTTTTTTGTTTCTTTGCTTACATAGGTGGATCATGAAACTGGAAAAGTGATAATGAAGTCGCGAACGCTATCCGGGATGTCAGACAAGAGTGATACAGCAGTGCCTGAACGTAAGTATGATAATATAAATGTGTAAAATAATTATTGTTTTATTATGTTGGTAATGTTTACTAAAGTGTAAAGCTAATAAATATATAAATACATGGTATCACAAGCAAACACTTCTACCTTGCGGAGTCGTCCAAGGCTCGCATATCCATCTGTAATTCCGGAGTTAGTAAGTGTTAGTAAGTTATCTGTAATTCCGGAGTTCTTAGTAGTCACAAAGATCAAACGATGCTTATTCTACTTCCTTTGTTTATTAAGTGCATCCTAAATTATTAATCAACAGCCGAAGAACAATTGAAATTCCCTGCACTACCAAAACAAAAGGCAAAGAAAAACAATAACCAGAAGAATCAGAAAGAACAGAAGAAGAGTGAGCCCAAGCAGAAGGATGGCTTGAAGAGGGGCCAGAGAGGGAAGTTGAAGAAGATTAAAGAGAAGTACAAGGACCAGGATGAAGAGGATCGAGCTCTCTATATGGAGACTATTAAGGTATTTTCCAACGTACGGTACTGTGACGAAAAGATTAGTTTTGAATTAAATATTTTTTAGTTGGGTTAAGGTAGATGGAAGTTGTCTTTGGAAAAAGTCACAGGATTATTGACTACATCTGAAGTTAAAGATAGTCTTGGTTTTCTCAAGCTCCACTTTTTTTTTTCTTTCATCCTATATGTACAGATGGTATGCCATGTTGCAGTGTATGTATTACTAGACAAGGAAATTGTGTTTTTATAGTTAAAAATATAAAGTAAAAAGTACACAAATTATTAAAATAACATCGTATTTTAAGTGGCACTGTGACGAAAAGATTAGTTTTAAATTAAATATTTTTAGTTGGGTTAAGATAGATGGAAATAATGAGCTTTGGAAAAGTGACAGGATTATTGACTACATCTGAAGTTTTAAGATAGTCTTGGTTTACTCAAGCTCCACTTTTTTTTTTCTTTCATCCTATATGTACATATGGTATGCCATGTTGCCGTGTATGTACATATAGACAAGGAAATAGTGTTTTTGTAGTTAAAAATATAAAGTAAAAAGTGCACGAATTATTAAAAAAAACATTGTATTGTAATTTTATACCTATTTGCTTGTGTCGGAGTTAGAAAAGTAGTCTTAAATTTTAATTTCAACCTCTTTAAGTGTATAATCAATCACACCCTCCATCCCCGCATTCCCAGGCAAAGAACGCAGAGAAAGAACAGAAGAAACAAGCAGAGAGCCAAAAGAAGGCGTCGACGGGCGGGAAGAAGTCTTCGCGGCCAAAAATGTCGCTGCCAGTGCCACAGATATTGGAGGCTGAAAGCGAGGGAGAAATTGAGGATTTGGACCCAGAGGTGAACTGATATGTAGTTTAAAGAGTGAGTGAGTGAATGGAATGAATGAATGATTCAGTAGATGAAATGGTGTAGCAAAGTTTAATATGAAAAGTATGTATATGGAAAATACGGCATTATAATCTGTCTATTTTAATCTGTAAATATTGTATGTAATTAATTCTCGTGCTTGCTTGAGTCGTAGATGAGATTTTAATTGCCTTTTATGTCCTGCATTTGATGTTTAATAATAAATTCCATCACGACTGGACTCAGAAGTTATTAAGTCTACGTAATCATTTCGTACCCAACGAAATAGACTTAAATATATAAAATAAGTACATTAATCCAACATTTTTTTAATGAATACCAATATATTTTAATTTCAGTTGGAATCTCGTGAGGCAGCTGACGCGGAAACAGAGCTACTATGCCAATTGACAGGATGTCCACTGCCTGAGGATGAGCTACTCTTTGCCGTACCTGTAGTAGCACCTTATTCCGTCCTTCTCAACTACAAGTGAGTTTATATGTAGTTTCATGTATAGTCTAATGTTTAATAGGAGATTTTTGTACAAAATATGTATGAATATGGATTATAAGTGTCTATGAAGTTTTAAATTAGATTATGCTGCCTATAAGAAATTACGAATTTAATGTGTCTGTCTGTATACAGGGTGGCGCATTCAAAACGGTCAGTATGGGAAAGTCTGGAACTATAAGAGATACGAAGATTTGTTCTTAGGAACCATGTCACCGATTTTGATAAAAAGAAAAACTGCATTCATACTTTCTTTGAAAAAACAACTGTATCCAGTACGGGAATCGAACCCGGTTGCTTTAAAAAAATAAATAGGCCCTTTTCACTTTTTTTTTAAATATCGATTGTGTAGGTCTTAAGCTGTAAATGTCTCTATGAAACATGGTGTCGAAAATGAATAAAATGCATTGTTTTGGCATACTTTAATTTATCATAGTAGGTTTTCTAAGTGACCACCGTTGTTTTCAATACAATATTTAACACGTTTAGGTAACGATCTTACTATTCAATTTTGTATTTTCATGTGGTGAATTTACGTTACAATTGACTTTATTGCTACTTTTAGGTCTTCAATGGTGTCATAGCTTGTTTTGTAAAATTCATCCTTAACGTAATCCCACAACAAATTTTCTAATATGGTTTAACACGTCACTTTAAGTGGACTTTTCAATAGATTGTTAGTTTTTGATTACTGTAGATAACAAAACCTCCTTAAAGAATTAATGCAATGCTAATGCCACATGACATGGTGTATGTAATAAGTAGGGAAGTACAAAACTACAAACAGCAATAGTGACAATTTTACATGCCTGTTAAATATTGTTACGGTGTATGTAAACTACTATGATAAACTATAGTATGCCAAAACAATGCATTTTATTCATTTTCGACACCATGTTTCATAGAGACATTTACAGTTTAAGACCTACACAATCGATATTTAAAAAGAAAAAGTGAAAAGGGCCAATTTATTTTTTCAAAGCAACCGGGTTCGATTCCCGTACTGGATACAGTTGTTTTTTCAAAGAAAGTATGAATGCAGTTTTTCTTTTTATCAAAGTTGGTGACATGGTTCCTAAGAACAAATCTTCGTACCTCTTATAGTTTCAGACTTTCCCATACTGACCGTTTCGAATGCGCCACCCTGTATACATATGATAAAGATGAGTTCCATTATTCCCTGAGGTTCAGTAGAAATTATAACGAAATCGTCACCATATTTTTTTATATTAAGATAATAAAATTTAATTTAAAGAGAAACGCATTCATGACCTTTAAACCCTTGTGGATAATCTGAGGTTCAGGTACATCTCCGCAATCGCAGAGGTAGTAATGCTATGGCTACCTTGAACTCACGTGTTGACCTGATAATCAGTAATCATTGTGACAATTCGTAAATCATGTTGCCCTATACAAAAATTATCGCTATTTTTGAAAATTTCATATAATAAAATTCTAATAATCTAAGTATCTTAAATACAATAATTCTTTCCAAATTATGCTCCAACTTCTAACAACAACCCCTATACATACTCTTGCACAAATTAATATAAATGAAAGTGCAATTCAATTCTTATACAACTATTTCTCCCCAGATTCAAAGTAAAGCTAACCCCTGGCACGGGCAAGCGGGGTAAAGCAGCGAAGACGGCAGTGCAGGTGTTCCTGAAAGACCCCGCGTGCAGTCCCCGGGAAAAGGACCTCTTGAAAGCCGTCAAAGAGGAAGACATCGCCAGAAACTTCCCCGGGAAGGTCAAAATGTCCGCGCCTCACTTGCATAAGAATAAAAAGTAATATAATGGCAGAGTGTATAATAATATAATAATAATAATATTTGGACATTATTACACCTATTGAACTAGCCCCTTGGTAAGTTCATTTAAGACTTGTATTAAGGGTACTAGTCAACGTATATTAAAGAAATATATACGTATTATAAATTGTGACGACCTCCGTGGCGCGATCGGTTAGACGACTGCTAATCGTGAGGTCCCGGGCTCCATTCCCGGTGGAGGCAGAGTTAAGAACTACGCTTTTCTTCTGCTTTCCAGTCTGGTCGTTGATTATTTATGCTATATATGTATTTATCTATATATAATAAGTATATATTTCTTACATATAAGTTGAATAGTACCCTTAACACAGGTACTAAATGTACATACCAAGGCGCTAGTTCAATTGGTGTAATAACGTCCTACAATTATTAGTATATTATAGAGATTGTTTATTGGAAAAGAGATTTGGTATAGGATTTGTCATCAGGATTCTGTTGACCTGACAAATACGTGAATATGTTTTGTAGGATACATTATTAATAGCAATTATAAATTGTTGGGAAACAACTGTATATAGTGTATTTAAGAATGTTTGAATAAATAATTGTTGTATACTTTCGTCTTTATTTGAATAATAGAATAGAACATGCTATGTTGAATTTTGAATCATTATCGCTAACATAACAAAAAAACATTATCACTACCCTAACTAATACTCTAATACTACTGTGTACCGTGTTTCGCGTATCGTCCATAACAAAATAAGTGAAACATCCACATAAATATTAGAATAGTTTTACCCAATAATAAAAGGATAGTCTTGTCCAATTCACAGTAAAAATAAAACAACTTTCAACACTAAAACAAGTTTATTAAAAAGACAACAATCACATAATTAATTCTATAACTAAATAAATATAACATAATTGTAATATAACACCGTTTTAACAAACCTATCAACCAGCCAACTTTTATGGTTACATGAATTGAAAACCAGTAGAAACCGTAGAAGGCAACCAAGTACCTTGACTATGAAACATATTCATAATTCTCTAACAGACAAAGACTGTCTCTCGCCATCTTGAAGGATATTGGCAATTTTATTTTATCTCAGACCCATTAACCTTCTAATGCGTGCTCTTTTGTATTCTTCATAACAAAACAAAAAAATACTTTCACGATATTTTTACCCTTGCATTCAGAGGTATTTTGAGGTTTGCGAGACGATCTCTGCAATTGCGGAGGTAAACAAAAGCCACCTCGAACCCACATCGTACTCATTGTGACCGGTTGTAAGTTCTTTTTCATATTCATCATATAACCTAATCACACCGACATATGAATTCATAGTCATTTTAAGCTACATGGATTGGTTGCCTCTGTAGTATATAGCACAGATATATATTCATCATATAACCTAATCACACCGACATATGAATTCATAGTCATTCTAAGCCACACAGATTAGTTGCCCCTGTAGTGTATAGCACAGATATCCATATCCTTTCATAGACTAGGAAATAAGCAAAAAGGCTAATCTGTCATACATATACTTGTCCATAGATTCTCATTGTCTAATATTCAGGCTCTTGTTCCTCCTCGAAGTATCCTTCACCCTCGCCTAGAACTGGCATCGGCGGCGGCAGGTGAGCGAGGCGGTATGCCTGGGAACGACAAGAGTATTATTGAGAAATATAATATATGCCGTGCTATTTGGTACATAGAAATGTTGCTAACTATCTTAGGAGGCGAATAAGGGACCAGGGGTAAATGAGCATTGAGCAGTGCGCTATGAATACCTTGAAGTTGCTTATTATTTCTCGTAATAAGCTAATATATAATAGGCTTGACGACCATGGTTCTAAGTGTGTGTTTTAAATATGTTACGACTTCAAAAATCATTGGGTCACTCATGATACGAGATAGTTACGTAGGTCTTTTAATTGTGCGAATATTTCAGAGTTCGAGTATCTTTTTGGTTTTTAAAGATTTCAGCTGGAGTTCTTAGTGCAGTAGCAAAGGGTCAAATTTCGTCGTCGAACTGATACTGAACGATTGCGAATCTAATGTAAAGTTCGGCCCCTGTTCGTGTACCTATATAAACATAAGACCTACCTCCTCATCAGCGAAGGTGGGGTCGGCCATCTCCATGACCTCTGGCCCCACCGGGTACTCCTGCTGCACCAGCGGCAGCTGCAGGGGGGAGAAGTTGGGCGTCTTCAGCTTCAGCCCCCACCCCACGTACATGCATTCGCTTTTGCTGCAATCATAAATAGACTTGTATTTAAGAAAACCTACTGAATTGTACGCCAAAATTTGTATAGTCTCAACCCAAACCTAACCTTTGCTATGCGTTCTTACAAAATGTTTTCAGCAATTTTGAAGAGCATTTATTTATTTTCATAGTACATATAATTGTAGGTATTTATAACACTTATATCAATCAATTAACTTGGTAGTTACATTTAGGATTTGTGTTGAGGGATGTAGTATAAACATACGAGTATTGAAAAAAGCTTGACAATTAGAGGGACTAGAGTTAAAGGCAGAACAAATTATTTTATTCCTAACCCCAATGTCGCGTTAAGATAGTATATTAGCTATAACGTAAATATACATTCCTCCCTCAAGCACTTAATCCATGGGTTGCCAAAGATCTTCAACTTATCAGAACTTAAACACGTTCTTTATCTCAAAATTGTCTTTTTGAGCGCGTTTAAAGACAGCAAAATAAACTTACTTCTTGACACTAGCATAAGCCACGGCTCCGGGCCAGAGGTTACTCCTGAGCAGCACCACCGCCCTATCTGGCGCCACCACGGTGCTCACCCTGGGCGTCCACGCGGCCTCGCCTTCAACCTTCGCGTCCTCTGCGAGGGACGACAGGATTGCGGGACCCGTCTCCGGAACTACCATGCTTTGGGCATCACGGTCCTCTTCTTCGGCTTCGTCGCCCTTCAATTACACATACATTGTAGAAGTAATTTTTTTTTTTTATTAAGTGTACCTTCGTCCTAAACACATTCACAGCTATAACACCCGCACAATCGTGCTGAATAAGATTGAATAGAGAGCGTCTTCTATGTATAGTAAGATAACGAAAAATGTTACGTAATAAAAGTTACACATGACTGTCAGATGTACGATATATTACAAAAGGGTGACCTTAGCAGTTGCTTTGCTTGAGTGAGAAATGTTGTATAGTAGGTAATTAGATAGATAGCCTTAATGGTATGTCAGGATTCAGAAAAATAAAAATCCATGATTTGTTTATCCCTTTGTAAGGAGAGGTGTGTTAAAGGTACTTTTAACGTCATCTTTTTCGATACATCTTATTGGTCCGATCCCTAAGTAACCGATCTCCCGCCTCATCCACACATACGTTTAGTAATCATATTATCAATCTACTGACACTCACCCTCAATAGGTAAGAAACCAGAAACACACATATGCATACAGTTTTTCCGGGTGGACAGATTGGAAATATAATGTCTTCTAAGTCACTTTTTAGCATTCTAGTATTAGCGAAAGGATTTTTTTGTATTAGTATATTCTATAGCCCATTCGCGTTAAGTAAACAGTGACATCATGATAATCAGAGGTCAAACTGACCAATGAGACGTGAGTAAATGAGAAAAGAAGTCACATTGACCAATAACAGACAACCCCTATAAAATCTCATTGGTTAAATCATGGAGACCTTGATGACGTCACTATTTTCTTAAAGCGAATATACTATAGTATATATACGTAATCTAAGCCTCACCTCATTCTCGTGAGCACTGTGGAAGATGGCGCGGCCCTGCGGCAGGATGTGCTGTCCGTGGTGCACCCACGAGCTGAGGCTCACGTCCAGGAGGTCGCTCAGAGGGTGCCCGTGGTAGTACGGGTTCAGGTGGACGTTGGTATCTTCCGCTGTGGGATATAGGATATTTTAAAGATTAAGTATTACTTATATTACGTTAATGGGTATGGGTGAAGCAAGAGACAATTATCAGGATCGCTGGTTTGTAAATATAATGCTCCCTAGATGTCGGTCTTGTCAAGGTGTCGCAAAAGGCGACTTTGGGACTAGGGATATCTAGGAACACGTTTAATGCGATAAATATCAGAATTTCAACGATAGTGTACACTACTGAATGACACTAAATTGTGTAAATGTCACCTGGAATTACCTTCAGAGCCATCCAATTCTTTAAGTACTAATAGTTATTTTTTACTTTCCAGGATTGAATTTTCGACTTTTTCACCTTTTCTCTGTACCTACTTACATATTTTCAAACCTTTAAGCATCTGTTATGAGTATTCATGATGAGTGCATAAGTTCTTCATTACTTTTATCTGTTTGTATCTTTATACCTAATTCTTCATCATCAGCAGCCGGTTCCTCCTCCTCATCATGAGGCCCCACGGAGTAGAACCCTCGCGGGGAGACCGCCGTGGCCGCCGCGATCCTCGCTATCTGCGCGCGCAGGAAGTGACGCTCCTTGCCGTCAAATGGCGGGTAGCTTTGGATCTGTGTTGTATATAAATTTGTTGTAATAAAATAAGTAAATGTATTTAATAATTAGCAAATTAGTCGTAATAAAAAAAATACGCATTTTATAAAGAAGGGAGTATGTATACACAAATCGAGAAAAGTATGTTGTTGTATTTAATTAATGTTTCTTAGATTATTACGGTTTTTATTCAGATTTACAAAAGATATAAAATCAAAACTTTGGGAAGTTAAGTAACTGCTTTTGAGATTGATTTTTGAATTACTTGAAAGATCACTTAAGCGGTCAATACTGAATCCACAAAGTCAACTATTTGCTCTAAGATTTTGAATGAAGTTAAATTGTATTATTTAAATGGTTAAAGTCACTATTGTTGGCCTCCACAATAATCTCATTTTATAATAGCCATTTTACCTCCGCATCCAATTTGCCGGTCATGACGTGAATCATGGCTCTGGCGACGTTGATCTGCGCGGGAGTCACATCCGGAAGGCAGACCCACGGCTCTCCTGGGTAGCTGCACACCCAGTAAACCTGCAAATTGTATTAAGATCTTAGTTCTTGTGACCTTGCATAGGTAGGTACTTTCTGAAATTGGATAGTCTTGAATTAGTTATTATTCTATAATTTTATTCTTAAATCTAGAAATAGGCACTCGTATATCTTATATTTAATTAATATTGCAGTAGTTTTGTTTTTGAAACATCGCTTCTGCATCGATCACCAAAGTTTCGCTTAGATCGAGATCGAAACATGAAAGAGCAACCATTTAAATACTAATGACGTGCCATCGAGTTAACTTCAGCGAGAAGAATACTGAAAGACTACCTGTTCCGATGAACATCTACATCATTGATAATCTAGTCAAATGCATTCACAAAGTCAAGGTACACAAAAAGAGACAGTATCTCTGTATGAGTGTAAATATTCACAAAGCCTACATAAAAACGGAGAGTTGTGATATGTCAGGGGCCTTAGTCCACTAATGCTTCTTGCAAAATATCACCTAATATCATATAAGTAGTAGTGTCAAGTTGGTAGTAGATTAGTAAAAGTGACAAATTCCACGACAATTCATTAAGCAAAATTTTACACTTTTTGTCATCCGCTACCAACTTCACACTATTACTGATCCGATATTGAACTGCGTTTGTGCTAAAACGTGTTAGTGGACCCCAGAAAGAGTGTAAAATATCTAAGAACCTTTTTATTGCACCCTTGCCAGGTCTTTCTTCAAGGGTGGGCGGCGGTGGCTTCCACTGGGACACAGGAATAGGCGGCAGCGTAGGGGGCTGGATACCAATGTGAATGCTTTCCTTGTCACCTTCTCCGACCATTTCTGAGAAAATACACATACATGTATATTCAAAAATATTGAAAAAGGGTGACGTTAGGAGTACCTTGAACCACCGAGTGTGTATGAGTGTCAATGAAGTGAAAGTGGTCTGTCAGGATCGGGACAAATGTTACGTGATCTCTGCCTACCCCTCTACAGGGATTCAGGCGTGATGTGTATGCATGTATGTATATTCACGATAGGCAGACACTATGGATCGCCACTTGGAACGATCGTGACAAATTGAAATCTTGAATCTTTAGAAAACTGTATGCATCTCAACCGAAACAGTTATCACACTTCCTTATCTTGACACTCCAATTTTTATCCCCTTGCAGTATCACTACTATCCCATCATCGAGCATCCTCATATCACTAGGGGCTCAAGTCTAATAATGCTTTTTGCAAAAGATCAGTTTAATATCAGATCAGTAATAGTGTGAAGTTGGTAGTGGATTAGCAAAAGTGTCAAATTTCGCCATTATTAAAGCAAAATTGGATATTATTACTTATTTTAATAGTGAAATTTGACACTTTTATTAAATGCGTTTGTGCTAAAACGCATTAGTAGACCTGGGCTCCAGTTCATATCTCACCCAGTTCAACAGTTCCATCGTTGTCAGCAGACTTCAGCTCATCCGCCGCTTCTTCCTCACCAACGAAGGGAGTGTTCTTCCTGTCGTACTCCTGCGGAGAATTAGATATAATAATAATAAAGCATTTACAGCTACAAAAACATACACAATACAAAAAAATTACAAATCAAACTTACAAACTAGGGGGTATAGCTTGTGCATGTTATTGTCGCAGCAAAAAGGTTATAACTCAGCTGGGTATGTTACGTTTGGTGACAAACGCAACGCTGATATTATGTTAGAACCAATATACACGCCCTTTAACCCTTTCTCCCGAACAGTGACCGCGTCTCAGTAAAACGACCGACCGATGACCTGATAAAGGTCGCTGGTAGTGTTTACCTGAGGGCCACGAGTGATCGTGTTTTGTGGTGTACTCTAGGGGAGGTCTACGTCCAGCAGTGGACTAACATAGGCTCTATGATTGATTGATTGATTAATCCGTGTCTGGGTGGGCAGAATCTGGGAGATATAATCTTCTAGGTTAGTTTTTAGCATGAATATTGGAGTTGCGGTATTATAATTGAACGTTGGTGAGTTTTCTAGCTTATCACACAATAGATTCTATTTACCCCTAGACTCTTAGTCGCCTTCTTCAACATTAAGGACAGCTAGTCTGCATTCTTTTGCGTCCCAGATTAGAACGGGACACAAGCGAAAATTATTCAATACTTCTATATATTCCAAAACGAATAATATCAAAAAATATTTATCTTACATGTTTATGAACGTAACGCTGAAAATTTAAATTATTAAACTCACTCTGATCCTTTTGTCCCATTCTTCAGGAGTGAGGTCGCTTTCGGCAATATAGTAATGGCTCTTTGTCCCGTAGATTTTGCCAAAAAACCTTAAAATATACATTTTGACGTAGCTCAGTTGTTTGGGGCTTGGCTCTTTATTAGTGGGTACAGGGTTCAAATCCCGCTTGCCCATGTATCAATGGAAATGAAGTTTAATGAATTTCTATGGACATTTTCGTAATAAAAATACATTTACGGATCCATCTCCGCAATTGCGAAGGTAGAATTCTATGGCCACCTCGAACCCATGTGTTGACCAGATAGTCAGTCCCTACTCAATGTAACAGGTGGTAGGCCATGTCGCCATTTACAAGCACCAATTATTACCTGTTCGGGGAACAGTAGGTTTTCTCACGATGTTTTCCCTCACTGTAGTATTCGACGCATTTCGTAAATTTATTTTTATTATTCTAGTTATCAATACAACTAAATAGTACCTGACAGACGCAACCGGTTCCTTGATGGACAGCATATGCAGAGCCAGATATAGCGCGTAGCACTCGTACTCCGGCAGGCCGAAGCCAGCCTGATGAACAATGATGGTTAGTCAATGTGGCTTCTAAACGATCAAAGTAAATTGAAGGCTTCTCAACGATTAAACATATTATGTAAAATAACTGCGGAACATTTTAAAAATCTAAGCAAAGGTTGGTTAATTTTATACGCCGCAGGTTAGGAACACAAGGTAAATACTCTCTATCTTCTGTGTAAGAATATAACGAATTCATCACTTTATTAATATTTACAGATTCAAATGAAGTGAACAGCGATTTTTGTACCACATTGGTCACTATTTGTTAAACATTTAAGTTCACACCAGTAACTTATTACCAGCCAAGATTTACCTACTGCATTTAAAAAACATACACAAATCTCGACCTTAATACCTTTGGGGGTAGTCAGAACATCGGAGACGTGGTAAAAACACACACACACACACACACACACACACACACATATATATATAGCACGTCCTTTAATCCATTTCGGGGTGGACAGAATCTTGAATAAATTTGCCAGATCACTTTTTACTAAGAATATTGGGAACAAACCTGTCTAAAGTAGTAATTGTGCTCGATGAGATCCGGAACCGTCACTGTCACCTCTGTTTCCTCACCCAACTGCAATTCTTCCTCTTCCTCACCTCTTTCTGGACTTTTCTCTACATTGCTTACAATGAGCTGAAAATAGCATTTCGTTGATCTATCTATACTACTGCTATTAATAATAATAAAGCATTTATTTACAGCTACAAAAACATACACAATAGTACAAAAATTTTACAAATCAAACTTACAAACTAGGGGGTATAGCTTTGTGCATGTTATTGTCGTAGCCAAAAGTTGCTAACTCAGCTGGGTATATTACGTTCGGTGGCAAACGCAACGCTCATGTTATGTTAGAATCAAATTATTACAGCCAAATTAATATACTAATTCCAAAGCATCTCGAAGCAACTTAGTCTTGCATACATCTTAGCCCAGTGGCAAGTAACAAAATAATTTGTAAGCGCCCTTCATAACGGCGGGATGTTTGAAATGAACTGCCAAGTTCACGGGACATTAGGCCACGACATGTCCACTATTTATTGAGAAAAAGCTAAATCTGAAAATGGCTGACCTAACCACTGGCCGTGTACATTCACGTCCTTTAAATCCTTTCGGGGCGAACAGAATCTAAAGAACACGCTAATATCTCTCAATTTTAAGCATGGATATTGGGGTTATGAATACGGAACATTGATGAGAGGTTGCTAGCCCATTGCTCAATAGATTCTATTTACCCCTAGTCCCTTAGTCGCATCTTACGACATGCAGTGAATAATTGCATCTAGTTCAGTAACATTGCACGATAATACGAGTATATTGCCGATTCCGTTGGTACAAGATTAAAGAAAATGTAAGATTGTAGACTTGGAGGAAAAAGGTATTCATATGACATTGACATATGCCTATAGATGTTTATTTAAGTATTTTGTATGGTCTGAGCGTTCATGTTGAAAGAATACTCCAAAAACAGTCCTTTTGAGATTGGTGTAATTAGTGGATATGACGATACACGCAACGCAATATGGTGAAATGTAACTTGGAGGAGACAAACAAGTTTCTGATTATCCTGAAATGGGCTAGTCAATTTTTGCTCTTTCACAATCTAACGAAGGATCCATCGCGTACCGACAGAACAGACAAATGTATAGAAAAACACTCGATATTTCACACTCAACCGATAATACGTTAGTGGGCGAATGTACTCATGCATCTCGATACATTTTCCGGTACACTTAAACCAGCCCTAACTAAGTTATCAAGCAGCGTGGCAAATGTTTCCTATCAAAATAGAAGTAGTTCAAAGAAAACTCAAAAGTACAATATTAACTTTCCCAGATTTATTTCTCACAATATTTATCTTACATTTATTACAATTATAATAATTTTTGGGAGTCACAAATAAATACACACTATTCTACATTATCAGTATCATAATACTACTGACTCTTTTCCATTTAATCTCCTTTAGATTGTATTTTAGTATGGTTAATACTTTACACTAGTAACATACTTTCTTGACTTCAGTAGTGCATTCAACATAGTAAATTGCTAAATACCTTTTTGCAGTTATTTTATAATCTTTGTTTGGTATGTTTATTGGATGTGTTTTTTTTCTGTTTTAGTTCATTTTATAATGATTTAGTATTGGATATCCATTTCATATATGTGTATTTTCCAGATTAATAAGCTTGCATTAACCAGAAAACATTTTTCAATCAAAATGGCACACATAAAGTAGTATTTTAAAAGCAGAATTCGAGTGATTCCTGACTAGGGTAGACTATGCATATTTTGGCCAAAAATCTATTTCCTTAATCTATGAATCACAAAGATTAGCACATCAATGGAGACATTTGTATTTCTCTTTACTCTTTAAAGCACATTAACTTTGCCTATTCAAACACATTTGTATTCAATCTCAACTCCCCAAATTTGAAGACACTTCAACATCTTTGGCCTCTAAAACAAAATGTTTATACTGTTCTAGAGTATTATCAAATAACTCTTGGAATATACTTTCGTATATTTTGTGCTTAACTGCCATCTCATTCTGGTATATCGACGTCCATTCATTCTCGCACCGCTGCCACTCCGATATCAAAATATCATCAACATGATCTGTCTGTTTTGCTGTACCAGTCAACCACAGTGGTTTATTCTTATGCTGAACTGTTAAAGCCTTCTGGATTTGTGTCACTGCATCATTTATTCCCCCTGACGTACTCCCCTTTCCTACACTTAGTTCCCATAACTCATCATCATCTTTGGTTTGCTTATTTGAAAGTTCTGTGTAGTAATCCCACATGAATAGATCAAAACTATTTTTGTTTGAGGAATCTAAAGGTGGTTCTTGAATGATTGTGTTCAATTTATCTACAGTCACTAGGGAGGGATTAAACGGTTGGCGTGTTAAAGAATTCCTCAATTCCTGAGGAGTATATGGTGGTGGTGGTTTATCCGGTATCTCCCTTAGAAGGATGGGACAATGTTCTTGGTCTTCCAGTGCCTTAATCTCTTGTTCTATCTCCAACTCTTTCTGTTTCAGGAGTTCCACCTCATGCAGAGGTTCTATGAATGTATACCCTGGATAGGGACTGTCTATCACTGGTATTTTGGTTCTAGAAAGATCTGTGTCTGTATTCTTTGACTCTGCTATGCTATAGTTTAAGAGGCTAGGCTTCGTAGGTTTGTCTAGATTTTCGCCATTCTCTGCAGGATGGTATTCAGTCAAATAAGTAGATTCCATATAATCATTCTCTTTCAACTCATCTAGTAAGCTTCTTGCTGTTGACGGTGTAGAGGACTCATTACTATTTTCATCTACATTCTGACAACTGATTCCGCAATAGCATAGAGTTTTATTTATAGACTCCAGTACGAGATTATGTAGCGCTGTCTCGTTCACATCATACAATCTGTTCTTATCAAATATTTCTGGCCCTTTAGTGTCCTTGAAAAGTATATTCAAATAGGATCCATGGACTGACACAAGGTTTCCGCCGTTTGTGCGGTCTCTGTTGATGAAACTGTTATATTTACAACTGAAATCTGACTCTGAAGCACTATTCGACTCAGTAGTTTGCGCACACGGTAACCTTCTTCTTTGTTTTTTGTTTGGGAACATAACCTCATTGTTTAGGGTCATCTTAATATGATGAGTGGTTAGGAGGGCCTTTTTTCTTTTCTCTGATAATGAGAGGAGCATTTTCCTCATCCGCTGCATCTCACCGCATTCATGTTGCAAGCGCAGAAGGGCACCCCTCTGTTTCTTCTTAAGAGACGAGATGTCAGTGTCGCTTTGCTTCTTTTTCGTTTCTAGCCAGAGTATCTGTGACTTCGTGAAGTCCTTAAACACTTCTTCTTGCATCTTCAACACGACTAGGAGGTTTATAGCACGCGTACTCACTTCGCTCAGCAATATATTCACTAAGTTAAGGTTATTAGACTTGACACATGCATCTTTTAGAGATTCTTTCTTTGTTAAGGGACTTATGAACTTCACGAAGAATTCACTGTTGGTTGAAACTTTTTCGTTAAGTGAACATTTTATTATACTCTCTAAGTATATGAAAGACTCCAAAAAGGAGTCTACAAACTTAAGTTCACTTTTGTATTGGTCATCAATCATCTCGTACTTGATGAATTCAAGAGCAGTTTTCAGTGAATTGTGAAACTCTGATAGTTTAGCTATTCTACTACTGTATGTAGTACATTCACTGTCCCAATCCTTCATGTTTGTTTGTTTTATCCTCCAGTCACATTTAATATCTGTCAATCCATTATTAAGCCTCAAATGTTTGTTATCATTTAGAAGACAAACTACTCTCTGCACAAATTATTAGCTTGAGCACAAATTATTAATATCTCATGTTTTCAATACTCATTTCATGACTTTTAACCATAGTTGGCTTTGATAGATGTGAACTCCTTGGTAACTCAATATTTGTTTCAGCTATTTATGTAGTGTTTTGCTGCTAGCTTATCGACAAACAGCATGAGTTGATGAGCGTTATAGAACTGGTAATCTTAAATCCAATTGATGATATTTAGTATTTTCACAATACTAAAAACACAATCGTAAGATTATTCTTAATTAACAAGTTTCGTAGAATATATTCTCCATGCCTAATATGTCAACAAATGAGTTCTTGTAGCCTATTTGAATATCTCATTCGAAATGCACATAATCACACTAAAAGTTCAACACTTCAGCAATAAAATAAACATTATTTCAGAAAAAATACGTTTTTGAAACAAAAACATAACCTTCCAATAATAAATCGCACAATAACTAAAAATAAATTTCTTGTAACACAGATACACTTAACTCTCTTTGGACTCTGTTTAAATAGTACTATTTATAATATTATGTTATTCCAGGGCTTTTATTTTAAAATCTTATTTCTTACGAAAATATGTTCAGTATTCTTTAATTATAATGTTAATGTTAAATATACGTTGTGAGAAAAATAGAAGGACGTGCATATTAATATAAATTAGTGAGGGTAAGGTAAATGATCTGGGCCCTTACTCCACTAATTAACTTTGACAACCACTCAACTGCGAGGCTATAGCGATAAATCTGCATCTCGGCCGTAAAAGTGGTACTCTGCTAATATTTTGACAGCCAGAATAGCGCCATAATAGCGAGTCAATGGCACTTCAGTGACCACACACAAAGTACAGAAATTATTGTCTATGGATTACAACAATTTAAAAAACTGTTTGCACTGCTATGCAGCAATGTAAATTAATGCATATTGATTTAGCAGTTAAAAGTTTTAAGTTTATAACGTAAACGTAACTAAAAACGTAACTGAAAAAATATTTTATGTTTTTAATTGAAACTAAAACTACTAGAGTACCCGCCACATAAGGTGGCAGTAGCCAAACTTGGAACTAAATTTGACGTTTCCGCCATTGCGTGTTATTTTGTATGAAAGGTAAATTTAGTATTACCAGCGTTGTGTTTTTTGCCCACTCTTTGTAATTTTTATGTTTGTTAAGGGTGATTATAATAAATTGATTTCTGGAGTTTCTTGTTAGTTCTTCTCCAAGGGTCTCCGCTGAACTTCTTCTTCTCAATCGTTACGCTCTTATCAGAGCGGTCGTGGTCTTCATGACGTGGCATCTTGAGCAGCCGAAATGGTTGGTGAACTAACCTCGGTAAAAATATGTAAAGACAATGCTCAGTGCCATGTTTGAAATAGTTTTTTTACATACATACATACACATTACGCCTGATTCCCTGTAGAGGGGTAGGCAGAGATCACGGATCCCCATTTGTCCCGATCCTGACAGACCACTTTCGCTTCATTGACATTCATACATTCTCTAATACACTCTCGGCGGTTATAGGTACTCCTAACGTCACCTTTTTTCAATATAGCGTCTATCTGACTGTTACATATATGTCTTATTAGGCCGGCCCCTACGTAACCGCCCTTCCACTTCACTCATATATATTCCTTTTGTCAATATATAGTTTTTTTAATTTGTACTTAGATCATAAAATAACTTTCAAAGAGAGCTTATGATAGGGCCTATTTTGAATAAAAATATTTTGACTTTTGACTGTGGTATATTAATTTGTTTTATTTGAGTTTATAGCTCTGCAACCAAAGATCGTTACAAATGAAACCTCAATATAATGTATCGAGCCGTATGGCACAGTGAGTGCTAGTTTTGGCGTGTTTACTGGCAACACTGGATTACGCGACTGTGGCGACGCCTCCAACTGCCACCTTATGTGGCGGGTACTCTAACTGAGTGTGTGAGTGTACACTAGATATTGACCATAGACAAAAATAGCTGTCAAAACAATAGTAGAGTACCAAAATGAACTGAAGGCTATTGAACTAATATTGAGGCACGTTTGATTAGTTGTATTTCGATAGCGCTTCAGTGGCCAAAATTTGTTAGTGGAGTGCGAAAAGTGTCAAATTACGGCCATTGAACTGCCACAATGTCGACACTGAAGTAATATTGTGGCCAATATGAATTAGTGGAGTAAGGGCCCTGAATTATTAAATGAGGCGAACGATTGTTTTTGTCTATGCGTTTACAAACATAGCATGAAGGTTATAAAAGAAATCTAAAATAAGGATGATACTGACCTTGATCATATCATCCATTTGCAGTACATTTTTTAATTGTTTTGGAGCAAGGTAGACATCATTGAGAAGATCAAAATTTGGTCGGAACTTCTCGTACTTAACTTCCCAGGAATACTGTTCAAAACTATCTACTACATTGGAAGGTTTCTGCGAGAGCACTTTATGCACTATATCCACAATGTGATCATATCTGTAAACAATTATGTACTATTATTATAATCTTAATGATTCTATGGTCAGCACTATCATACTTTTCAAAAAATGCATTTCGATGATAATGATCACTGGATCAAACTCAACGTAAAAAACAGAATAAGAAAAGAGAGAACGAAAATATAAAACCAAATGTAAGCTATAAAAGTTAGGAGAGGTTTTATCGGTTTTCATAATTGTTTGTTGATAGTACATTCACGCCTTTACGTCCCCAACGGGATAAGAAGATATTGTCGAACATCTCTAGGAACTATCCAGGCCAATCTGTCTTGCTCACTTAAATGTCTTAACCTTCTCATATATGGTCTTCCGTTCTTCACGCTGCGTACACCCACCTTTACAAAAATGACCCTAATTTGATCTGTATTATGTTAT
Organism: Leucoptera coffeella; assembly: GCA_030578115.1. Classification (NCBI taxonomy): domain Eukaryota; kingdom Metazoa; phylum Arthropoda; class Insecta; order Lepidoptera; family Lyonetiidae; genus Leucoptera; species Leucoptera coffeella. The sequence goes on along the minus strand of JAMBLF010000071.1, from coordinate 61,129 downwards.
GTTCTACTACATTGTACCTTCTACTTTGGCTCTTTGAAATTCTTAGATACGTAACCCTTTCATCCATCCACTCCATGTACCCAATATAGCGTTCTCTATTTTTGCTACTACATCGTCTAAATATGACTAGGCAGATAAAATACATACAAAGAATCTCCACTTGGTCCTGTTTGCTGTTTCAAATAATTTTTAGCGAGGATCAAGTCATTATTTAGCTCTGGCATAACATTTTCGGCCGCGGCTATTATATCTGGCTCTAACATAAATGGCTCCGTCATGATTACGATTTAATAGAATGCTTTATTTATTACAGATCATATCCTTCTATACTTCTATGTCTTTGCTAAAGAAAGACTATTTAATAAATATAATTACTTTGAATAAAAAGTAAATATTTTAGTTGATAACGTTATATTTGTGTTATTATATTGTGTTTCTACGGTGACATACCAAAGAGTTTGAATAGGAACTGATCAAAAATATATCAAAAAGAATTGGTGAAAGGTAAAACGCGGACTAAAGCCACTTGGTCTAAGGGTCTACATTAAAAATGAATTGTCTACGTAATGTTCCATAATTATAACATCACAACCCCAATAAAATGTGTTCTATTTGACCTAGAAGAAATTATCTTCCTCAAGTTTTTGTCTAACTCGAAAGGGATTAAAGGACGTCAAAGAAAATGTATGTACAATTATTAACAAAATAACATCAAATATTCGTATAATTGACACTGCTGGATAATAATATTGTATATAATAATCATTACGTAGTCTCAATTAATCATGTTAATTTAAGATTTCCTCGATTTTCTGGCAACGGGTGATAGCATATTACCAATATTTGTATGTATGTAGGTAAATATTAATAAAACTTAGCCTACCTATCCAAATATTTGTACATTGTCGCTTTAACTGAACAAATTCTTATCAATCACATTCACCCATTACTGATAAACTGACTCTAAACAAAACCAAATTTCTATGCTTTTATTTTATTCCAGACTCGACGAATTCGACGTAGCTCAGTTGTTTGGGGCTTGACTCGGTATCGAGAGTACAGGATTCAAATCCCACTTGAGCATGTACCAATGGAAATGAATTTTAATGAATTTCTATGTACATTTTCGTAATAAAAACACATTTACGAAATGTATCGAATTAAACGGTGAGAGAAAACATCGTGAGGAAACCTACCTGTTCGTCGAACAGGTAATAGTTAGTGCTTGTAAATGGCGACATGGCTGACCACCTGTCACATTGAGTACTGACTATCTGGTTAACACGTGGGTTCGAGGTGTCCATAGAATTACTACCTTCGCAATTGCGGAGATGGACACCTGAACCTCTGACTACCCCGCAAGTGTTAATGGTCGTGAATGCGTTTGTTTTTTGTTTTGTTTTATTCCACTTATATAAAATGTATGTAGTATTTACGTTTACAATAATTTATCGTGTGTGCATAAAACATATCGCTTTAAACCTAGTTTAAAAAATCATGTATATAGTAGACACATTTATCGCAACCGTTTTGTTAGGCTATTACTTTTTATTTGAATTGAAATTGTATCGTTAAAACAAACACCGCAAAATACTTAAATAGAGATCCCGCCACATACGGTGGCAGTAGCCAAACTTGGAACTAAATTTGACGTTACCGCCATTGCGTGTTATTTTGTATGAAAGGTAAATTTAGTATTACCAGCGTTATGTTTTTTGCCCACTCTTTGTAATTTTTATGTTTGTTAAGGGTGATTATAATAAATTGATTTCCGGAGTTTCTTGTTAGTTCTTCTCCAAGCTAGGGTCTCCGCTGATCTAACCTCGGTAAAAAATATGTAAAGACAATGCTCAGTGCCATGTTTGAAATAATAGTTTTAAGAGATTCGCGATTTATACTCATGATATAAGATATAAGGGTGTGTATAAGATTGATTGCAGCTGTGGGAAATCCTACGTCGAACACACTAAACGGTCTATTGCGGACAGAGTGAAGGAACACATAATATATGTAATATATAATAAGAAGGATAAGTCCCGTTAATTATTAATCATGTTTGAAATAGTTTAATAAACATATTTTGACTTTGATATATTAATTTGTTTTATTTGAGTTTATAGCTCTGCAACCAAAGACCGTTACAAATGAAACCTATAATGTATCGAGCCGTATGGCACAGTGAGTGCTAGTTTTGGCGTGTTTACTGGTAACACTGAATTACGCGACTGTGGCGACGCCTCCAACTGCCACCGTATGTGGCGGGATCTCTACTTTTCCTTGCCAAGTTATTTTGTCTAAATATTTAAAAGAATACTCATCTAAAGATGGTTCAAGCGAACGTTAATGAAGTAAAGTTAAAACCTATGAAATGTGAAATGAATTTTCTTTCAAAGTCTGATGGTTCTGCTATCTTAGCTCAAGGTATGATTTTGTCTTCGTTGTGTACATTATTTGTTAATAATTTAAAACACGTCTTCATTGATTTTCATTATTCAAGATGAACATGTTCATTGGTCCTTTTATTTAGAGTTCTTTTTAGTAATTTTATTGTATATTTGTTATGAGAATAAAATTATAACCTCAAAGATTATGTTTCGATTTACATTATATTTTTAGTATAGAAACTAAAAAGTCAATATCACTTCTAATGTCTGATGCAAGTGGAGAGTATAAGTATAACATCCATTATATACGTGCAAACTTAATTTTCAGGTGATACTGTGGCAATAGTGAGTGTGAATGGGCCCCTAGATATAAAAATGCAGCAGCAGAGCATAGAGAAAACAACCTTAGAGATAATATTCAATACCAAAAGTGGAATACCTTCAGTTAGCGACAGGTACTTATTGGAGTTGTTACTTCCATACATTCACATCCTTTAATCCCTTTTTAGTGGATAGAACTTATGGAGGCATGAAAACATGTTACTCAGTTATTAATATGAATATTGGGGTTGTACTGTCCTATGGAACATTAGCTAGTTCATCCAGTTGATTTCATTTATCCCTAGTCCCTTAGTCACCTCTTACGACCTGCAGAGAATTCATTTCAATAGAGACTTATTTAGTTAGATTGTCAATTTTATATTCAGCTTCTCTCTTACTGAGAATCAAACCAGATTATTGACTTATTGACTGTAATCTGGGTAGTTGTTGTGGTAAGTTTAAATGGAAGAGGTTCTAAAAAATCCTTTATCCTTCTATTGAGAACAAAGTTGTGGGAATTGAGAAATATTTCATAGTGTTGTTGCGCCTGGAAAAGCCGATAAAGACAAAATCGTAACTTTTGATACAAGACAAAAAACTGTTTGTTACGTATCTTAATTTTAGGATGCGGATTTTTGCTTGAACAATAGCGGAAAAAGCTATGTTCGTATTCTTTTGAGATAACACAAATTGGGTTTCACAGGCATGACGGGCGTAGCAAGGAAGCTTTCACAGTGAAAAAGACTATTTTTCTAAACGCAAACGCAAAAACGATATTCAGCTTAGTAATAATTCTAGTGCCTTATTATTCTCTAAAAGATATGTTGAAAATTAATGGTTTTCATTTTCATTCATTCATTTTATTGAAACATCGTCTACTACATAACTGATAAGAAAATAATCCTAATAATTATGTAATTAATATTTTCTGTAATTATTACTGACGAGTTTATTCTGTCACCAATCAAAGATACCAACTATAAGAATATTCAATAACCAATTCTTTATTCCATATTCCAGGTACAAAGAGAATGCCATAAGGAGGACATGTGAGCCAGCTGTCTTGGGCAGTCTCTATCCGAGGTCAGGTATCACAGTCACCATTCAGGAGCTAGAGGATTATGGTGGCGTAAGTTGCATTTACATACATTTTAAGACTGTTTTCTCCAGAGGATTATTTTTACTCATGACATAAATGTATGTATTTATACACTCACTCCTGTTTAACTACAGAAAGGGAGGCAGAGATGACACTTTTGCTTTATTCACATTTATGCGACTCTTCATACAAACTCGGTGGTTGCTGATGATGATGGTATAAACATATTTTAAGTTATTATAATAACTTTTAGAGATAGATACAGCCTTGGACACATTTTCTCAATAATTAAAAGTAGATGATTTGGTAGCTGATGTGGATATTCTCAGGATTAGTCTATGTGTTCTACTTACTTTCACTAGTGCCGTTAACATTTGTATTAACATCTGTTCTCATTTTCAGTTACTATCATGTTGTATCAACTGTACCTGCCTGGCACTCCTCAACTCTGGTGTTGCCATGAACTATGTGTTTGCTGCCGTTTCCTGCTGCATTAATGAGGCTGGCAACATTGTCTTGGATCCAACTCAACAGGAGCTCGAAGGAAGCACAGCTAGTTTGACATTTGTGTTTGACAGCATTAGGAAAGATTTAGTAACTTGTAAGTATGTCTCAATCATATTTTGTTCCGTTTGACGTACAGGCTTTACATTGAGACCATTCTGTTAACCTCTCCTAACTATAAACTTGCATCAGGATCATATTTGTAAACACTGAAGGGATTGATTTCTGCAGCTTGAGGTTAAGCTAGCTGCTAGGTGCTGGGATGGTTGGAATTAGTTGTGTATCTGCTTACCAATTAATTATCATTCAATATGTTATGGCTGTATTCTAGTAGAGATCGCCCCACATAAATTGGCAGTAGGCAAACTTGGAACTAAATTTGACGTTTCCGCCATTGTGTGTTATTTTGTATGAAAGGTAAATTTAGTATTACCAGCATTGTGTTTTTTGCTCACTCTTTGTAATTTTTATGTTTGTTAAGGGTGATTATAATAAATTGATTTCCGGAGTTTCTTGTTAGTTCTTCTCCAAGCTAGGGTCTCCGCTGATCTAATCTTGGTAAAAAATATGTAAAGACAATGGTCAGTGCCATGTTTGAAATAATAGTTTTAAGAGATTCGCGATTTATACTCATAATATAAGATATAAGGGTGTGTATAAGATTGATTGCAGCTGTGGGAAATCCTACGTCGGACAGACTAAACGGTCTATTGCGGACAGAGTGAAGGAACACATAATATATGTAATATATAATAAGAAGGATAAGTCCCGTTAATTATTAATCATGTTTGAAATAATTTAATAAACATATTTTGACTTTGATATATTAATTTTTTTTATTTGAGTTTATAGCTCTGCAACCAAAGACCGTTACAAATGAAACCTATAATGTATCGAGCCGTATGGCACAGTGAGTGCTAGTTTTGGCGTGTTTACTGGCAACACTGAATTACGCGACTGTGGCGACGCCTCCAACTGCCAATTTATGTGACGCGATCTCTATATTGGTTTTTAATTATTTTTTTTTATTTATTTACACACAAAGTGAAGGCAAAGGTACATAGGCCATAATCTTAAGAAATAGTTTTAAATTAATATCGTTTATTTGTTTTACAGCATTCTCAGAAGGCAGTTTTAGTGAAGATGCATATAAAGAGGCCTTAGCAAAGAGTCGGTGTGCCAGTGATGTCGTGTTTGACTTCTACAGAGATATAGTGAAGAAATATTCCAATATAATAGGTTAAAAATAAATGAATGATTTTAAAAATATGTTGTTTTTATTGTTTGAAAACGTTAGATAATAAAATAATAGAGGAAAAATTATAGGATGGTATTTGAAATAACTTCTACTTAACATCTTAACTAACTACGTATTTTTTTGATATAACCAAAATACCTAATATCGCGATATATTATTTCTATTATACAAAATATTATCGTCTCTAAGGTTCTGACCTCCCGAACAGTCAATAAAAGACGTAAATGTATATATGTAAACGAAATCTTTCGAACCGCGTAATAACAATTTCAAACAGTGCTCACCTATTTAAAAGAGCTTATTCAAACAATGCCGCGGTGAATCGGTAAAATAGAACAAAAGTCATTCCGATTCGCCATTGACTTCATTTAAATAAGCGGTACCTTTGCACGACGCCATATTTGCATCACAGAGGCCTCAGCCGCTATCTTTGCTCTTCATTTTTCCCGCCTCGTGCATTTTGTTTTGTACACCCAGTGATGTGGCACAATGAGACAAGAAAAAAAGTTAAACAGCCATTAATGTACATACGTCGCATCATGTCCTTTTATGATACCAAATTAAAGTATTCCTTTTAGGGGACTTGTTACAAAAACCGTATTTTTAATAATATCTTTTGGAGTAGTATGTCTTTTATGTATACATTAGCCATGCTAACAGTACACCATGAAGAATGGAATTCAAATGGACGTTATATTGAGAGAATTGCAGGAATATTCAATATGCCAACAAATAGGAAATACGATGCATTACAGAAGTTTTCTTTTTCCGAAAAGATTCTCGTTTTGTGAATCAAGTTAGTATATTAACTGACAGCTAGTTGTTGTCAATTATTTGTCAAAATAAAAGTTATGCAATTTTGGTTGGAGCTATGAGCGCATGTTGTGAAGTGTTGTAATATTTATTTTTGCTCCAATTTCTTAATTAACTAAATGTAACTGTGATAATAAAACTATATCAAATAATAAACTATTATAATGTCTTATACCCTATTGCGTCGGTTACGGCAAATACCTGCTTTGAGGCAGTTAATTCGCGCAGAAACAACCTTAACTAATATCACTCAGGATGACTTAGTTTTCAAGCCTCCTTTGACTCATTGGGGTAAAGTGATAAGGGAAGCGGAGAAGATAGTGGGATATCCAACCTCTTTCATGAACCTGAGATGGTTGTTAAGTGATGAATTTGCAAATATGGCTTTATATTTACGCAAACTTGTAAGTACCAGAATCTTTATTAAAAACACGTAACATCTCAACAACATCGCATATTTTAAGCGATAGTGTTTGACAGTATAGTGCAAATTAGTCACAGGATGTATGATCTTTTTTATTATAAGTATAGTGAGAACTTACATAATAATAACCTCTAAATAAGTCAAGGTTATATCAATACTAAGTGGATCCAAGTTCAAATCCAACACTGTTTACAAAGAAAATAACTAAAAACGACAAAGAAACTTGTCAAGTTGTTATTTTGTTTATGATGTTTAAGTGGAAAGAGAATTAACCCTCTCCTATTCAGTTAGCGAGCTGTACAGTTAAAGAAGAGTGTTATTTATGGACCAAAGATTCAAAATTTTGCTATAATGTCACACAGATTTAGATTAACTGTAATATTACATGTTTAACAATATAATTGCAACTCCTACAGATTAATTATAGTACATTAACTTGTATTAAATTTAAACTTGTGTAATTTCAGGTTGGCACAAACCACCCAATCCTACAAACTGCAAAAACGGTGCTATATAACGAGCAGAACAATCTACAGCCCTGGGGCTTAGTCATATTACTAATATCACGAGCCGTAGACTCTAGTAAGTCTGCCCTACCTACCACTATACTCGCGGAAAACCAGAGAATACTCGCAGAACTCACCGAAATGATACGCACAGGCCACCACGTTCACAGAGGCTTGTTAAACATAGCTTTAGAAGATAGACTAAAAACGGAAGACGGTATGCTCTTCGGAAACAAATTAGCTTTACTAATAGGCGACTATTTACTAGTCACCGCCAATGGCATGCTAGCCAGACTAAAGAACCAAGACTTATCATATATAATATCGGCTGCGCTGCGAGATTTGAGTGCTGGTGAATTTTACGGTGAACGAGACCGGCAGAACCTTCCCATACCGGGCCTACCTCTAAATATAGATGCGAAAGACGATATTTATTCAATTGTTTGTGATACGTTGCCCCTGGATACGAGGAATACGTTAGGGTATCCAGTTAAAGAGTGGACGACAAGGACTTTGCTTAGTGGTGCCAGTTTGTTTGGACGCGGTTGTCAGGGTGCTGCGTTACTTGCTGGTCAGGATGTGAAGACTCAAGAGATAGCGTATTTATTCGGTTGTCACCTGTGCTTAGCCTGGCATGCATCGTCAGAGATCCAGAAGATAACGGCAGATTCTAACGTGACGTTTTCTCTAACCAGTGCCCCGGTTCTGTTCGCGTTGAACAGTAATCCAGAGTTGTACGAGTTGATAAGGAAAAGTGATGTGTCGAAAACAAACTATGACGTTTTGAAAGAGGAAGTGCTGAAATTGGATGCGGTGGAACGGACTAAATGTGTGTACGAAGAGAATGCGAGGAAGGCCAAATATTATGTGGAGTTATTGGGTGATAATGAATCGGTGAATACAGTGAAACGTCTCATTCATACTTTATAATGTTCATCTATCTCCCTTGCTAGACTGGGACGTAAAAAGCATGCTAACTAGCTGCCGTTCAGCATGGCATGTCGTAAGAGGCGATTAAGGGACTCAGTATCAATGGAATTTATTGGGAGATAGGCTAGCAACTGTTCACTAATGGGCCATGCAACAATGAAACCCCAATATTCATCCTAATAAGTGACAAAGGAGATATTTTCATGTCTCCAAGGTTCTGTCCACTAAGAAAAGGATAAAAGCAAGGGAATGTATATGTATTTGTTGTGATAAGTGGATTATTTAATGGTAAATGTCCATCACAAATCTACGTTTAAAGTTGCCAGTATTTTTAAGTTAATTTATGAAAAGTGGGTTCAAAGTGATGCAATACAGTTAAGTTTATTATGTTTACTATTTGTTAAATTTTATTAATAAATTATTAAGTAAATGTTAGCCATGTTTTTGTTTTTAGTTAATCCTAGATAATAAGATTATGTCACCAGAAAGAGCAAATACATAGAATATGAAAAACCTGAAATAAAATTTTCAGTATCCAGAACTCATGACCTAGTGTACAAAAATCATAACACAATATACACTTCAGTCTTCTATGGTTCGTCAACAAAGTCAGAAAGTTGAAAATACAAATAATTATTTTCGGCTAAATATTTAGTCATTTGTGATGCCAAAATGGCTAAATATGTTTGCATTGGGATTATATTTGGATCCTCAACTGGAACGTACCGAAGAACAATCAAGAGAAGAATTGCAGCTTCGACTTCGTTTTTCTTCGGTTGTAGCGGCGGCGTTGGTGTAACCATGGTGCAAACAGTGTTTTTACTTCAGCCGACATAACCTTAGTGGTGAATGACTTAATAAAGAAATAAAAAAATATATACGCTTCAGTCCTCTGTTTCGTCAACAAAGTCAGTAGCTCAGTGGAAGTTGAAAACTCAATACGTATTATTACTGATCGATAACTATATAACCTAGCCCATCCTCCATTACATTATTTATCTCCTAGTCCTGTGATATGAAGGGAGGCACTAAACATACACATCACGCCCGTTTCCGTGTAGAGAAGTAGGCAGAGATCACGGATCTCCCGATGCTGGCAAACCACTTTCGCTTTATGACACTCATAATCACTCGGCGGTTATAGGTACTTCTAACGTCATTCTTTTTCAATATGGACTCCATCTGACTGAGTCTGAACAACTTGATTTTTAATCACTACATAGTATAAAACAAAGTCGCTTTCTCTGTCCCTATGTCCCTTTGTATGCTTAAATCTTTGAAACTACGCAACGGATTTTGATGCGGTTTTTTTTAATAGATAGAGTGATTCAAGAGGAAGGTTTATATGTATAATAACATCCATAAAATAGTGGAGTAGGCTATATATTTTATACCCGTGCAAAGCCGGAGCGGGTCACTATTATCCTATAACTTTCAGTTAAGTTTATTTAAAATTCGTCGAAGCTCAGTTGTTTGGGGCTTGACTCTGTATCAGTGGGTACAGGGTTCAAATCCCGCTTGAGCATCTACCAAAGGAAATGAAGTTTAATGAATTTCTATGTACATTTTCGTAATAAAAATTACATTTACGAAATGCGTCGAATACTACTGTGAGGGAAAATATCGTGAGGAAACCTACCTGTTCCTCGAACAGGTAATAGTTGCTAGTGTTTGTAAATGGCGACAAGGCTTACCACCTGTCACATTGTTTAATGACTATTTGGTTAACGCGTGGGTTCATATAATTACTATCTTCGCAATTGCGGAGATGGAAACCTGAACCTCTGACTACCCTGCAAGGGTTAACGGTCGTGAACACGTTTGCCTTTTTTGTCTATACAAGATCACTTGTATTTACGGCAATTATAGACATACATAGATAAAATAAATAAATATATTGTGATAGTCATTTCAATAATTATTTACTATAACAATTAATAAGTTATTAACATTATTTTTTTGTCTCACGGTAGTGTATTGATAAGCGTTTCGCAATTGCGTATATAGACACCTGAACTTTTGACTACCCGCAAGTATTGTGGTCGTGAATGCGCTTTTTTGACTTTGCAGTTATGCACTTGTTAATCTTATGTATATTACAAGAATGTCCTCATAATATTTTTCACAGCTAATATAGACAGATAGTTATCACTTACGGTGTGTATTCCGTGTCCATATACCAAATAATTAATTCTATGTTTTGATCATATAAATAAATTATAATAAATTATTCTTAGTAATAAAGGATGCGCGTTAGTTACGGCGTTAATGAAATGCTGACTAGCTGCCATTCTTCGCACTGTTTTAGTAGCAAGCAACTAAGGGAGAAGGGTTATAAGGAATCTATTGGACGCTGGGCTAGTAACCCATCACTGTTATTGTATACTAATCTTCCTAACCCCTAAATGAATGTTAAAAGTGATCGAGGTGTTATAGTGTCTCCGAGAAAATTAAAAGACGTGAATATATATGTAGGTATATGTTACAACAAGAACCTAAATAAGTACCATAATTGTAGCAAAATCTATCATTTTTTATGCGGTCCACCTGAGAATCAAATGGAATTTTAATCCATTGGACCCACTACGATGGGCTAGCAAACTACAAACATAATCTGCGCGGTTCTGTTCACCCAAAAAGAACGAGAATATATGTATAATTTAATTAATTGTACGCGTCAGTGATTTGACAAATCGTTGACATGACATTTGAGGTTCCATTTTTAAAACCGCAACCTTTGAGCCCAGGAATTTGATAAAGTATGCCATCCTGTGAGGTTGGCGGAATTAATCATTTTGTTGTATGGAATGTACGATTGAATCAGGTTCGTGATTCGTTAAGGGGTAGATAGGATTTTGAGGCGTAAAACTAATGCGTGACCTTTGGTGTGATATTTATGCTTAAAAGAATGTGATGAATATTATATCTCCGATGAATATTATGTCTTTATCCTGAGGACATAAATGTATAATAATATTTGGACATTATTACATCAATTGAACTAACCCCTTGGTAAGTTCATTTAAAACTTGTGTTAAAAGTACTAGTCGATAAGAGTACTAGAGACTAGTAAGAAATAAATACATATTATACATAGATAAATACACATATAAGTAGCATATATAATCAACGACCAGACTGGAAAAGCGTAGTTCTTAACTCTGCCTCCACCGGGAATCGAACCCGGGACCTCACGATTAGCGTTCCGGCGGCTAACCGATCACGCCACGGAGATCGTGAAATATGTGTAGGTATATTATGTGATTTTGGTATAGACCAATATACATATAGATGTATATTAGGTTATTTTGATATTGTCCATAAATTATATTTGCTGAGACAATGACATGCCCAAGCTGTCAATTTTTTTACTTTTAAATTATGTGTTTGAGTCTGTAAATAAACGCTTTTATCATTTATTTTAGTTATTAAATTAGCTCATTTCTTAATACAACGAGGAGTACCTTCAAAGGCATACTAGTCGTGAAGACTGTATTTATGTTAATAAACAAGTCTAATAAGATATGACAATCATTTATCTCTGACTTCTTCTTTTTTTTATCAGCAGGTGTACCAATTATAAAGAAATACATTAAACAGCCAGTAGAGTACCCGCCACATAAGGAGGCAGTAGCCAAACTTGGAACTAAATTTGACGTTTCCGCCATTGCGTGTTATTTTGTATGAAAGGTAAATTTAGTATTACCAGCGTTGTGTTTTTTGCCCACTCTTTGTAATTTTTATGTTTGTTAAGGGTGATTATAATAAATTGATTTCTGGAGTTACTTGTTAGTTCTTCTCCAAGGGTCTCCGCTGAACTTCTTCTTCTCAATCGTTACGCTCTTATCAGAGCGGTCGTGGTCTTCATGACGTGGCATCTTGAGCAGCCGAAATGGTTGGTGAACTAACCTCGGTAAAAATATGTAAAGACAATGCTCAGTGCCATGTTTGAAATAGTTTTTTTACATACATACATACACATCACGCCTGATTCCCTGTAGAGGGGTAGGCAGAGATCACGGATCCCCATTTGTCCCGATCCTGACAGACCACTTTCGCTTCATTGACATTCATACATTCTCTAATACACTCTCGGCGGTTATAGGTACTCCTAACGTCACCTTTTTTCAATATAGCGTCTATCTGACTGTTACATATATGTCTTATTAGGCCGGCCCCTACGTAACCGCCCTTCCACTTCACTCATATATATTCCTTTTGTCAATATTGAGTTTTTTTAATTTGTACTTAGATCATAAAATAACTTTCAAAGAGAGCTTATGATAGGGCCTATTTTGAATAAAAATATTTTGACTTTTGACTTTGGTATATTAATTTGTTTTATTTGAGTTTATAGCTCTGCAACCAAAGATCGTTACAAATGAAACCTCAATATAATGTATCGAGCCGTATGGCACAGTGAGTGCTAGTTTTGGCGTGTTTACTGGCAACACTGGATTACGCGACTGTGGCGACGCCTCCAACTGCCACCTTATGTGGCGGGTACTCTAACAATTGACAATCTCTCATTGCTCGTTTGTCGCCTTGTTAAATGGCAAAACGCACGATAAAAATGCCAATTGCAAGTAATAAATATATTTTTAGAAATGCCTCCAAGGCCTAAGTGATAATTAATTGGAGCTTATAAAAATTGTCGCCATTTTTCATTGAGTGACATCGGCAATCGTTTATAGTGACAAGAGGTTAAATTAACCTTTAATATATAAAGAAGGGAAACCATATTCAGAACGACTGAGGATATAGGGGTAGTCAGAGGCTTGAGTGACTACTATCATCATTACGAAGGAGTTTGATTCGTGTCTATATTTTAGGCTGATTTATTTTTCATACCTTTGTAATTTGTAAAGTTTCCCGGGTAATATAGAGGTAGTATACCTAATAATACTAAATTAGAAATTAATAAATAAAAAATATGGGTATATCTATTCTAATATTTATATACCCTGTTATTTTAGTTGGGTATGAACCCAAAACTTGCTGCTGTAACAAAGACAAAAGCGTTTACGACCATCAACCCATGCGGAGTAGTGTGAGGTTCAGGTGTCCATCTCCGCAATCGGGGAGGTAGTAATTCTATAGCTACCTCGAACCCACGTGTCGACCAGATCGTTAGTACTCAATGTCACAGATGGAAAGCCATGTCGCTATTTACAAGCATGCCATGTCGCCTTTAAGAAGTACCTATAACCGCTGAGTGTGTATGAGAAGATGTATGAGTGTCACTGAAGCCAGAGTGGTTTGTCAGGCTCGGGACACATGGGGATCCGTGATCTCTATCTACCTCTGTACAGGGAAACGGGCGTGATGTCTATGTGTGTACATATTCGGCAAGTAAAAGTACTTCTAACATCACCCTTTTTCAATATGTCATCTATCTGACTAAAGTAATAAACATTTCCAAAGAGGTTACAAAGTTATATTACCTCTTTGATTATACCTGTAAACCTAAAGGTTATTACAGACCTCCTTGCTCCCGACTCCGCGCGGGTGCCGATCAAAATGCAAAATTATTCGCGCAGCCGCTGCGTAGCTTCGGGTAGCCGCCATAAACTGCTTACAAATTATAAGCTTTTATTTTTAATTGCCATCGAGCCTGGGGCCCATGACCCTTCTATTTTTGAGTAATGGCAGCCCAGCATGTGATTGGCTGTTGCACGCTCGTTTTAATTATCTTAACAACCTCCTCGCGATGTGCATAATCGTCTATGCTTCTATATTTAGAGCAACGCTGTAGGTTGTTATGACTGGAGGCTCTTTGGCTGTTTGTGCGGAGTCCTTGTCACGTGGTGAATAAAGTAAGTATATAATGAAATTGAATTGATGCTTATAAAATTGGGTTTTGCCGCGTATTATGTACTGTATATAGTGAGATATAAAATTGTACACTATTTATTTCATTTCTTGATTAAATTATGTACATATTCATTTATGACTTTCAATACATTTCGGAGGCACAATATTCCCTCTGTGGTCTGTAACATTGATGACAGGTTGCCAGTTTATTGTCGAATATTTTCCATGTGCCCTTAGGTCCCTATTATCCTCCGACAGCTACTTTAAACTTTCCCTTCCTAGACTAAGAATTATTAATATTACAATGAACATATTCTAAGATACTCAAGTTTCCATAGCCACAACTAAGTTTTTCACTATGGTCTTTCTACCTTTTTACAACAACGCATCCCTGATAGTAATATTGAAAACGACCTAAAGAGAATACAATACTATACTTAAATACATACACATCACGCCTGATTTCCTGTAGAATGGTAGGCAGAGATCACTGATCCCCATTTGTCCCGATCCTGACAGACCACTTTCGCTTCATTACACTCATACTTACATCATCTCCTACATACTTGGCGGTTATAGGTACTCCTAACTTCACCCTTTTTCTATATAGCTTCTACCTGACTGTTATATGTATTTTTGGGCCGGCCCCTGCTATATTATACTATACTTCATCGGACAAATATTTTCACCTGTCTCAAAGGTTCAATCCACATGACTAAATATTAACATTATATAATCTATTCCTTATAATCTACCTCTAAGATTAGATTACTTTTAAATAAGTATTCACCGTAAGATAATACGTGGAGTTATTAAAACATTCCAGCTGAACTAAACTACAATTAGTTGTTGACTAAATAATATAATCTATTCCTTATAATCTACCTCTAAGTTTAGATTACTTTTAAATAAGCATTCACCGTAGGATAATACGTGGAGTTATTAAAACATTCCAGCTGAACTAAACTACAATTAGTTGTTAATTGCACCACTGCCCTCTCTGTTCTGCGGAGGGTAATTAAAAGAGCGCAGCCCGCGGCTTCTTACACACCTTTTAGACTCACGACTGTGATACCGTTACAGGTAGGCAGAGTATTTGGACACCTTAAAACCATTTTGGTAGACTTGCCAAGAGTACAAACTAACTGGTTAATACGAATGTTCGAGGTGGCTATAGCTCATATACCTCCGTAATTGCGGAGATGGATAGGCGAACCTTATACTACCCGGCAAGTGTTAATGGTCGTGAAAGTGTGGGTTGAATACTGGCTATCTGTTGACACGTTTGATAGACCCTACCTTAAGGGTTAACGCTCATATGGCAGATACTTTTTTTAACTCTAATAGTCCTAAGGTTATACCCTAATAGGTCAGTTTTTCTTTTTTTTATTCACAAACCCGGGGCCCAAGTCCACTAATGCTTTATGCAAAATCATAGTTCAATATCACTTCGGTAACAGTAATTAATGGATTAGCAAAAGGGAAAAATATCGCCATTTTTAAAGTGACATTGTACATCTTTGGTAATCAACTAACAACTTCACTATTACTGACATGCTCCGTAATGGTGTGAAGTACGATGTCGCTAAAACGCATTAATAGATTTGGATCCCAGCATAAAAAAAATCTTTGCTGGTTCTACTAACTACTTTGCTCGAGGTTAAAAATTCACATAAGTCATCTATGGTGCGTCAACAAAGTCAGCAGCTCAGTGAAAGTTGAAAATACAAATAATTATTTTCGGCTGAATATTTAGTCTATTGTGATGCCAAACTGGCTAAATATGTTTGCTTTGGGATTATATTTGGATCCTCAACTGGAACGAACCGAAGAACAAGGAAGAGGAGAAGAATTGGACGTCGACTTCGTTGTTCTTCGGTTGTAGCGCTGGCGGCGTTGGTGTAACCATGGTGACTGAATAACAAGTGCAAACGCCGTGGCATCAGTGTTTGTACTTGAGCCGACATAACCTTAGTGGTGAATGGCTTATTAAAGAAAAGAACAACGACTTTTATGTATGAACGTTGATGACTATCTAATACGTTTGATATCGTCTATTTTATGACATTTATATGATCCGCCAGGGTATCCCTCGCCTATATACGGCGATATAGTTCCCCACCTGTCACTGGTTGCTGTCTATATAGTGAACACAGGTTTTGAGTGGCTCGTACCTGAGATGACATTGAATTTCGGACACTCAAGCCTCTGACTACTCCGCTACATTAAAAAGGGAATGTGTATACATCGGAAGCGTGTGTTGTTTGTTATTTTAAGCGAATAATAAATACTATATGGAGTAATTTAAATGATATTAATTGAGTCGACGGAAACACAAATTTCGGATTTCTGAAACGCATGTTATAAATGGTCATTTTAAACTCTACAAAGCAAAGTGCAGTGGCCATATTGTAACAAAAACACCAAATCCAGTTTTCACCGGTAATTCCGCTTGCTCCACCCCGCTTGTAAAATAATCACTTTTTACGAACCAACCCGGCGAATAGGCGTTGTATGTAATTAGTTTTTTCACCATTTGCGGGACGGGGACAGTTTTATGGCTTCTGTGTTTGAGTGACAAGGATAGAATGAGGTGGAAAGGTTTTGAGGAAATGTGCAGAGGTAGTGTATTGTGAAATGCAATAGTTATGATTTTGAAAATGGGGTTTAATATAAAATATTGGCAAGAAAGTTTTCCAATTATTTGAAGATATACTTACGTATTGATATGTGATATTCAGATTAAAATAAAACAATAAGTTAACAATAAGGTTATAGTAAACCAATGTACCTACATATATAGGCATGGTCTATTATTTTGAAGATGCATAATTAAACAACTACCTAAATATTATTTCAATAAGATTATACACAATGGTAATCACTAATCACATATCAAGTCTGCGAGATAAAGAGAATACTAACTAATTACCGTTCTTCCCGGCAAGTAGGTAGCTAACTAAGGGACAAGGGATAAAGGACTTTATTTATTTATGCAGGGTGACAGATTTATCACTGGCAATATTTGAACCCGGCTATCAGTAGCACCTATAGAACCCATTTTCATAATAAAAAGGGTAGGACATTTTTGGAAATTTTGGACAATTTTTTTAATTTTCATTTTAAATTTTCCGTAACATATGGGTACCCTATTAACGTACTACTTACCAAGGTCATGTTCATTCATAAATTGTAAGTTTACATTCTCTATGGTAAACTAGTGTTTGTGGACCAGGAGCATCTTGAATGAAACTTTTTTCATTATTGAGACATTTTTCACAGGTTAGGAAGCCAATAGAACATACTTATGTGGTTTCCTTTAAACATTAATTACGACAATGTTACGCACTATTCTTTTATTTAATCCAAATAATCATCACTGCACACAATAACACAACATGAACATTAGCCGGTTATGGATTGATTGTACTTAATTTAATCGCGTAATTATTCTATGCTGGTTACTAATTAATCTCCCTTTAGTTTTACGCTTTGATAAGTTCTTTAAAACAGTTGATTCCATTAAATTTCTGTGTTGTTTGATAATTATAACCTTGAAAACACTTCAGTAATTTATTTCATTTCATTTCCACTAAAGTATGAATTTACATTCGCATAACTAAACCATGTTTTACTTTCACATCATTAATAAACATCATCCACCATTATTGTACTATGAAATAGCAATTAACATAAAATTTTAAATTCAGATGAAAAACAAACAACAATTTTTTTAACCGCCATAGCATTGTTTTTTTATTTTATTTACTTACACACAAAGTAAAGGCAAAGGTACATAAGCCATACAGCCAAATGTTAAGAAATCAAAACTATACAATAAAAACTTACAAAATAAACCATAGCATTGTTAAAATGACAACAAACATAGCCAAATAAATAAATTAGCTACAGAAAGTAAAGTTCGCGCCATACAGCTAGCGTGAAGTGCATTACATTTTATACTCTCGACTTACTGCGAGCCTGAATATTGAAATATTTTGTATGACTAATTAATAAATGTACATGAGATGAAGAATAAACAATGAAAAGTAAATCAAAAATAATAAAATTGTTTATTTCACTTAAGTGTTATGTACTATTTTATCACTAATAATATCATGTACTTTTTAAGATATGTAATCAGACCATTAAATTAAAAAGTTAATAAAATTACTCTATGTTGAATTGTTGTATTGAATTGTTTATGTATGTATGTAATAAAGTTTTGAAATTATTTGTTTTTAGCTGTAATAACTATCGATATGGATTAAAATGAACAAAGATCGAAGAACTAGTGAAATGGAATTGTATTTGTCATCGTGTACCATGTAAATGTGATGAAATCAATGTGTTTGGATAATTTTCATTGGTGGCATGTAATGTTCAACCAGCTTTTATGTTTTTGTGTATTAAACAGCACGTAAGCCGTAGTGATGATTAATGACGACTTTTCTTCAAACCCTTGAACGGCACCAAGGTACAACAGAAATAGAGTTTAGTTAAAAAAAATATTACTTGGATATTTTGTTGTTGATAGTTGTTAGTTTTGTTGTTGATAGTTTTTTGTTTTGGGTGTTGAAAGATGTTTAGTTGGATGAGAACTTATGAATGAAATAATGTAGGGTGTACATGTATTCTGAATTGGCTCCCAAACTTTGAGGACACTTCTCTCAATATTTTTGTACTGGAGGGTACTAAAATAATCATGTCAAACCGCATATTTTCCACCATATAATCTACCCTTGAAGTATTGCCAGTGATGAAAATTTCACCCTGTATATATAATTATTTTTTTTAGGACATTATTACACCAATTGAACTAGCCCCTTGGTAAGTTCATTTAAGACTTGTGTTAAGGGTACTAGTCAACGTATATTTAAGAAATATATACATAGATAAATACATATATAGCATATATAATCAACGATCAGACTGGAAAGCAGAAGAAAAGCGTAGTTCTTAATTCTGCCTTCACCGGGAATCGAACCCGGGACCTCAAGATTAGCGTTCAGGTGTCTAACCGATCGCGCCACGGAGGTCGTCATTGGGCAATGGGCTATCAAGTGGGCTAGTGTCTGACACTGCGTAGTTACTTTGACACCTTGATCCCACAAATTAACCACATAGTCAGCACCTAAAGTGTCAGGTGATAAACCATGTTGCCATTTCGAAGCACTAACTTTTGTTAATGTTAAGGTGGGAATCGAACGTTGAACTTACTTATACAGAGGTTAAGGCCCTAAACACTGAGCTACACGCGAATTTTCGATAATACACTAATAAGAAAATGTTAAGACATTTCATATATATTAACCAGAGATTCACAAATACTTATAATGATAAATGATCATTTAATGTCAGTACAAGTGCCTATTTTCTTTTGGGGTTGGAGGTGACAGGGTCTAGATGTCAATAGAATCTATTGGAAAGCAGGCGATGATGCTACGTCCACCGTAGAGTTATAGTAAAAATGAACAGTACAAGTCAGGGGGTATTAAACAGAATAATTATTGACAATGGACTCCCTATGGGATAAAACAGGGGTACCAAGTGGAAAAAAGTCAAACACAATTCTTACGTACGAATTATACCAGTTGAAATTTCTGTTAGAACGAGTTGCGTCTATTCAATCATAGGTGGCGTTAAGAGTACCGTTTTACGCTCTCAACGGGAAAGGAATTAAATTTCAAAAAGCTATACATATATTTAAAAATTATAATATAATATACCCGAAAGGCATATAAATTTATTATGCCTTGAAATATTTTATTATATTAATTACGTACTTAATGATTGATTACCGCAAAGTATTAATGTTTATAAAACTCTTTCCTTTTTATTTTTAATTTTATTATACACATTATGACCACCACTCACTGCGTGGTTGACACTACATGCGTTTACTATTCAGTACTTCAGTACAGAAATAGGCAGGTATGCTCACATTGGTTAAAGGATCTAGAACCAAAAGTAGAGATATTTAACAAATGCATATATAATGTAAAACTGAACAATTAAGTAGGTGCCTAATACAAACATTACCTATACTTAAATAAATATGATTTTGCAAAAAAGAGACAAACGCGTTCACGACCATTAACCCTAGCGGGGTAGTCAGAGATTCAGGTATCCATCTCCGCAATTGCGAAAGTAGTAATTCTATGGCCACCTCGAACCCACGTGTTGACCAGATAGTCAAGTACTCAATTTGTAGATGGTAAGCTATTTCACCATGTACAAGTAGGTTTCCTCACGATGTTTTCACTCACGTAGTATTCGATGCATTTCATAAATGTATTTTTATTACGAAAGTGTACATAGAAATTCATTAAACTGCATTTCCATTAGTACATACGTAGCTAAGTCGCATTAATAAATTAATTTTACGTTAATTAAAATTATATCTCCAATCTTAAACAAAAATAACCTGATAATAGGAATATGACTAACTATAATTATAATTTAACGGTTAAACAGTAATTGTATTAATACCTATTTAATGTTGAATATCGTGCTATCTGGGACGTAAGAAGAAGGCAAACTAGCTGCCGTTCTTACCAGCATGTATTAGGAGGTGATAAAGGGGTTAGAGGTAAACGGAATCTATTGGGTGATGAGCTAGCAACCTGCCGCCATTTTTATATATGACATTACAAAACGAATACTAATCATAAAAGTGACAAAGGCGATAGATATTATCGTGTCTGAAAGGTTTCGTCCACCTCAAAAGGATGAAATAAAGTACGTGAATATATTGCAAAATTTTAAGGCATAAAAATTCATTATTATTGTTTCTTCCGTGGTAGTTAGGTGTAAAAGTGACCATCTCAAAAACTAACTAACTAATACCCAGATAGTCAGCCATCTAACGCGATATATAATGGTTTACCATATCGACATTTACAAGCTCTTTTACTAAAGCATTGGTAGGATCCCTTATTTATGATGTTTTAAAACGTTTAATTATCTAATAGGTAGGAATACCACGGTGAGGGAAAACATCGTGAGGAAATCTATTTGTTTCCCAAACAGGTAATAGGCAGTGCTTGTAAATGGCGACATGACTTACCACCTGTCACATTGAGTATTGACTCTGGTCAACACGTGGGTTCGAGGTGGCCATAGAATTACTACCTTCGCAATAGCGGAGATGGACACCTGAACCTCTGACTACCCCGCAAGGGTTAGGTCGTGAACGCTTTTGTCTTTTTGGGTATGTATGTGTGGTATCTAATGATTTGAAAGCATGTTTTTGAGTTATATTTATAATCTTAGTGGATTAGTAACACGCTTTATTGTAATTATAGTTTTAAGAAATTTGCGATTTATACTCATGATTAATAACTAACGGGACTTATCTTGTATGTTTTTATATAATAAAGTTACCTTTATTAACCCGACGTTTCTGCTCCCATGGCTACTGCAACGTGGCCGAAACGTCGAGTTAATGATAAAGGTAACTTTAATATATAAAAACATACGCGATAAGTCCCGTTAGTTATTAATCATGACGCTTTATTGTACGTTTTCAATCAGCTTTGGTTCACTCAAGCTGGCATATGTGTATAGCCATAGATAATGTTTACGTATCTGTATATATGTGCAGTTCTAGTTCACTGAAGCATAGAACATACATATATAGAGCCACAGAGAATGGGTTCAGAAACTAAAGTTAAATTTGCAAGTGATAGATATGCGAGTCGCGCTCGGAATGTAATTTTCACACGGCGGAGCGACACTGCCTCCCTGCCCCCTGCTAGGCCAGGAGCTGGGGGTTAAATTTAGCAAGTTATCAGCAAATTAAAACGAAAACACTTTTCATAGTCTGTACACTGACGTCCTTGAACCCCTTTCGGTGGACAGAACCTTGAACGATACGTTAAATGTAGCGAATATTCATCAAATAAAAAGCACACCTTTTCTAGTCTATTGCATACATTAACGTCCTTTAACCCCTTGACAGAACCTTGTAGATACGATAATATCTCCTAGTTCACTTTTAGCATGAATCTTGAGAGTGTGATATTATATGCAACATTGGTGACAGGACTGGCCCATCGCCCAATAGATTTCATTGACCCAAGTTCATTGGTCGATTTCGGTGATCTATCGGGAAGAATGGAAGCTAATTAGCATTCTTTTTACATACCAGCTAGCACGGGTAGAAAATGTAGTAAAATTTCAGCGTATAGACAATATGTAAAATACGTAGGGGTGGGTACAAAAAAAGGTTAATTATTCAGCTAATTGTAGTTAGTAGAATGAAGAATTTGTAGCACATGAAAGAAGACAATTTTATATAGCCTTTGTAAGAGAAAAATATTCGGTTGTTTGAGTGTGCCTTTGTATTTTTTTAAAGCATTTAGTGTAAAGTTAAAATTTCAGTGTATTCTAATTCATCATTAGCTAGAACAAGATCCCTTACCACAATATACAAACTTAATGTTTTAAAATGGTAGAATTGAACTACCAAAACTTTTTCCAATGAATCACCAACTCAATTGAATTTTATCTCACCAAAAAGTATTTACTATCTTCTTTTCATAACACTCCTTTTTCCACCGACCACCTCCTTGCCTAACCTGTCGCGTTTCTCTGGAAGCGGCAAAATTGCTACAATGATTGTAAGTGGGAATTTCGAAATGAAGGAAACGTACTTAGAGCCACTAGCGCGCGCACACGGCTGCACTCGTCTGGCAGCTCATGGGAGTGACACTTGTAATTACATACATACATAGATACACATCACGCCAGATTCCCTGTAGAGGAATATGCAAAAAAAAATAACTTACAATGCACTTTTTTGACGACCTCCGTGGCACGATCGGTTAGACGCCTGAACGCTAATCGTGAGGTCTCGGGTTCGATTCCCGGTGGAGGCAGAGTTAAGAACTACGCTTTTCTTCTGAATTCTAGTCTGGTCGTTGATTATATATGCTATATATGTATTTATCTATAATATACGTTGACTAGTACCCTTAACACAAGTCTTAAATGTACTTACCGAGGGACTAGTTTAATTGGTGTAATATTGTCCAAATATTATTATTATTATACACATCACGCCTGATTCCTGATTGGCAAATAAATAAAAATAACCTACAATGCACTTATCAAATAGTATAAACATCCCTTCCCAAACTTACTTTTACCTCCCAGACTAGAACAGGACTTATGAAGTTACTGCATATACATATATTACACATTTGATAGATACATACACCTGATTCCCTGTAGAGGGGTAGGCAGAGATCTGACAGACCACTTTCGATTCATTGAGACTCATACACCTTATCATACACTCGGCGGTTATAGGTTCTTCTAACGTCACCCTTTTCCAATATGACGAATATTTGACTGTCATATGTCTTATTGGGCCGGCCCCTATAAGAATATAATATATATAGTTACATTATACATTCAGATCCTTTAATTCTTTTTGGCGTGAACAGATACTTAAGTGCTAGGCTTGGACGTAAAAAGAATGCCAACTAGCTGCCCTTCTATATTGTTAGGGACTAGGGTTCAATGGAATCTTTTAGGCGATGGATTAGCAACCTGTCACCAATGTTCCATTATGACAATGAAACCCCAATATTCATGCTAAAAGCGACGCGATGTAGGAAATGATCTTTGAGGTTCTGTCCACTACGATATGGATTAAAGGACGTGAATGTATATATGGCATGGACAGATTCATAAAATCACCATAGTCACTTTTAGCATTAATGTTGATGCTGTGATGTCACATACCAATAACATCTAGTCTTATTGGTAAAAAAGGCAGCTAGTCAGTGTTCTTTTTACGTCCCAGACTAGCCTAGCATAGGATATCCTCCGTATGATATGGGGTTGATCGATGCTGGGTATTGTCTATTGAGTACTACTATACAGGTAAAAGTAGCAATAGAGTAAATTTTAATGCAAATTCACTACATGAAAATACAAAATGCAATAGAAAGATCGTTACCTAAACGTGCTGAATATTGTACTGAAAACAACAGTGGTCACTTAGAACACCTACTATGATAAATTAAAGTATGTCAAAACAATGTATTTTATTCATTTTCAACATTATGTTTCATAGAGACATTTACAGCTGAAGACCTATACAATCGATATTTAAAAAGAAAACGTGAAAATTTGCATTTTTTTTCAAAGCAACCAGGTTTGATTCCCGAACTGGATACAGTTTATTTTTCAAATAAAGTATGAATGCAGTTTTTCTTTTTATCAAAATCGGTGACATGCTTCCTAAGAACAAATCTTCGTACGTCTTATAGTTTCAGTCTTCCCCATACTGACCGATTTGAATGCGCCACCCTTTAAAGTAAATAGTAGTTATTACTAGAAAATGTATCTATGTATGTTACTACGTAGAAAATTTTATAAATATTAGGTAACAAGATAAGGTTTGCTACAAAGCATATAACTAATAACAACATAATAACAAATTAAATTGATTCATACAATATGAATCAATTTAATTTGTTATTTGACATTATCCATGTTTATTGAACCCTCCTGAAAATAAACCCTGAAAATATATAGAAAAAATAAGTTTATAGAAAATTTGTTTACCTGAAAATGATAAACAGTCGTGGAAAGGTTAAATTTTATAGATTAAATTAGGGAATTACTAAAGTTAGAGTATAAACCAAAACGAAATTAATTTATAATATAAACTTTCCATAACCACCTATATCTAGAAAATACGAATTACCGACAAATTGACGTCATAGTCACCACAAACCCGGCTGAAACCGAAATTCCCTTGTATCCTGTATTACAAATAAAAAACTACCAACAAAGGAATAAAAGCCATGTCCGAAAAGCTACTTAAAAGACAGAAATAACTTGGAAAGATAAACATCAATCCTGATTCTGGCTGGGGCGTGCTCCGGAATGGAAATCGGTGCTTTGCGGGAGATTTATCGAGAAACTACTTATATTATTGGTTGGCTGTGACGGCTTTCGAGATTAAAGGGATTGCTCTTATGAAGATGGAGGCCCAAACACGAATTTAGTGTTAAAATAGTAATTACGTAAATAAAATTGTTGCCTACTGGGCAGTGAGATGTATAAGTTGCAATCTTTATAGTTGTAAAGTATATGGCTAAATCGACCCATTGCAGATTGCATTAATTAATCGTGAGACAAAATTAATCGTGAGGAAACCTACCTGTTACCAGAACAGGTAATAATAATAATAATAATAGTAAGTGATTGAAAATGGCGACATGGCTTACCACCTGTCACATTGAGTACTGACTATCTGGTCATCACGTGGGTTTGAGGTGGCCATAGAATTACTACCTCCGTGATTATGGAGATGGAAACCTGAATCTCTGACTGCCCCGCAAGGGTTAATAGTCGTGTACGCTTATGTATGTTAATTGACTTAAGTCTATGAACGTGCTAAAGCTGTAATTAGCAGGAAGAGTTTTCCTACATCTATTTCAAAACTGCCAAAATTTATAAATTTTTGAGTATGTCCTCTATCGAATATTATTATTGTCGTTACAATCAGATAGTCCTATTTTAACTATCCCCTAATTGCTTACATGAGATTAAATATGGTTATGACACGTTAAAGGAAATTTAAAACATACAACAGTAATACCATATAACCTAAAGTTATTCTTTGCTAACAAAAAAATTGTTGAGCATTCACCGTTGACAGGATTGAAACAAAATGGCTGTCACACAAGTTGTGACAGTTCAAATCAGCTGGGATATGAATTGTCCTTTTGCAGTGAGCGAGTCGGTCACTGAGTGAGTCATTAGGAGTTATTTATACAACTGAGTCGGTAATGAGTCATTTCAATCAATCCTTTGAGACGCCGCCTTGCCATATATGAGGAACGCCGTAATTGCAAGGTTTTTATGTTTATAATTTGTATGGAGAATGCTCGTGAGGTTAAAGTAAATGACTTTAATTAGTCAAGGAAATCTGGGGTTTAATTTAGCTGGTTGTAAGAGGTTATTATCCTGATATGGAAGAAAGTTTTAGTCGTAAATATATGTGACTGAAACATGATTGTTATTCTGCAAAGCGGTTATTTAGGAAAAAGTTGAAAGAATCAATACGCATACAACTATCATATCTGTTACATATAGATTGCACTGTTATAACTCGATGTGCATTAAAATAGATTCTTAAAAGTAATTTATGGAATACAAAATAGTACGATGAGGGAAAAGATCTTGAGAAAATCTACCTATTGCTGCACTCGTCAATGATTGTAAATGGCGACATGGTTTACCACCTGTGACATTGAGTACTGATAGTCTAGTCAACACGTGGCTTCGGGTTGACCATAGAATCGTGAAATAGGACATCCAAATATCTATCTACCCCGCGAAATCTCACGATTACTTATGAATCTTAGTTGAAATATTAACCCTATCTCCGTCAGACAAATACGATAGTGTAGTGCAGCAAATTTTACACTTATACACAAGTCTATATGACCACCGCCCAAAACAAACATAACATAAAGAATGTTAATTAGTTGCCATTCTTCCCGGAATCTTGTAGGAGGCGACTAAGTGACTATGTAAACGGAATCTATTCGTCGAAGGGCTAGCAATCTGTCACAAAACTTCCCTATGACATCACAACCCCAATACATATCCTTACAGGAGATATTGCATTTCAAAAGTTCTGACCACCCCAAAAGGGTTTAAAGGAAGTGAATGTATACGACCACTGGTTAGGTCAGCCATTTTCCGATTTGGCTTTTGTTTCCCAATAAATAGTGGACATGTCGTGGCCTAATGTCCCGTGAACTTGGCAGTTCATTTCAAACATCCCGCCTTTATGGAGGGCGATAAAAATTATTTTGTAACTTGCCACTGGGCTAAGATGTATGCGAGACTCTTAAGCTGGTTCGAGATGGTTTGGGAATAAGATATGATGTGAGTAGCTGCCTTTTTAATTAACTGTCGCAAGGTATGACTAAGAGCGGGCTTTATTATTTTCCTTGTCTTTAGATGTTGTTTACAAAAAATAAATAAATGAATGAACTATAAATCAAATATGTACATACACATCACGCTTATTTCTCTACAGAGGGTACGCATAGATCACGAATGCGCATTTGTTTCGATTTTGACAGTACTATAAATTAATAATATGTTATACTTGGATTTAATGTGATTATTATTGCAATTAAATGTAGAATTGTGCTATAAAATTAATTTCTATTCACACTTACGTTGATAGAAATTAAACCTTAATCCTTGAACTAACCAACTCCGAACCACCAATTACACTGGTCATTTACCCAAGAATTTAATAGCCATGTACCGCTACTGAGTTACTTGCAATAAACTCCACAGACAAGGCGGGAACATTGTAAGGAACCCGAGACCGCGGGTTCCCTGAAAGTCGACCTCCCGCTGTGCCATGAGCTCAATGATTTCCAGCCTTAGTTGCGCAGCATGAGCCCTCATAATCTGCTGGTATAAATCCAGTTTAAATGCCTCTGTTACTTTGTTGCTTATGCTCTATATGCTTAATATGTTGTATAATAATATGTATGTGTGTAGAGATGAATTCGTTGTAGCTCAGTCGTTGGGGGCTTGAATCTGTATCAGTTGGTTCAGCGGTCAAACTTCGGAACACGTATTGAAAAAATGCTCTTTATTTTTATACATTTTCGCAATATTTTGCATAATTTTCGTAATATACGTTTGTGAAATGCGCTGAATACTACGGTGAGGGAAAACATCGTGAGGAAACCTTCTTGTTCCCCGAACAGATTATAGTCAGTACTTGTAAATGGCGACAGGGCTTACCACCTGCCATATTGCGTACTGACTATCTGGTTTACACGTGTCGAGGTGACCATAGAAATCATTACGTTTGCACTTGCGGAGATGGGCAATCATCATGGAAAATTGTTCATGGTTGTGGAAGCGTTTGTTTGTCTTTGGTTTTTGTATAGGTGATGGGCAAGTTAGAAAATTAACGTTTTTAACACTGAATAAAATCACAATACAGGGTTTTTTTTATAGAATTGAATTGTTTGTGTCGTATTTGGGGATTTGAGTATAAAGTAATCAGTGAACAATCTCAGCACAAAGAAGTGACTAATTTTCGGTATACGAGTATTTGATCATTTTATGACCTGAAAAAGGTCGCTGGTAGTAGTTGGCTGAGGGCCACGAGTGATCGTGTTTTGTGGCGTTACCTTGGGGAGGCCTACGTCCAGCAGTGGACTGTCATAGGCTGACTGATTGATTGATGTAGCCAACCGCTAACGAATCCTAAGAACATGAGTGTGTGCTTTTATTTCTCTAAACTGAGATCGCAGGTACATTGCACAGCACCTTAGTGTGAATAATCATATTTGAAACCACTGAAAAATTAGTGTTCGTAACGAAAAAAAATCTAGATACACGCATATTATGTAGATTCATGTATTTCGAAGATGTAGTAATTGAAGTAATACATTAATTTAGGCTGGTGTTACTAGAATGACACGTAACTAGTCTGAAACTTTCTTGTAGCGTTTCATCCATGATCAGACTTTATTTCCTACACAATAATTAGTTATATACCTCAAGATTCTAACCACCCCTTCAGGAATCAGGAACCACATATAAAATATCTTCTCCATATGAGTGTATTTTCTTGGTAAATAGAAAACTACGTCCAGGAATCCAGACAAGGGTCTCGTCGGCATCCGCGAAAGTATTTTTAATCAACTCTCACCAAGATTTTTTCATACTCACACATATGTATACGTACCTACCATTCTTTTGCTACTCTGGAACTAAAATACGATGTAGTAACTGCCTGATTTTCTTCTATTATATAGTTGCTCTTGGGTATTAGTGATTTATGTTGTACACATATTATGCAACATGCTTAACTAAATACGGATTTTAAGATTTTGATATTGTTTTTGGAAGAACAATCGTTCGAGCATTAAAGTGTAAAAAATTTATCAAGTGTAGGGTCTTGTATATTTTATTGTTATTATCTGTGATAGAGGTACCTGTAGGCGATGTGATGTCGTTGTTGCCGTTATGCTTAGGATAGGTAGTTAATATCTAAATTGTGGTAGATGGATGCAAATTATAAATGCAATATTTATAATTCTAAGAACGTAACAGTTCAACATCTGTTACTTAAGCTTTTGAAACCCCTAAAATGTTGACAAGCATACATACGTGCATACATGCCCATGCATAGTAGATTTAATTAAGGTATGTTTAGAGAAATGTAAGCAACTGTTTAAGTAACACAAGTGCACTTTGTGTGTAGATTTAAATGTATTGTGATACTTAATATTAAGTGAGGGAATAAAACAAAAGAGCTACTTTTTGTATTTTTATATTTTTACACAATTGGTAGCATTCACAATGCCGACACTTGGGTGTGTCACGTCTCAGCGGAACTGTCACCTATCTGTCAAATGGCGCAGAGAGGCCATCGCGCGCAGGGCGCTGAGAGCGACTCGTTCATTGATAAATATTTACAAAGGATGTCTCCGAAAACCAAGTACAATATTATGTGAATACGTATTGTGTAAGCTTCCGCAACGTAAGAAGAAAAATCCAAATAAATCTTCTCGAATTAATACAATTAATAACTCTACAACTACTATTTTTAAGATTTCTCTCTTACAATTAAACAAATATTATACACGCAAAATAATACAACAATTACGAAGACAGATATAAATCAACAAAACGTCCATGCCCTGAGGAGCGCGTTCCTGTGGCTAATACTGCAAGGAACTGGCTTTTTACAAATAAATTGCGATTTTATGTATACTTATTTACAGAAAAATACAATGATTCGATGTCCGGCGACCCAGACGCCCGAGTGGCTCCGGGCCGCCGCTAAGCAACAGGATTCACACAAGAGTAAGCTTCCAGATGTTGATTACTTCATGCGACTTACGTGTATAAATAAATTCAGTAGCTAACAAACTTTTGTTAATATTTCTTATTCATCGTATACATGAGATAAGGCTGCAATGGCCGCGCATTGCTTTGGTTATGTACTCTATGTAGTAGTATGTAGAATTTCGAACCAAACGACGTCCGCCGTTTCCTCTGCATAAGCCGTGATGCACGTACACTGAGAACAGAGCTGGTGCCCCGGGAGGAAGCTCTCGTTCCACTCATAAATCATGATCATTTCATGTTACATTCTTTTTGATCGTGACCTACTTGGCGGAGGCATCTCGGCCCCGAACAAGCTGACGGTAACGCGATACAAGGCGATATTGTCAAGAAATATATCATAGAGGTAAATCTCTCTGTAACATTTTAAACATTAATATTTTAATCGTCGTATACATGGATTTCAATTGTGCTACGTTATTCTGAACACGAAGGCAAGGTGAAAACGATATTCAATACAATATCATTACGATAATAGTAAATATATAATTTAAAGATATGTATCTCTCCTGTAAAGAAAAGTCACAAAACTATGTTCGAGTCCGTAAGTTTTACGAATTTTAAAGTGAAAATTGACGTTTTCCTAGAAGTACGTTTGAGCTTCGCTAATGAATACACAGTTGGGTGAATGACTATTAAGTGATGCGAAACATATCGTACAGAAATGTTATGACATTTACAATATATGACAATAAACAAAAGTGTCCAATACAATTAAATATATGACTATCGGCTTGTCACTCTACTAACACACTTTGTCTTACATCAGTATCATATAGTCGACCATTATTCAAATAGCAGGAATACGTATCACTGCGTTTTTTAATATTGACAGTTACTTGACAGCTTTCAGATCTTTTTTAATGGCCGACTGTCAAATATGGTAAGGATTTGTTACAGGCGCAAGATTCACTATAATATTCCTATGCAGCCAGGCTGGTTTCAACACGCAACCGTCTTAAATCAGCTGGAAGACTTTATAGTGAAGTTCGCGATTGTAAAAAGAATTCATAGACAAAGACTATGTTAGTATTGTGAGATGCCATATTGACTATAGGGTGACCATACTTTGTTCAGTCAAATCCAAGCTCATTCTGAATAATTGCGATGTAAGGGACAATAAATTAACTTCGGTTAAGCTGCAGAAAGTTATGCTAAAAGTTTAAGTATATTAAATAAACCAGCTAAGGAGGATTGAACTGAAACGTATCAACGTATGGCAACCCTATAACTTGTAATTACATAACCACAACGCGTTACAAAATTCAATCACTAACTCCTGCTCCCGCCTAGTACTTCCAGAGACTTTACATTAAACCTTACGAGCGTTACTTTATATTTATAATAATAATAATTACGTTAACAATACACAATTAGCTATAAATATTTATAAGAGTACTATCAAACCATTTATTGTTTAGGGCTCGCTCCGGAGTAACTGTTAATTATTTATTTATTTATAAATACGCGCGTGCGCACCGGCTCCTATATTACAAGTCCATGTTTCACTGCACGTCCATTTACATTAATAACATTAAAGTTGACTTTAAACCTTAATTTAGGAGATCGTATACCGTTTCAAATATTACAAAAAATGTATTTATTCTCTTTTTATGTACAATCATCTCCTTTCTTCGTATCACGCCTCACCACGAGTCCGTATCACATGAGGCCCCGCGCGGGTGCCGACGCCCGCCACGCCCCGCCGACGCCCCGCCGCCGCGCCCGGACACTCGCTGCACTGCACCTGGAATACACCCAAACGCAGACATGTAGTACACATATACATAGATATATACCCCTGAGAAGGATAGGAGTATGTGTGTAGTCCCTGAACGGGGACGACACTCATAACAAAGAAATGAAATTAAAGGTTGGTTATTTCAGCATATATTTTTCTTAACTCTGAATTGCTAGTTATAGCGTAATTGTACGGTGATTTAACGATTTATTATGTGTCATTGAACTTTTACATAGTTGTATGTATGTAATATACATGTCTCGCCCTTTCAAGCATATTTTGATTGATACTCCAATAACATTAAATATTATAGTGTAATCATACATTTTTATGTACACATCCCATCATTTTATCACTTAACCCTTTTAAAAACATAACCAAAATACTCACAGCTAAGAGACCTCCTTTTACAAGTGGTGTCCGTAGTACTCCGCGGGGGGGTAGTGCGCGTACCCCTGGTGGAAGGCGGGGTCTCCGGGGGGCCGGTGGATCATCTGCTGGCTGTCCATCATGTAGCCCATAGTCGCCTCTGGGCTGTACGCGCCGCTGGGGCCGGCGTGCGGGAACACTGGCGGGTAGAACACTGAGCGGTTAATTAACTCCCCTGTTTGTACGGGGTACATGGAGTAGCGGGGGATGTATATGTGTAGATGAAGTTTGCGTAGTTCTTAGGATGAGTATAAAATAGTATGGTATGTAATGTGTTACTATGCAAAGGTAATAGTTATCTTTAAAATAATAATTATGGAATATTAGGTGAAAGTTTATGAAGCTTAATTATAAGACCTCTTAGGAGATGCTAAGCACAAATGAATTTAATTTTAGTCATATTTTAAAAGTCAGGTACATGTCAAAGTCAAAATCAAATGTTTTTATTCAACATAAGAAGGTACACGTACAGTACATTCATTGAAAGTCAAAACATATTGTAGTATTTAATTTTAGTCATATGTGAAAAGACATTCAATACGCAGTAAATCTACAACTTAAAACAAACCAATCTATTTCATTCATATACCTAATTAACACAGTTACAGGCACCGTAACTAAAATTCATCGTAAATTTTAAACCAAACATCGTATATAAAGCCTACAATACACAATAAATCTTAAAACACCACAGTCCATTCTATAAAGACATCAAACCCAAGAACCGTAAAGAGAAGAACCTAATCTCTAAGCATGATGTATAACCGGTGTCCACAGCCCGTTCGGACTATAAATCTAGATTCTTGGTCCTTCCAAAGACATCCAACAATTGTCGATCAATTCCATTCGAATCTCAATTTCGCCGCACAACTGTTATGACTTCCGTATGCGATATTTCTGGTGGATTATCAATCGCCTGTTAATGGTCGCCTGCCATTTGTGTTGATTTCCGACAGAGAGGGCCTTTATGGGACTCGCGTCATTGGCTTTGAGAGAAACTTGAGACGGGGTTTTGTGCTACGGGTTTTTTTGGTTAGGTTTAGGTACATACACTGTTGTAATGAATAAGTGATACAAGTGTAATTGGGTTTAAGGTACCTACGCTGTTGGATAGAATGAATGAGTAATATAACAAGTAGAAAGTGTTGTGTCTAAGTTGTAATAATTTTTGCAAAAAAATAAACGTCCAAGCGAGTTTTCATTAAATAAATTTCAATAAATATACACAAAGAATAAGAAAAACAGAAAGATAAAGTCTAAATATCTCCTATAATTATTATTGCTATATTAATAACAAAATTTTTAAGCATCTTACACCTTCTAATATAACTATTTACCAGTTAGTCTACCCTATCCATTACGAAACAACAAAACAATATCTGAAGGGAAACTTCAGCTTGAAAGCGGAAGCGGGTATGCACTTTTTCCCTGAGTTTCCGTTGCAAAACTGTGTAGGTAGCAAAAAACTCCGGCAGCATTCAAGCATGATTCCACACAGGACAACAGGAAGCAATAAAGCCTATGGATCTTGCAGGGGCAACCCCCAGTACTGGGGTCTATGATTTATGGCATCTTTAGAGATTGAGTGAAATTGGCTTTCGGACGAATTGCCTCTGCTACCAATAGTAGCGTCTAAGCGCGGCTTATTTGTTGGCTGGATTTTGGGAAATTATTGCTTAGGTCTACAATGGATAGGTCTAAAACGAATACTAGAAATATTTATCAATGACTTTCCAATTATCATAGATGTGTAAAATTAGTATATGGAAAATTACTATTTATAATCAAGTGCTTGCCATAGTAAAAACTACTTAATATGCACTAAAACTACAATACAAGTATAATTAATCAGAGATATTCCCTTTATAAAAAGACCACAACTAACCAATGTATATAAATACTTTCATAATAAGTTTCACTTTCATGTGCCTTTGTAAGAACTACTTCAAATCTAAGAAATGATTTAAATTCATACGTGCATACATACACATCACACCTGATTCCCTGTAGAGAGATAGGCTCAGATAAAAATAAAAATAACCTACTACACACAATCAAATATTATAAACATCCCTTCCCAAATATGTCTTAGCAGATATTCTACAAAATTCTTTCAGTTAGGGTGCAAAGGCAATCGGCTAAAGTACCAGGGTATTAGGATTCCGCAGGCGTTGGCAGTCTCAGCAGACGAACCGACTACGACATAAACCAAAGAGGAATTCCAAATTTCCCTAGAGCGGCGACTCGATTCTTTCAAACCTTCAGATAAGATGGCTGAGCAAAATGCAGTAGAGTAACGTGAATGCTAAGTTAAGGCTAAGGGAATAGAAGATTTGAATAGAAAAGGTTGCTTTTTTGTTAATTTATACGTATAAGTTTGATGTCGGAGGTAGTGAAATGTTGTAGTTATGAAAAACAAAAGGTATGAAATAAATCGTGATCCCAGCCTAGCCCTCGACAAGGAATCGGGCGTGATGTGTGCATGTATGTAGGTATGTTTGAAATAAATAAATTCATTGCATATGCTTTAAGAAAACATTTAGTTACTAAAGTTCTTTAAAATACAAATATGTAAAAATGATTAGAATCTTTATACAATATATCTACTACAAATAATACAGCCATTAACATTGAATCTTTTATCACAACCTAAATATCTATAGTCGTTCAACGAATGGGCTTCCTTTTCAAAGAATCTACCACAGACCAATAGGTACGAGCCAAGAGTATTTGATAGAAAAAGATGCTCTAACGGAAAATTGTTTTGGCAAAGGAGACAAAGAATCAGCCACATCCGGTGGTCAGGCTAACATACGCGTTTCCGATTGTCAGAGCCTGGCAGGCTTAACGACAAATATTCTCTGCCATGGTTCCTATAAAAATGTGAGCTTTGTTATTTTAGCGGAGGCGGAGTTTGCCAGATTTAAACGGCAGAGGGCCGTTTTTGTGTTTAGGACATTGATATGTTAGGTTTTGTTGGTTATATTTATTTCTCTTTTGCCAACAGTACTATTGATTCCTAAGAATAGGTAGACAAGTTAGGAGTTTAGGATTCAAATTTGCTGCTACCGTTTTATCAATTCTTCAACCTATACCTAGAGTACCCGCCACATAAGGTGGCAGTAGCCAAACTTGGAACTAAATTTGACGTTTCCGCCATTGCGTGTTATTTTGTATGAAAGGTAAATTTAGTATTACCAGCGTTGTGTTTTTTTGCCCACTCTTTGTAATTTTTATGTTTGTTAAGGGTGATTATAATAAATTGATTTCTGGAGTTTCTTGTTAGTTCTTCTCCAAGGGTCTCCGCTGAACTTCTTCTTCTCAATCGTTACGCTCTTATCAGAGCGGTCGTGGTCTTCATGACGTGGCATCTTGAGCAGCCGAAATGGTTGGCGAACTAACCTCGGTAAAAATATGTAAAGGACAATGCTCAGTGCCATGTTTGAAATAGTTTTTTTACATACATACATACACATCACGCCTGATTCCCTGTAAAGGGGTAGGCAGAGATCACGGATCCCCATTTGTCCCGATCCTGACAGACCACTTTCGCTTCATTGACATTCATACATTCTCTAATACACTCTCGGCGCTTATAGGTACTCCTAACGTCACCTTTTTTCAATATAGCGTCTATCTGACTGTTACATATATGTCTTATTAGGCCGGCCCCTACGTAACCGCCCTTCCACTTCACTCATAGAGATCCCGCCATATAAATTGGCAGTTGGGGGCGTCGCCACAGTCGCGTAATTCAGTGTTACCAGTAAACACGCCAAAACTAGCACTCACTGTGCCATACGGCTCGATACATTATAGGTTTCATTTGTAACGGTCTTTGGTTGCAGAGCTATAAACTCAAATAAAACAAATTAATATATCAAAGTCAAAATATGTTTATTATACTATTTCAAACATGATTAATAATTAACGGGACTTATCCTTCTTATTATATATTACATATATTATGTGTTCCTTCACTCTGTCCGCAATAGACCGTTTAGTCTGTCCGACGTAGGATTTCCCACAGCTGCAATCAATCTTATACACACCCTTATATTTTATATCATGAGTATAAATCGCGAATCTCTTAAAACTATTATTTCAAACATGGCACTGAGCATTGTCTTTACATATTTTTTACCGAGGTTAGATCAGCGGAGACCCTAGCTTGGAGAAGAACTAACAAGAAACTCCGGAAATCAATTTATTATAATCACCCTTAACAAACATAAAAATTACAAAGAGTGGGCAAAAAACACAACGCTGGTAATACTAAATTTACCTTTCATACAAAATAACACGCAATGGCGGAAACGTCAAATTTAGTTCCAAGTTTGGCTACTGCCAATATAAGTGGCGGGATCTCTATATATTCCTTTTGTCAATATATAGTTTTTTTAATTTGTACTTAGATCATAAAATAACTTTCAAAGAGAGCTTATGATAGGGCCTATTTTGAATAAAAATATTTTGACTTTTGACTTTGGTATATTAATTTGTTTTATTTGAGTTTATAGCTCTGCAACCAAAGATCGTTACAAATGAAACCTCAATATAATGTATCGAGCCGTATGGCACAGTGAGTGCTAGTTTTGGCGTGTTTACTGGCAACACTGGATTACGCGACTGTGGCGACGCCTCCAACTGCCACCTTATGTGGCGGGTACTCTATAACTCATTCCGGGTGTGACTTATAAAGTTCCATTATCTTTCATAGACTACGAATTTTACTATACTAATCTACCTTATAAAACATTAAAGATGAATACTTCAGTAAACCGAGCTTACGCATAATCTTATCGATATACACATAATACGTAATAATTATCACAATAATACGCAGACACCTACAACAACAAACAAATCTAATTTCCCCCAAACAACTAAGAATCGTAGTATACCAATAAACGTATAGATCCATACACTGCTAAAACACATTCCATATTAAGCAAGGGATCACTCAGAGAATTGGTTGGCGGACAAAAAGGAAGGAGCCGATGCCACCTCCGCATATCTACGTACGTATGGAGATTGCGACTACGGAGGAAATTCGGCAGAGGATAGGGTGTGGTTACGGTGAGCTTAGCGGGGGAAAATGTAGGTATTTTTATGCTTTGAAATGTTATATATAGTAAAAATATGAGAGTATATCGCAATGGGTTGAAGACCTTTGTTAGCTAGAGAGTCTAAATACTAAGGTTTTTTCTACCAGCTCGGTAGGAACACATAGTCTCTCAATACATCTAACTTCGACTACTAACAATCCTTTGACTTAGTAGTTAACAGAAGCGATAAAATAACTATTAAAAGTTTAATAATTTGCTGGAAAAACTTATATTAATTATGCAAGTGTATGCCCGAGACCAAGTGGTTTGCCTAACTACAATCACCCGTTTCATAGTATATTTCTCTTAAAATCGCTCACCAACCCTCTCCGCTCGTTAAGCAGTGCGCCCTAAGCGTGGGTACAGCCGATAGCCGTGGTAGGGCCGCGTGATGGATCGCTCGGGACGGGTCAACGAATTCGGACATTATTCTTTTTTACCCTTCATGCTTTCGCCCTTTTCTGCGACGTCCTTTTTGCCAGAGAAAGAATTTTCGAGGAAAAACGTTTTATGGAGTCCCCGCTACAATTACAAAGTAAAAATAGATGCCTCAGATATATTGCGAGGCGATCTATGGGCAAGGCAGGAGTTTGTCTCTTTAATAGCCCTGTTTAGAAGTAGTGGACCAAGAAAACTAAGGTTGTTTATCGCGTAGGTACTGGGGAACTATACAAAAGATCTTTGGAAAATCTACAAAGACACATAGAAGAAACGTACACTATTGACTAAGTTAAACGTTTGAATAATAATGAGTTAGAGAGACAATACATTTATAAGTGACCTAAAATATTTAATACTTAAAATTTCCCATCTCTCAGGCTCCATAAACAAAGTGAACCTTTGAAAACGTAGCAAAACAGCGCTATATCTCTCCATTTTCTCAGAGTCATTATTCGAGCGCATCTGGCTTTAAAGTACCAGGCGCACATAACTCGTTGAGAGGCTGACCGACGCTAAAAGCGGCTACGTGAACCCTCCTCTCCCGGGAGTCGATAACTGATGCCCACACGACCTCCTGCATACTGTATGAGTCGTGAATGTATGCTAGGTAGCTTGTCGACTACTACGAATAAACCGCCACTAGATGCACTACCTTTCTTTGAGGGAACATGCAATTGGATTGAGTGGGAATTCGTGACGCTGTAATGGACTGTTCCATGTTTTGAACTGTAGCTTAGTTTGTGTGAAATGGACTGTTCCGTTTTGATATAGGATTTGAATTGCTTGTAATTGTCTGAATTATCATAGAGTTATGGTGAAAAGTATTAAGTTATAGGTGGTAATATTAGCGAGACACTTAAGTTGTAATGAATACATAGAGATGACAAGTATTTCTATATAAACACTTGAGTTTGGATATGTTATACAAATGGATGATGGTGGAGTGACGAAAGATATGGGTGTAGCAACGGAACGGTTCTTAAGAAGCCAGTCACTAGTAGTAGATAGTAGAAAATTATTGGCAACTTATACATGTAAATTATGTTTTTAATGCTACAACATACGTTTTATTCAATAGCTACATCCTTATCATAATAATTTTGGATATTTTGTACCATTTCTTTTTTTATTTAAAGTCAAGCTTAACACAACATTGTCCATTGAAATTCGTAGTCCCCTGTACGTTGCAAGGTGGTCAGAAAACTCAATTGTCCGTTGGCAGACCTCAAAGAGAGGTTCAGTCCTCACGTCAGAGCAATTCAGAGGCTGCGTGAATATCAATCGGGTTACAGACGATAGAGGGAGCTATATGTACTTACAAGTATGTATGTATGTTGGATTGAGATTGTATGATATTATATTTTGTCAAAGCTATGGTTACAGCCTATACTTTAGCTTTGCTCGTAGTCAATGTCTTTTTGCTAATACAGTATAGAGAAGCTTTAGCGAAGTACATCTTAAGTATAATCATATATATTTTGTCATTAATAGCTAATTAGTATGGTTAACTTATACGTAAATTAGTTATTGAGAAATAGACGAAGTATTACGTAGTTTTTGTATGAAATATTCATTCAATTACTCTACAGTTATTTACAAGTACATGTATATAAAACAATATATATTACCTGCTCTGTTAGATTGATCTATCATTGGCTGCACTATCCTACGTCTGGCGTTGATAAACCTGGAACAAAATGAAGCTCAATTAATATCTTATTTCACAAAAACGTAAGTATTTTTTGCTTATATAGATACGAAAGAATCATATGATCACCCATAAAGATACTCAAATACGTACACAAATTTAAAAAAGTAAGAATATAACAGAACATTGTTAATCTATCAATTATAAATGAATAACAACATTAAGCCTCTAAGTCATATCTTACGACATACATAGCGGAAAAAGTGTTAAAGATTACATGAAACTATTCATATTACGCAATTTACTAATATTATTTCATGCAATCAAACACACATCGAATAATGAACTAAATTACGTAAAACTTATTAATATTAACATATTATTCAAACGAAAAACAAAACAACATCGCAAACAGAAGAGCATCACATTATTCGCGTATCAACAACGCATTAGCAAATGGCGGCAACTTGTTTATATTTTGTAACAATTACCCTGGCAATATGTTACGGGGCTCCTGAATAAGTTATAAGAGTGGGGTTGCCAGGGTGGTACACTGGATGCACGGGCATACTTAAGCACTATTCGACATGACAGGGGAGGTATGGATACTGTAAGTGTATAGTAAGAGGTACTAGTACTTTGAACATGGTGGAAAGTCTTAGATGGATATTTTGATTTAAAAGACAATTTTGACATTGTTATAAATTCAAAGTAGTTGTAGAAAGAATTCAATAGTTACATAACGTTGTATTTTTTAATGTATGACTTATGTTAGATAATGCATGCATTATAAAAGCAAAATGGTTATTTTCTTGTTTATGGACGCCACTTACAACACGAATTATATGCATAACAAATACTTGTAATCCAGAACATTAATTACTTTTAGTTTCCATGACAACAATCTCATTTCGAGGTTAACCTCCGTTTGCATTAACCTGTATTTAAGCCCAGACTTTATTTAAAGTCGCCTGTACCTGTTCCCTGAAGTTGCGAGAGTGCATTTCCAAATGACCTGTCAAATAAATTTTTCACTACTCCGCGGGCGGAATCCGCGTTTCGCAGATTGCTCTTTTTACTCGATTGTTTTCTATCTATCGTGTTTCTGACTAAGTTCCTGACAAACTTTCTGACAGTTCTCTCTAACTCTCTTATTTAGGTGGTTCATTTATGGATTAATACTTTTGATTTATTGTGTTTTACAATAAGAGTCAAAACTGCAGCGTTGTATCATTAGTTCTTAAATAATGTTTCACAGTTTGAGGAAATGAATACGTACATTGCCAAGACGGGAACTCATCATAACGCAGCAGTTAACCCCCGAACGGACCCTGGCAATTACAGCGCGCGTCCGATGTGTCTAATGTAATGTTAATATCGAGATTAGTTCATTAACTGTTCATCCGGCGGGGCCACTGGGACCCCATTAGCTGCGAAAGGGGTGACTTTTACGACCCCGTAAAGAGATACCCCTAAATTGTCTTCTGCTTCTGTATTAATTTGCTACAAGGCGCTTTTGTTATTTTAAAACGCAATAAACAATAAAGCGTAATGTTTATGGCAGTTTCATGGCCGACATTATGACGTACTGGGATTTGTCAACGATTCAAAATAGAATTGGGATTGCTCACCGTTGCCGCAACGGTGTGTTTGTTTCGTAAGACAGGTTATTTTGATTGAAGCTGGATAGATATGAGTCCACAAATCTTTTTCGTTTTCATATTTAATGGCCAACCAACACATCACAGTTTACTACTATGATTTTGAAGAGAAATATACTCTTAGTTTAGTAATTAATTATAGCAATGTACATTACAATCAAAATATTACATTGTAGTTTTCATTTACACATAGTGCAACCTGTGATCTAATTGTTATTTGGCTAATTTCGTTGGCGCGTTGCGCAGGCCGTCGCCCATAAATCATGTGCCTCTAATCTGGATTCGTTAATGCCGCGGCTCGCGAAGGGTTAAACAATGGCGGCGTCACACGGTCAGCGCGACACAGACGCATATGCATCTGATTTATGGCCCCTGCACACTAATGGCGCTAATTTTAATAAGATTCGCTGCCAGCACCCGAGAGGGCGCTATCCATTATTATTGGGGCACAAATAGGAAAAGTTAAACAGCCGATTTGGTTGGAGCGACACGTCCGCCTCTCTATTCCCCGACCAGAGGGGGATCCGAGAAAAACCCACCAGAATACACAATGCGCTCGCAGATTAGGACGAGCATAAAATTTAATTTCGCTCTCTCAAAACTTTCTGGATTTTAATTACCTGAAAACAAATTAAATAACGAGAAGAGGGAGACGAATTCCTTGGCGGGCGCCGTGGATGCGCGCTCCCTCTGCCGGCGGATTGTTTAATTTAATCGGACAACTATGCGGAGCTGGATAACTTCGTGACAGCCCCCGAGAAGCCTCCTCGGCCGCAGCGCAGCGCCTCACCGCCTAATCGCTCTACAGCCACTGACAGATTTACGTTCGTCACTTTCAAAATGGCCGCCTAATTTGGCATTGCACAAGCTCAGATTATAATTATAAATATGAGTTTTCGAACTTAACAATTATAAAGTAAATGTATAAAGCTACTCTATAGTAGCTTTCTTGATAGCAGAGAGTACGAAAAAGCAGTCCCCTTTGCAAAACAAACAGGTGAAGCGGGCGGCTAAAGGCCCTGCAATAAATTCCGTTTTTCCCTAATTAAGGTTTAATTCCTATGGCGCGATCCAGGCTCACTCGCCTCCTGAATAAGTTACACTTAGCCCCTAATAGACGAAGTTTACAGGGATCCGGCAGGTAAAGCGCTTAATTATTTCTGTATCGGCCTCTACCTAATTTTACATTGCTTCTTTGGGTATAAGACTTGGATACTGCTTCAATACGAACTTTGAGTTTTAAATCGTTTTCCACCAATCTTTTTAATGATCTAAGATGACGTAAGCCGAGATATCAAGCAGCTATTTATCTGCTACGTAATAGGAAAACACAATACGTATCATTTACATACACGTATGAGTGATCAATCTCCCATTTCCAACAAGAGCCTACGATTATAAATAGGCGCAATTATGTTATTCCTGCGTCGAAATTCGAGTCTATCCCCGAGTGGAGATAAAACAGCATCAAATATCAGTTGCCATTTATCAAGAGGCGCATCCTGTGTAGCGAAGGGCGGATAACAGCGGCTATCTGAGGGCCGGCTTTATGAAAACTAATGCCTTCATTTGACCGGCCCCGACGACCGGCGATAAGCTATGTCCACCTAGGATTACCAGGAGGGATTTGCTGGACGGAGGGGCCGATACCCCACAACTTTAGAGTTCTGTTTAATTTTCGTCCATGCTCAACAGATAGCGTGGTGGTGTTTGTTTTGGCTGTTTGGGTTCGAATCGTGGCTTTGGTTGGCTGAAAAGGATTTTGAGTAATCAATCAAGGAGGTTAATATGAACTCACGGGTGTTTAAAGAGGTTAAGTAAATGTTTAACCTTTTTGGATGAAGTGACAAAATATGCTATAATTCTAAAGTCAATTCATTAACTACTTATATTAGTAGATATTGAATCGCTACAGTAATATTATGTTACAATACTTCCTACAATAGAAAGAAACATAAAGATCCCAACAATAGAAATTCAGAAGGTATTGTTAACAAATATTTGGGAGCAAATCCCGAGCTCAAAGAGGCTCTAGGGCCGTGTCCATCCTCCTTAGGGCAGATACTGTAAAGGGTGAATAATACCAAGATTGGGAGGAACAAATCCCATAAATCCACAGTAGACAACTCGAGATACTTTCCAAGATATCAATTCGGTGACGAGTGATTGATGATTGTTTATGGTTACATGACGAAACATTTGTCTATGGTTTAATGCTGTATTTTGTGTCATTTTGACAGTTGGGAATAGTATTAAATTAATAAAATACAAGGGGATATAATGAAATCCGTCTTAATTAACCATGAAAGTGACTTGTCCATAACATGAAGAAACTATTTTTGTATTTCTTTTCTCATGATTTCATCTCAATTTTCTATCAATATTAATAGTTTAAGGTACTCCTAAAGTAACCATTGTTCAGTAAATCGCATCACAAGTCTCAACACTAAACAATATCAAAAATAAGAGGCACAAACGATTAGATCACGTATCTAATTCATATATCGAAACAGACCGGACTTAACCGGACAATTTATATTTTCCTCCAAAATCCACGAGATGGCGTGCTGCATAGAAACTGCCTTAAATAAGGTGCAGTAAATGCTATTATGGCCAAAAGATCAGGAGCTGAGCTGAAAAGGTGTTGAGGATAATTTGCTGGATTAGGACGGTTACTATATTGCATTGGTTTGTTGAGTTTTGGTGGCTAAGTTTAATGGTCAGTTTTGGTCGTGTTATTAGTAAGAATTGTATGATGATTATGTTGTTGAAAGT
This sequence comes from Leucoptera coffeella, assembly GCA_030578115.1. NCBI lineage: Eukaryota > Metazoa > Arthropoda > Insecta > Lepidoptera > Lyonetiidae > Leucoptera > Leucoptera coffeella. Next base: position 17,349 of record JAMBLF010000071.1, on the reverse strand, counting down.
AATGCTAGTTATAATCTAAGTAATATTATGGCACAAACAGACATATAATAATGATATTAGAATAAAATAAATACATTTTTGTAATAGATAGATTGATGGGAATAAGAACAAGAAGACGATTTATTTACCGAAGTAAATAATGAAAATTTTACCCTTAGACACACATCTAGTTAGGCTATTTCCTCTGTTTTTTTACTAAAAATAGGTAAAATACTAATTTTACCTAAACTAACAGCCCTATTTACGACCAAAAAGAGTTAAAAGCAATACCAGGCGCACATAACCTATAGGAGGTTGGGCAAAATCGTAGCCAATAAATCTCGTGCCGGCGAAAATGCCTCATTTCAAGCAGAGTGCCTCCTTAATCCTCTGCGACCCTGGTTCTAATTACGTTGCGCAATAAATCTCGACGAGATGTTGACCCCTTATTTGGATGGAGTCGTCACTGCCCGTCCTGAGGGATTGAGGAAAAATAAAATACAGACCCACAAATGACTTGATTGATTGTGGAATGCCTCCGACGTATATGGTTTGGTATAGAACTTGAGAAGGTTTGAGTTGAAAGCAACTTATAAGTAGATATGGACGATAAGAGACTTAAGAAATATAATGTAAATACCATGTATGGGGAACGGAATATTCAATTATACCGAAATAAAGTTGAATTGCTCTGATATTTTCCTGTAGTAATCAATAAATTTATAAAATAATTACTTAAAGCTTGGTAATTACACAAAAACATAAAATCTACCAAACTGACGTTACACAATCGCAGCCATTTTGAAATTTGACCGTCATTTGTCATACACATCACGCATTGACAAAACAAAGCACACTATCCCAGCGCTCATGTAAGTACATTTAATAAGACAGCATTCGCATAATCCTGGGCCACACCAGTTGCGTTGTTTTTCATTAGCCAGCTCTCTAATAGGACTTGTGCAAAGGGAGCTCAGATTGTCGTGCATGTTGCGAGAGGGGTAGAATTATTGCGCTATTTGCAGACGTGCAATCAATCACATAAACCTTGGGGATACATCTTGCTATAGGAGCCGCGTAATTGAAGTCGGGGCTAGTAATTGGATGTTTGGTCGAGAAATTCCGGGTGGCACGCCTGTATGCTTTGTTTTAGGACAATGCTTGGTAGGTGGCGCTAGTGGCAAGGAGTAGAGTAAAAATGGCGGTGGTTAAGATATTGAGAATGGAAAGTATACAGATGCATAAATTTTGTACAAAATCTACGATTATTACAATTAATAATATAGATTGGATATGAGTATAACAATGTTATAAGAATATTAAGAGACATTAAGACAATAACTACAGTATTGCCGAGTAAAAAAGTGTAATTACAAAACAAATCCTGTTTTTTGTTGTAATATGTATTGTTTGAATATAATTAGTAATCAAGATTTTCCTTAAAGTACTTTGTATCATTAGTGAATACCTACAAAGATTTTTTTCATGATGAAACCATGCACCTTGCACGACTTAAGCAGCATGACAATAAAATCATTAATTGTAGAATGCACTTTTACACATAATTGCACATGTAGAATTATTAACCTAAAAATTAAACCAAACAGTTAAAATAGCTTAAAACAGCCAAAGAACGCTTGTCACGTAGCCTGTAACTCCGAAGTCCATTTTTATAGAGCTACCGGCTGTTAATTTCGCCAATTTACGTGGCAAACTAATTAGGAATTTCCTTGGGGCTCATAAATTCGCGAGAGGTAGGCAACTTCAGGCGACATCTGTTGGGGCAATTGATGCATGGGGTCGGAGGTCGCGACACGTAGGCGATAATAGGTCGACCCTAAGCACCATGTTGCCTTGATTGCCTGACAGGGGCTGGGTACACGTCATCTGTTAAACAATCGCCGTTTTATGTGAAAAACGGATAAAAATGAACCCTTGTTATGTACTAAACGGATTCAGCATATATGGTATCTATTTGTTGTCTAATCAAGTGACTTGTATCCAAAGCTTAAGGTAACTTATGGTTATAATGGCAACAGAATTAACTCTGGTTGAAGTTGAAGATTTATTATAATTACCAGCACAATTTTAATATAAACATTAGACAAAAGCTATATCTGTTAGATGTGTACTTTTTACTTCTTTTGTAGGTAATTACAATTGTTTAGATTTATTTTCAACCTCAGTACACTTTTAGGTTGTAAATATATTTCTTTCAATTTTGTTTCTTCAATACTATTTTGTAATAAAATATTTGTCACTAATATCATGTTATATTGCATGATTTTCAATATACATACTTCCAAATTAATGGAACGAATTAAGAACAGGAATCAAAGGGTATAAATTATGTTCCCCGCCCCTTAGAACACATGTTTGACCGTTACCAATCGCTGCAAGTGTTAATTTTGAACTTAACAAGAAGTGTCAGGCTGTTCCCGAATCCCAACTGTTTGGACCCTGCCATAAATTTAAGAGCAACCACCTTTTGACCCTATTTTGGAGAAGACTTGATTTAGAATGGTATCCTTTTTAGCTGGTATATGTGTATATAGGTAAGATGCTTCATAGAAAACAATAAAGGTATAATTGAGAAGAAAAATGGGACGAAATTGAGTGGATTTAAGATGAGACAAGTTTTTATAGGGTCTAACTTTAAAATATCTACCTAAATGAAGGGTTACTTAATCCTATCAATAGTGCAAAGCGGTGCTAATATCTACAAACAACACATAAGATGCAATGCCAATGGATTAGCGACCAAAACATACTGTAGCTTTTACTTCATGGATTTTTACATATAAACTTTATTTCTATAGTTACCATCGGGTTACCATAAATACACAGGCGACAAAAATTAGGTCTTACGACATTCAAAGAACAACACTTAATCAAATAGTTGTTTTGTTAGATAATGACGCGTGGCATAGACAAAACATTTCTCCGGCTAATGGGTTGGTTATCTTAGTCCCTCTATCAAAATGTCACCGCGAAATGAAATATGGAGGTTTAAAATCATTGATTGTGGCCCTCAAATGCAGATATAGTGCCACTGTGTCGTGAAAATGGACAAATGACTGCAGCAATCATTAGGTTTGTGTCTAAAAGTGCTAGAATAAAGCAAACTATTCTTTGGGTAAAATTGCGACGAATGTTCTTTTTTATTAATGGCCAGTTTGTCATTGCTGACATTTTAGTATCAAACGTTTGACATGTGATTAAAAACTGACGCCACGTTCACATAAATCAAACAGCAATTAAAATCTCACAAGATTTATTCTTTGTCTGTCACTTGATAGTCTGTATACGATTTCACAGGGTTAATAGTTAGTTTACTGCAGTTTTATATGACGTTTATCTTTTTTATACTAAACTTAAATTTAAATTTTTAATCCTCGTAAGGAGAAGAATATGCATTTATATAATCGCTACTATTAGCATAAAAAATTATATTACATGATTTGGTAGGTACACGACTGCCAGTGATTCTCGAAAACGTAATATTCTATTCCATTCAAACATAGACAAAAAGTATAAAGAAATTTCACATACTCAAAATGCCCAGAATTCCTTTATCAGCAGGCTTAAGCCAAATCAGATTGTCCAATGGAGTCACCGATATCGCGGCAGGAGAAGAGGTACCCACCGTAGAATCTTCCCGCATCGTTAGCGACATTTGTTAGCTACATCTCGGTGTCCTATCTCTCACACATTCGTTATGCGAAGGGTCTGGGCCCTTAAAATTTTAACCGCACACTTTATTTATTGAAGGCCTTTGTCTCAACGGAGATACAGCTATCGGGCTGCGGGATCTGATCCCTTTAAATATGATTTCGTGAGGTGTACCACCGAGCTATTGTTCCAAACGGCGTTGAGCATTCGTAGTTTCTTATATGGCCTATATTTGCGTGCTATGTCGCCACTTTTGGGCCCCTAAACTCTTGACTCCGCCTGTTTCCCTCGGCTGGAGGCAGAGTAAACTTCCCCGTTATTAAAGTCATAATTAATGCATTCGCATGCTGAGGCCCGACTCTTGATTCGCTAAAAGGGTGGCAACAGGTGTGGCAATGTGTAAATAATTATGAATTCGCAAGAGACAGTCCACTAACGACGTAACAGATGACTGGTGATTCCGCAGCCTTTGAGAGCGCCTCATTAGCGCAGGTTAATCAAGCTCATGCGCTAACGTTGCTTAAGTCGACATAAAGATGCGAATTCCATCGCCATTAACTTAATGGTACAAATATAATACTGTCAGTCTATGATATGTTTCCTCTTGGGCATTTGCATATTGCTGAATTCCAAAAGCGCTTACGTCGTTCGTGTATATTTAAAAAAACTCATCTTTCGAGGATTTTATGGCCGCGTATTTAATTAAACGTACTTCGCTGACACTTATTAATTGCCGTAACATTTGGAGTTTCAAGAAAAACAGCAAAAACATCGCGCGTTTCGATTACACATCGATGACTAACCAGTTTCTGTGACAAGAGACGCCTCTTCATTCAATTAATCGCTTCCCATAAATCACATCGGGGTTTCGCGCCGTTGTCATTAACGTAACTGCCTAATATTATGTTAAATATGAATAAATAAACGCGCTAATGGAGCCGAGGCCGGTGGCACTATCATGTGCAATAATGGCGCGCGGCGGCGGATGTGACCGCGCGTCTTCCTGTCACAATTAATTTCCGGGCGCGCTGAAATTGGCGCGAAAACTGTCGCGGGCGGAACAACCACCGCGGCGGGAATTTTAATTACGCACTCGCACAGCGAATACCAATGTCGTCTTGTTTAAATTAAATATAAATTATTCCCTCCTAGGCCGCACCGCTGCTCCGCCGCCATTACCGGCTTCAATTAGAAGAGGCGCGTGACGGTCCAAACAAAGGCCGGCCACAGGTCGATACCTGCGGACTGGGGGCGGAAGAGGGCGCTAGTTTCGCCAAACGTAATTAGGGCTAAACGGAACTTAGTCCGCAGACGGCTGCACCCGAGGAGCATTCAGCAAACTTTGATAAAGAGATTAAAGTATGACAGTTTGAAATATAGCCGCCGCAGTCGGGCGGGAGAAAAAAGGAGTGCGCGCGGGTGTCTCCATTGTTGGAGTTAATTTCGTAGGAAAGAAACAGGCGGGCGCAGGTGGCGTCTCGCGCTCAATTAATGCGCGCTGCAGCCACGCTACGTGCGACGTGCCGAGCCCCATTTGGACGCCCACTTCAGCTGGAGCGGGGCTTATGCCAAATCCGTGTGCGACGGATTATGACGTACTCGTAAACAGCGACACGGCGCACATTGAATCCGGAGGCCGATCGGGGCCTTAATTGTGAATTACGCGTACACCCGCCGGCGCTATTTACATAATTGTTTCAGAAGAAATGTTCGCAGCGAGCGAGACGAGATCTCCGAGATATTTTTAGTAATTAAGCGGCGTATTTGCATAGCGATGCGATGTTGCTCCGCTGACATTTCTAGGCGGAGGCGCCCGCGGCCATCTTCCAATGGCTTCTTATCTTTTTACAATTCCTCTTATCGCCTCCTCTGAATACCTAATGCCAAGATATTATTTTAGACGTGATTTTTTACATAATTATTAATATCTCAGTCGGCGGTCACGTACCGTATTTTATTCTGCGCAATGAATGTTCACAACGGTTGAATATTTTGTCCATCGCATGTCTACGGGCAATGTAGTACCTTTCAAAGGCTGTGTGGCCCTATCGAACCATCGCTTTTTTCTTTCTATTGGTACGTTTTGCAAGTAGCTTGAACTCCAGAAATGTATACACTCATCTACTAACAAGTTGGTAAACAAGTCTGCGAGCATTCTCAAGCTCACCTACGTGATATCTTGTACTTTTCCTGAGATATCTACTTGGTAAGGTTTTTCCATATCTGTGATCCCGTAGTTCCTTGTAAAAGTCGTTCAATTAGGCCGGCATGGGTTGTTTACTGCTAATTGCGGGCCGGCCATGGCGACTCCGCCCATCAATCGTCGAATCTCTTTGTCGTTGACGTTAATCTGTCGTGTGTCGCGTTGTTTGCGTGCGGGGCGCGGGGAGGGGGCGCAGGAGCCTCTAACCCCTTCGCCGTTTGATAAATGGCCAATTACCGCTCCCGCCGTCCCTTCTGTTAGCTTGTTGCCTATTTTGAATTGCCTTTGCTTTTTCGTTTAGATTAATATCTAAATAGGATAGATACGGATCCCATTTTAGGTATTTTCCCTTGTTTTTAACCGTGATTTCGGGAGCGTCGCTTTTGTTTCGCCGCCATTGTGTTTGGCGCGCCAATAACTCGTTGTTTCAAGAGTGGATTAATTCTTAGTCCGTTGGTGGATGGGCTCAGGTGGTGCGGCCCTCGGCTAAGTCTCGTCATCGGCGCTGATGAGGGTGCCCTGAGCCCCTTTATCCACGCAGAGCGGCATAATCATGGAACCTGTGGCCCGGCACAGTGTATAAAAAGCAACTAATAAGAAAAACAATGGGCGTAGAAGGTGTAATGGCAGTGAGCATGATCTCGTACACAATGGCCTCTGGAGCGGAACTTGGACCCAAATAACGGTCATTATCTGGGCCCATACTTATTACTGTGATCGTAGCAAACGCCATTAGAGCACCATAATAATATCATTTTCAATTGTTCAACGAGTTTGATATGATTACGGTGAGGCGCGGCCATTGAGCATGCACGCACATGGAAAATACATTACTTGATCTATGTACCGACATAATGATTTCATGTTTAGGGAATATTCCTCTGCAATGAATGGAAATAGCAAGGACGCTTACGAACCGAACGAAATAGATAGAAGACGAACTTTATCTTTAGATGTAAGAGAAATTTTCATGGAAAATAATTGCAGTAAATTTTTTGGGAGCACACCTTGCGATACATAATACTGTACATATATGACGAAAGTGTAGTTTTCAAGATGGATACCGTTGTATCGCAACAATGTTCGTGTAAATTTCTACAAGAATATGCGTCGCGAAAGTGATTTACTATCTCTATTGACATCTTTAATAGAAATTAGACTCTACAACGACACCACGTGAAAATGCTTGCTTTTTTATTTGGAAATCAATCTAAGAGACAAGTAGCTTTAATATTTATATGGCACTACCTTACATAGTACAATTACTGTAAAGAAGCTGTAAAATAGACGCCATATTGAAAAAAGGTAATGTTAGAAACGAAATTGGTTTGTCAGGATCAATACAAATGGGGATCCGTGATCTCTGCCTTCCCTCTACAGGGAATCAGGAATGATGTGTATGTGTGCTTAAAAATCCATTCATTCATACCTAACAAATACTTCGCCTGAATCCCATTTTTGCATCAAGGAAACGTTTACCAGAAAAACGATACTTCGTAACGAAGAGGTCATCGTCCTCTCCACACGAGCAATTGGGAAGATTGATGGATCCACATGAAGCTACAAAGATACAAACAACGTGTACCAACAGTTCAGAGACAAGCGTGATGAAGTTTAGAATTAATTGTTTTTCTCCAGCCGTGTCTACGCCTACGCCGGTTCACCGAAACTAGACCAATTTGAAATATTAATGAAGTTAAATGTCAAAGGATTGAAAAACTGTGAATGGAAAAGTATGGCAAAGACAAAAGAAAAACGCGTTCACGATTAGCTCTGCCGTGGTAGTCAGAGGATAGTTTCCATCTCGAAGATAGTAATTCTATAGCCACCTCGAAGTATGGCAGATGATTGACAAATAGATGTGACAAGTTGCGCATTGATATTATTCTAAAAATAGGGTAAGTAATTAAAAGTTGTAAAATGATACTGTATTGTAGATATATTATAATTAGGAGTACAAAAGAAACCTTGCCAAACCGCCAAACAAAAGAAAAAGTACCTGTCACGTGAAGAATTTCTTTTTAAATTGAAGCATTAACTAGTCAAAGTAAATCCACTTTTGAGCCAGTCCAATGCGATTTAAAAAAACTTTTATCAAGATCGAGTTAGCATTTGAATTTTTAAGGCGTCAGGGGTTACGAACTTTTAATAGACTGTCTTGATATAATCTGATTCGGATTTAAAAATAGGAGCTCGCCGTAATGGACTTGCTCTTGCAAAAAATAAAGAGTCAGCTTGATATGGCTCTTATTTATAGACAAACATTTTTATTAACTAAGCAGAATGTTTTCGTGACAATATTTTGTCTTAGAAATTCTTATAGTTTTACGCTGTACCCCAAGTAGGGAAATTCATGCAACATTTCATGATCAACATCCAGCGATGCACACGAATAGTTTCCCATTAACATGGAGCTCTCCTTTTTGCAACATCGACACCCAAACATCCAGAATCGCGCACACAGCATCCAAAAAGGCGAAATTGGTTAGTTCCACCGCGTCATAAATTCGCTTGGCTGAATGGCCCAATGCTTTTGTTTGGGAAAACTGAAACGGCGACGCGGACGATCGGCGGGTAACTAACAGTGCCATATTTCACTCTTTCGCACTTGACGGATTTGCGCGAGTTAGAAAGTGACAGGTGTAGGCTTAAGGCGGTTATGCGTATTTATAAATGAGGTTGTATAGCTACGGGGTTGTCCTTGATTTATGGACTTGGTACCTATGGCCATTCCTTTGTCAGAAATTGGGGAAATTTCGCGAAGGTTTGCGAAAAACAAATATGTTTACAAAGTTGCAGGATTTGTCAGTGCTAAGTTATACTTTAGTTCAAAGTGAGTTTTAGCTCGGCTAAGCTGGATTTGGACTGAGTTATAGTGTTTATTGACGTGTTTACTGTCAGGTGTTTTTGGCTGATTTTGCGATCTAAAACTTGTGTTAGAAAAGTTTGAAATTTCACTACAACTTGCCGAATATAGATACCAAGTCACAAAAGAGGATAAATAGCATTTCAATCAATTATCAAGGATAATAAAAAATGCATACTGGTACAAGCGATCGGGGTAGAAACTATGTACCTACTTATAGATATTAAATCTTTGAGTCTCTTTTAATATCCAATTATTCTTTTTTATTAACAATCATACAAAGAATATTATCACTTACGTCTTTTGATATATAAATATTCAACCAAACCAAACCTTTACGCACATCAACCTACTCATATATTTATGTGCAACATTCTCTTTCATTGTAACCCTTGACCTGCGCAAGTCTAGGAAATAGGAACCTAAAATGTTTAGTGCTTTTAACGAAAGCTGGGACCTACTTTGGACGCCTTCCAACATTTTGTTCAACGTTGAAAAGTGTTGCAGTAAGTGCGAACACTTTATTATGAAAATTTAGTCTTTATTCTTATTCTTAATATACATACTAATAATTAATATAATTTTCATTTCAAAACATTTTAATTTTTCATACATACGTGAATTACGATTATAAACCTTAATTTTTGAGTGTTTAGATCCATGTTTTACTGGTTAGTTGATATCCAATATACTTAATAGATGTTAAAAAGATGCTGATTTTTTGATATTTAGTAGGTATATGTATGTAGGTATAGTATAGTTTATTTAGGTACCTATGAACGTCAAACGCCGAGTGTGTGTGAGGTGTATGAGTGTTAATAAAGCGAGAGTTGTATATCAGGATTTGGACAGATGGGGATACGTGCTCTCTACCTACCCCTCTACAGGGAAATAGGCGTGATGTGTACGTATGTAGATATAGGCTAGTTTCCTTCACTAAATCTACTAGCACTTGACTTTCAGTTCATCCAATGAGAATATAACCTTGTCCAACCTTAGTTAACTTCTAAATTCTATTTTATAACACTATTATTCATTCCCTATAACAGGTAAGAAACTTTCTTTTTAAATTCAAAAAGGCTACAGCAGAACGGTTTCAGCCGGCAACTTATTACCAGACCCGATCGAGATCCAATCCAGCACAAAAGGGACCTATAAATCTAGACTACGCGTCGCCTAGCCAGACTTAGGTCTTTTCTTGAAAATGGAACTATTTTTAATAGAAAGTTTATTAAAATATACACGTCTCTATGGTTTGGGATATGTTTATTATATTTGATATTTAGCAATTTAGAATATCTAAAAATAAGTAAGGTCTTAGTCCCTAAGAATAGATTTAATATGTCTTTAGGTCTCAAAATAATTTCCTTTGCTTAACTATTTGAAAATTTTGCAAGTAGTATGTATATGTAACTTAGAACCAACCAACCTCTTTTCAACAACCTTCTCGCGTTACACACAGGCAACAGAACGACACCAATTAATTACTACAAATCTCGTCATCCGATATTAGTTTTACGATTACAATCGACTCGCTCCAACGAACGGTTGAAAGAAATAAAAGGACCGTTCGTACTTATAAATAAAACGCGATACCATCTCTATGGTGAGGTGATCCGTGCATTAATCTCGTTGCCCATCCCTGGCTCATCTTACTACTTTACCCATCACGACATGAAGCTTTATGAAGTGGTAGAAACAATGTGAATTAAAGGTTTTTGGGAGAATAATTGGTTTTAGAATGTGCTATGGATGTTTAGTGTTTGGTTTTGTTAAGTTTTGTTCGCTACTGATACGATGAGATATGAAATAATGATCTTAAAGTACGAGATTATAGAAGGTAAAAATTATAAGGGTACTATGAAGGTATAGGTTGAATGGTACGTCTCCTAAAACAGTCCATTCATCTATTTCCTAGTGTAGGTGTTTATTACTTTTAAGGAACTTCCTACATCGGAACTTAAATAGCATAAGTAATGTGATCTCGTTATAAATTTCATTTCATATAATAAACTTTATAAAAGGCTGTATTACATTTACGTACGACTGAAGTTTCATTATTAGAAATGAGCTAGAGTCATAACTCTATGTGAGTGCTGCAGTTGTATAGTGTGTGGCAGGGGTTCGCCATTATGTCCTGGTGGACGGAGGTGGTCTGCTCCTCGCCATGGCTGGCTGCAGCATAAATGGACCCTGCGTTCAATGACACACTCTGTGATTCTTGAATTTACGCGGCCGCCGCTGACCTCACACGCTTTTTACCTCCTTTTTTATTCATCTCGCCACACCGACGATTTTTTTACTCGTACCAGTTTGTTTGAAGCTTAAATTTCTGATTTGATCTCTCGGACGTCGCATTCTCGACATATTTTGATGTTATTCAAAGGAGCTTTTTGTTTCCTTTTGGTGTGGGCGCGTTCGAGCCGAGAGCCGATACAAAGAATCGGGGAGTTATGCTGCCTCGCGCGCTGTTTAGCTGCTCCGAGACGCGGTGACGCAGCGCGCGTCGAGTGACACCGCTGCGAGGAGATATGGCGGAGGGCATTCCAGCAGAACGGCCTGAGGCTGGGCACAATGCAGCTCCTGCGCTGAGGCCCAACAATGCGTGAAATGCCCTGACAAACGATGACAGCGGCCCGCCTGCCACGCCGGCCTCCTCGCGATTTATGATATCCTATTACGAGATTTAATGACACTAAACGTCATGCTGCGCCCGGGTACGGAGCGGCTCGGAAGCGCCGGCTCGCACTCCGGTGACGTCACTCGAGATGTTCACAGGCGATATTGGCTGTTGGCACAATAAGCGCTAGAGCAAAGAAGCGGCCGTGAACGGAATCCGCTCAGAGGAGGAGGGAACTGAAAAATTACCATATTCCGAGTGTGTAAACATTTGCCGGCAATCTTCCCGTTGTCAGCCGACAGGCGTCCGACTTGCAGCCAAATATTTGCGCCAGTCTCATAAATTGAGCGCAGGGGCTGCGGATAACACACATAATACCTCATGCTCAGAGCATAATGTGCGCCACGGATCGGTAAACATATTGTAATGGGAAACTCTGTCATTGTTTGCGTTTTATCACACGCGCCGAGGAGCTGAGGGCGCAGGACTCCATAAATAAGGTGCTAAATAATAAGCGGCGAGCGGAGGTGGAAGGCGTTAAGCGCAACTTACAGCGTCGGAGGCTCTAACTCGTCCTAATCCGACCCTTAAAATATTCGGAATACGTCAGGGGCGTAAATCGCGCGCCTTTGTATGTGGGTCGGGAAGTCGTATTTACGAGACGCGGCGCGACCGAGATAGCCCACTCCCGAATTAAACTTGAATTTAAAACCATTTTATATTAGCTAAGCTAGCTTAGATCGGGGCTGCGGCGCCGCGCGCGATAAGAGAATTGGCCTGTCACGCCGGGATGATATATTTGACCAGCATTTCCATAGCGGGCTCCCTCCCTCGCCCGCCTTTTCATTTTGTACGTGTCTGCGATCCTCGCGTACCCATTATGCGCGCTCTGTTTTGGCTTTCATTGAAAACGCGGCTTCGGTTTGGCTCAAGCTTGAACGAAATGTGCTTACGGTGGACTTGTGACGGAGGAGGATTTCAACTCTTGCTGATTCCCACAGTTACTGCGTTGTTCAGGAAGGACGGAGCGCTGTCGGTGGGCGGCTGGTGCCTATTTTCGTCTGCTTATTTGAATAATTAAAAATTTGGCAAGCGTCGGCGCTGTGCAGTTCACGAATGGATAATCAGTACGTTTTTACTGCACTGCGTCGAAATAATTGTTATGTACTCACTGGGCCTAAGTGGAGCGGCCGTTTTTGGCAGCCGCTTCGGCGTCATCGCTCTTGAATATGCGGAAATTATGCGCCGGAGGCATGTCGCTCGCACCTAATCAATATTTTACTAGCCACGCGGGTAATTTATTCGGAGACTAGTATCAATTTCCATAGGCCATAAAATGTTTATAGCTAAATAAGTATCGCTAATAAAAATGTTCTGTTACTTTATGGGCTTGTTGATGATGAATATCTTAATTTCGAGTGTTATTGACTCTACCTGCTCGTAGATTGATCAATAGATGACTTACCTGTAACAAACAAAATGACGTTAAGTTGGGGAATAATCTTTAACATATTCAAATTCGCTTAAAATTATATTTACGACATTTTTTATTTTGATTTTTATAGCAAATGATCTTTCTAGATAGCAGATAAACAAAAAGATAAAACTATAAATAACTGTGTATTTTATTGGTTATAGACTAATTTTGAATAGTAACTATACCTATATCATCTTTAATCTGAATATCTTTAAGCATACATATATTATTGAAAACAAATATATTTACAAGCAGTCGTCTATGGTGCGTCAACAAAGTCAGCAGCTCAGTGAAAGTTGAAAATACAAATAATTATTTTCGGCCGAATATTTAGTCAATTGTGATGCCAAACTGGCTAAATATGTTCGCTTTGGGATAAGATTTGGATCCTCAACTGGAACGAACCGAAGAACAAGGAAGAGAGCAAGGAATTGGAGCATCGATTTCGTTTTTCTTCGGTTGTAGCGGCTGGTGGCGTTGGCGTTACCATGGCGATGGAATACCAAGAAGTTCAAAAGCCGTGGCATCAGTGTTTGTACTTCAGCCGACATAACCTTAGTGGTGAATGGCATAATAAAGAATTATAATATATTTACAATAAGAAGTTGAAATTATTATGAATAGATTGCATGCCTTATTACCAGTAATTCCTAGAACAATATGTCAGTCATTTTCTCTTTGGTTTCGTTGATAATTGCTAACCACAAAACAGGCATGAATTTAGTCGCGTGTCAAGTTAAAATCATTGCGTTTTTACAACAACGAAAGGGTTTAACAAAATAATCGACTACTTAATTAGACTTATTCATGACAAATAATGTATTTATTTTTTATATCTAGGTACTATTAATATTGTTTATATATATGTATATGGAAGTATAAGGAACATCCTCAAGTATGACGGTATATACAGGAAATATCTGCGTACCTCTTTTAACGAAAACAAGCGTTTATTTAATACTCTATTATTGGTCACAATCATGACAAAGAGCATTCATGATATCTGCTTACCTTTAAAAATAAGCATGTTGTGAATGTATGTACTAATATTGATTAACCTTATAATCAAGTAGGTGCTTGGCTAAAGTATAAAGCTTAGTTTATAAATTGATACGTTCATGTCTGAAACGTAATTTCTGTGGGCAAAACAGTAATTTCGTTTTGCAATTTTTATCGATTCATCAAAGGTTGTTACGTGGTTATACTAAATGGCTTTGATCGTTATTTCCTAGGTCTTAGTCACCTGTTACAATTCCCAGTAATTTTAAAGTTGAAATGCTTATTGTGGTGACTCATAGCGGTTTTGTTGAGTGGTGATTCAATAAATATTTTGTACATTATTTTAAGTATAAGCCTCTTTAAGTTTATGTTGTGAAATAATCTAAGTATGTAACAAATTGCTGATATATCCACTGGTATTATGTTAATGAGGCGAAAGTTATATGAAAAACTCGAGAATTCTGATTTATATAGGGAGGTGGGATTGCAGTGTATGTATGTATGTTTGTGTAATAACTTTTCGCTAACAATATGCAATGTGGTATATGTGCGACAGAATTAAGGAATCCGCCCAAGGCTGCAGTTCACAATGGAGCAATTGTACACGCCTGTCCAGAGCCGTGATATGTAAATTGGCCTGAACACTTTAATTGTATAATTTTGTGTTTCAATAGAATTTTATTCACAATTTTCATGTTACGGCCGCCATTGTTGGTGCGTTCTCATAGCGCGGTAATGGGATGAAATTGTCGAATTAGCCGACGCAGCCGCGGCTGGCGATGTCCCGCCGCCATTGTGCCGCGACCACATTCGATTCTCCCATCAGACAAAGCGGCCTCTGATGCATGCCTTCCCTGTCATCTGACGGATGCAGTTATTTCATTAGCCAGCGCACTCGCCGTACACAGCGGGCCGTAGCCTTCATTACGGGCTGGAAAAGAGAAATGTCTTCTCTAGTACTCGGCTAATGACCTAAGGCGTGGATTTAGATTTCCTAGATCCGCACGAAACGGAGCCTCCCCTCCCCCTTGCACTTGCAGTTGGTTTTTATTTCCTTTTCGCTCCTTTGTCTCGTCGGATGTCGATCTCTCGCTTGGCTGGCCCCGCCCATTTGTAACGTCTACTCGTCGCCGCGCACCTGTCCCGCTCTGTCCGGCTGATTTATGTGCGAGCGAAAGAGTTTGATCGATGCATTGTTTTCTCTCGTCGAGTGTCCGTGCCGATGGCGATTGCGGCGCAAAAAGCGAGCGGATCCATCCGATAGGGCGGAGGCATTACGGCGCTCCGGCCGCGTGTAAATCCACAGATAATGCTCGCCGATTAGGCCGCGAATTCCGCCGGCTCCGGTGTCGCCTGGGAACGGGCTGCGACGGCACCCGCGCTGCTTTACGACGCGGATCGCGTTACCCACAGCGCCCGAGATGGACGCCCTCGCTCTGCCTGCCTCGGCTACGTCCGATAATGTACGACTCATTATTAAGTCGTTCTGGGAGACAACACCCGCCTCTATGCCATCATATTGAGGAGCGCGTCTATAAATCTCGGCCGGCCATCCGCTGAGCTCCAAAAGGAGTTCTCAATAAAGATTTTAAGCTCGGCGCTCGGCGGCCGCAAAAAGTGCCCGTCGCTTGACAAGTTGAGAAATGTCATGGCGGACGAGAGGACTTGTTCGCTTTTTTCTGCTGAACCTCGGCGGATCCCAATTCTAATCAAAATTGTTTACGCGTCGATCGCGGCCCGCGGTCGCCGTACGTGTTCGCCTCCACTCCATTTGGTTTTGTTCGCTGACTCGCGTGGGAACTGATCTTAACGTTTTTGTTAATGCTTTTCGGCCACGGCTAAATTTGAAAACGGTACTTTAACATTTATAATGAAACAAATTCAAATGTTGAAATTAGTTTCGCCGACGACATACGCAACGTGGATGGGGCGGAGGCTTGGAATAATCCACGTGCCGCCATAAATCAAAAGGGAGCGCCGAGGCGACAGAGGGCGTTATTATCTCTGTAATTGCACGTCACACGAAAAAGAGTTTCCCGCTTTTCTTTCAGACTTTGTTTTCGCAGAGCCCGCTATGATATATGGCGCAATGAATACGCGATGCGCCGCGACACCTGCCCTGTCCTATGAATCCGGAATTGGCGCCTCCACCTCGTTACGCGGCGGCTGTCGTTCCAATTGGCGAGGGAAATTGCCATAGAGGGCGGCGGAGGACGTGCAGCTGGGCGCGGGAGGGACTGCTGCCCTCGGAGGCATTGTCTGCTAAGGAGGCCGAGCTAACAAAGCCGCGATATCAGAGCGAAACAATGGAGCCGCAACAATGGAGAGTAAAACCAACATGATAAACGCGGCGCAAATAGGCGATAAGCCCCGCCTAAACTGTAACAAGGCGTCTCACTATCGATGTCTCTGTCAAAAACTGTCAAAAACGTGACAGGCGCCGTGTCAGCCTAACGAGGCGGGAAGCGCCAGTCAGCGTGACGCGGCGCTCCGCCAACATGACCAGCGAAACGGTGCAGGCTCCGTTTCAATGCATCGCACCTCTCAGGTCCGATTAAGACGCCATTTATTGGATATTAATGACTTTTATTTAGGCATTAAATTATAATGAATAAGCACGGATAATTAAAAATCTTATCAGGTTATTGATTGACTACACAATTTAAGTTTAACTACTTCTATCGAGGTAATGTGGAACACAATAAATTTTAACGCCATCTGTGATTGAATAGGTAAACTAAAGATCAGGCTGTTTAGGTTCGCTCGAGGAAAAATATACTAAAAGTCAGTTCACCTGTTTTTCTAATGTAATATCGCTAAAACGTCCAAGGCGGAACATGTATAAAACAAACAAACACAAAACCGAAACATAAGTCATCGGAACTCGCAAGACAATACAAAAAACATTCGTAACTTTCATATTGTGTCCCGTGGGAGATCGAAGGAAAAAATAATATGGATTCCGCTCCATACATATTTAATGGGGTGCACAACCGCGACCTAGTGAAGTGTGCCTTAGAAATTGGGAAGCTGCTATTGGAATCTAGGAAGGTCTCAGAGGAAATCATTGGGAAGGCATCCGGAAAATTCACCGAACATTCCCTATCATGTTGCGGGACACCTGTACGTGTGTACGTATCCTTATGTTGGCTGAATAGTTCCGTATCGAGTCTTGCTTGTGTACTCGAATAAATATATGATGGAGTTTGAATAAATACATAATTTTAAAGGAGGATTCATTTTATTATATTATAATATATATCTTCTGCGCTTTTACATATGTATATAGAATACGCAAATGTAATACTTTGTTTATAAAATATATGCGATAAGTCCCGTTTTCCTGTAAAATTAACAAAAATCGCAAGTCTCTCAAAACTATGATACATATATAAGTCTTGGAAAAATAATATTACGACATAATTCGCACAATATACGACTTAAAATCAGGGTAGGTCGACGACGACTTAAAATCAATCATACTCTTTATTTATCTAGTTTTATCATACATCTATTCACATACATAACTAGTC